>JAMPIV010012172.1:0-90128 GCA_024509875.1 Oreohelix idahoensis
GATTGCTCGATTCACCATCACCCGGACAACCAGAAGGATGAAACTACCAAGAAAGAGTTTGAGCAGAGTACCCAACACTCAGCATGGGATAACTCGTACCTCAAATCAACATTTCTGTGTAGCAAAGCAGAGTTACGACAAGCGCAGAAGGACGATATTACCCTTGCGCCAAACTCTGAACAGAGTCGATTAGAAAGAACCCATGCTTCAGCTGGAACTTTCTACACCGAGGATGGAATTATTTATCGACGGACTAGGCAAGGAAAGCAACTCTTAGTGAACCTCCCTTTCAGACCCTCCGTTATGAAAGCAGCTCATTTATCTTCATCGGGGGAACATCTTCCTGTGTGTACCACTATGCGTAATATTAAGGAGGTTTACTTCTGGCCCAACCGATGGAAAGACGTTCGTCAGTACGTATTGAACTGTACACATTGTCAAGCGATCAATTTAAACGTTCGCCAACGAGATAATGAGGAGAAGAACACTGTCATTCAGAACAGTAGGAGAGGAAGGCATACACTTCGCAAAAGTTCATGTCCAAATCTGGATATTTAATTAAATATCTTTGGACAAGGGGTAGGTGACAAAACGTCTGAACATGCTTTTTTGTGTGATCTCTCACACCTTCAGCCCTCCGGCAGTATCCTTTCTTTTTTCTTCATTTTGATATTTATTGCTTTTATTTGGTATAAATCATGCCTTTTCATTCGTTATTTCCACTATTTTGCTTTATGCTGGACATAGCCTGGTGAAATCTCTAACACACCACTCCCCTATGGCAGTATTTGCTACGGCAGTAATGCGTATCTTTTTGTTTACCACCCCTTAGACGTATTTACGTTCCGCCAGCTGAACTGTGGTATTATCGAAACAATACCCAGTCGTCAGACCGGTCACCCGCTTATCGCATAATCCGTCTGACCACCTGTGGAAACGTGTCGGGCAAACATTTGACTCCATTGGAAAGCGGGTGATCGTGTTGATACAAGCTTGTTTTAAAGAAGACAACACGGTCTGACCAGACATCTGTCTGGCGGAGGCACGCACATAAAGGGGATAAATAAATAATCTGTCGGGGCAGAAATCTGGGCGGAAATCATTACGCCAGACAAACACAGGGTCACAATATTGTGATAGAGAGAGGTGCGCCGGAAGTCTTATGTAACGATACGACATCACTGTTGTATGAGGCCACGCGTGTATATTAAATTTAATATTTTCAAATACGCGAAGGATGGGTAATGATAAACTTCCCTACCCAAACAGTACTAGATAGATTTGATTGGTTCGCCAGAAGATACAATTAATTGATTGGAACATTCAGCAGGAAACACAGCTGGGATTTGAATCTCAGGATTGTGAGATATACTGTAAAAATCAGACACACACACACAGACTGCATCGCAGCGTCAACTAAACACCTCCTTCAAGCCAGAGGAAAGAGGATAAGACTTATCATTCCACAACTAGAAGTACCAGATCGAGTACTGGGCAACTTTGAAATTCACAAGTAAACCCGCAATTTTAATACAAGACTGGAAACTTGGGAATTTTATCACAAGAAGTCATAAGAGGAATTATGCCAACAGTATTCCCAGGCAGGATTCATAGAACACCAGCCGTCAGAGGACTTAACTCATATTTCCCAGACCCAGTCATAAGAGGAGTTATGCCAACAGTTTCCCCAGGCAGGATTCATAGAACACCAGCCGTCAGAGGAATTAACTCATATTTCCCAGACCAAGTCATAAGAAGAATTATGCAACAGTCTTCCCAGGCCAAAAATTCGCAGAACACCAGCCGTCAGAGGAATTAACTTATATTTCCAGACCAGTGATTCGAACAGCAACTAACTACAGGGCTGTGGGTCCATTCTAATCTGTGCCAGGAGAAGTGTGTATTCCCAAAATTTTGGGGTAAGTGTAAACAATTTATTTACTAATGTAAATTTTACAGGTTTCTTGCTAAGTGGTTATATGTGATGCTTGCAACCTCAAAATATGAAAATAGTATATGCATGAACCACTACTGCAAGAGATGGTCATTGTTTCTATACAGTCGTGCGGGAAACCCGACTGCAGAGCGACCCCAGACCCCGACGGGAGAAGCGACGAGTAATGAGTGATAATTACATCACATGTGCCTAAAGTGTATAGAATCATTTTGTGAGATTTATATACCTTTTTAATTGAAATTCAGGCAAATCATTATTCATGCACTCCAGACGCAATTTCCTAGTTAATACCCAGAAGGTTATTGGTGAATTTTCATCATATTCCCTGAGTTACTTTGTGTGCTCGGGAATTTAATTCTTCTGAGAGGTTAACATTCGTGGGTGGAGCGCATGAAAATGGGCCTGTTAGTTTGCGGAGAAGAAATGTACTGAGGCATTTGTTTCTTTCTAATTTGTCACAGTTCGTGGTTCCAAGACATCAGATTTAAGTACTGAAGTTCCTACGCCACTAGTGTGAGAGAAGAGTATCACCACAAACCGCGTACAGTGGACGAATTATGTGGAGAAGTGTACTCATCACCAAAAAGAAGTGACGAAAACCACAGCTGGAGGACTCATCTGGAGCTAAGTTGTGTGTAACAGCAAAAATATGGACATTATTAACGCCCTACCAAAACCTCAATGAGGACAAATTTAATATAACGTTCACCCCATTTAATCCTTATTTTAACTTGTTGAACTAATTGACTATTAAATTTGTTGTATGTTATTTTAAACTAAATAATAATAGTTGATTCAGTTTATATGTACGAAAGCAAACGTATGAGCCAGTTTTTCTTGATAAATAAATATATATATATAAATATAGAGCCATTACTTATAAGAGGGCATTCGTGGGATTACTCCAACTGGGGGCTTGATGGGCCAGAATCATTGCATAAACCCTTCACAAAAGGCGACGGACCAGATAATAAGTTAACAAATTTGCTCAGCCCTTAAGCAGCGTTTGTTCTTGACTTCTGGGAATATCTTGTGAACGCTCCCCTACGGTAGAAGGGCCATTCACCTTCTATCTACATATTTGCCAAGAGTAATCTTGCGCGAAGATAGATACATTGGTCGACCTACTTTTAGATACGCTTGCGTTGTGACCATTAGTGGACCACTACTACAAAGCAAGGGGAGGCAATCCCGTGACAATTGGGCGACTCGAGCTGGGATTATTGAACTCGGACACGCATTTGTGATAAATTACAAGTGCGGACCTCGTTTTTATTATAGTACTACGGTCTATTTATTTCCATAGAATACTGGCAGAAATTGTAGATTTACTGAAAGAGTATTGTTTAGCTATTAGTTTAGATAGATCGGCTCATGCGTCTTGCAATAAATAAATAAAAAGGTGAAATGTTTTAAGAGTAAAGTTAATTGATAAAATAAATCTAAAACTTCTCTAACAGGCTGACAGACTACAGGCCGAAGAGGAGGCCGAAAGAGCCCACGCAGAAAGGAAGGAACAGGCCGACAGAGCCCACGCACTAAGGCTTAAAGAACTAGAGATTGAAGGAAGAAGAATCGAATCTAGTTCTAGCACTAACGGGTCGGGGAGTTCCGAAGGTAGTGATGGGGTAAATATATCTCACGTGGTAGTCCCTAGCGCGGCCTCTTTTCAGTTAGATGCTTACTCAGAAACTTCTGAGGAAATAGACATTTATCTTGCTAAATTTGCGTCTTTAGCTGCCACCTATGGATTAGATAGAGAGAGATACACCATGAAGCTATCTCAGAGTCTGCGAGGACCTGCTTACGTCTTCCTCAAAATGGCACCGGAAGATAGCAACAATTATGATTTCCCGAAGAAAGCTCTGCTGCAACGTTTTCAGCTGAATGCACAAACTTTTCAGAGCAAATTCCGGGAAGCCAAGAGGCAAAAAGACGAATCTTATAAGCAATTTGCTACACGTCTGGCAATGTACTTGGAGAAGTGGGGATCACTAAGCGCCTTCGATGAATCGTACGAGGGATTACAAGAAATTATTATCGTGGAGCAGTTTAAGGACTCGCTCACCCCAGACATGAAACGGTTCCTGGCTGAGCATGGGGCCGAAACTCTTGATCAGGTGGTACTGTTTGCTGATCGGTACCAGAGCGCCCAGTCGGAAGTGAACCCGATTAAAAGGCGCCAACACGATAATCACCCCAAACGAGAGGAGCGCCCCTTCATTGACTCCAAGAGTACGACAAACAACTCCGACAACACGACACAACAGCAACAACAGCAACAACAACCACAGAATCACCATAGGCGGAAACAGAGCAATTCAGCCCAGGGAACTGGAAGGCGATGGTGTAAGGCGTGCAAATCTGACACGCACTTCACATCGGACTGTAAGAGGCCGAAAACCGGCCTTATAATGTCGCATGTCTGTTCAGGGGGCCGATAGGGAAACATGACTCCCAGGCATATGAACAAAATTCCAGCCACCCTTCTATTACTGAGCAAGGAACCGTGGGTAACCAAACCATACGGTGCCTTTATGATTCGGGTCTCGAATACTCTTCCAGTTGCAGAAATTGACGTTTCAACCCGATATGTATGGGGGAAAATCAATGCCGCAGTAGTAGACGAGTTAATCTACCCTCTCATCCTAGGGAGGAAATATGTGTTTCTTGGAGATCCCTCACGTGACTCCAAGTCGACACAAGAGAGAGAGAGAGGGAACACAGGAAACGCCAGAGCGGCCCCCGAGCTCTTATCTTTAAACAGCCTGAATATTTCGGAGCTGAAGCAGGCACAAAGGGCCGATAAAACCCTAAAGCCTTGCTTTTCTAAGTTGTATGGAAATTACTCCCATACTTCCCAGGCAGCATTTTACAGGGAGGAAGGTTTGGTTTACAGACGTGTAGGGAATAAGAAACAGTTAGGTGTCCCACTCCCATTTCGCACCCGACTGATGCAGAAAATGCATTCCACCCTGTCCCATCCCATTAACTGTTCATATGCCCTGGAGGAAAATGTATCTCTGAATCACTTTTGGCCAGATATGAGAAAGGAAATTCGACAGTTCGTGAGAGATTGCTCGATTCACCATCACCCGGACAACCAGAAGGATGAAACTACCAAGAAAGAGTTTGAGCAGAGTACCCAACACTCAGCATGGGATAACTCGTACCTCAAATCAACATTTCTGTGTAGCAAAGCAGAGTTACGACAAGCGCAGAAGGACGATATAACCCTTGCGCCAAACTCTGAACAGAGTCGATTAGAAAGAACCCATGCTTCAGCTGGAACTTTCTACACCGAGGATGGAATTATTTATCGACGGACTAGGCAAGGAAAGCAACTCTTAGTGAACCTCCCTTTAAGACCCTCCGTTATGAAAGCAGCTCATATATCTTCATCGGGGGAACATCTTCCTGTGTGTACCACTATGCGTAATATTAAGGAGGTTTACTTCTGGCCCAACCGATGGAAAGACGTTCGTCAGTACGTATTGAACTGTACACATTGTCAAGCGATCAATTTAAACGTTCGCCAACGAGATAATGAGGAGAAGAACACTGTCATTCAGAACAGTAGGAGAGGAAGGCATACACTTCGCAAAAGTTCATGTCCAAATCTGGATATTTAATGAAATATCTTTGGATAAGGGGTAGGTGACAAAACGTCTGAACATGCTTTTTTGTGTGATCTCTCACACCTTCAGCCCTCCGGCAGTATCCTTTCTTTTTTCTTCATTTTGACATTTATTGCTTTTATTTGGTATAAATCATGCCTTTTCATTCGTTATTTCCACTATTTTGCTTTATGCTGGACATAGCCTGGTGAAATCTCTAACACACCACTCCCCTATGGCAGTATTTGCTACGGGAGTAATGCATATCTTTTTGTTTACCACCCCTTAGACGTATTAATGTTCCGCCAGCTGAACTGTGGTATTATCGTAACAATACCCAGTCGTCAGACCGGTCACCCGCTTATCGCATAATCCGTCTGACCACCTGTGGAAACGTGTCATGCACATATTTGACTCCATTGGAAAGCGGCTGATAGTGTTGACACAAGCTTGTTTTAAAGAAGACAACACGGTCTGACCAGACATCTGTCTGGCGGAGGCACGCAGATAAAGGGGATAATTAAATAATCTGTCGGGGCAGAAATCTGGGCGGAAATCATTACGCCAGACAAACACAGGGTCACAATATTGTGATAGAGAGAGGTGCGCCGGAAGTCTTATGTAACGATACGACATCACTGTTGTATGAGGCCACGCGTGTATATTAAATTTAATATTTTCAAATACGCGTGGGATGGGTAATGATAAACTTCCCTACCCAAACAGTGCTAGATAGATTTGATTGGTTCGCCAGAAAATACAATTAATTGATTGGAACATTCAGCAGGAAACATTCAGCTGGGATTTGAAACTCAGGATTGTGATATATACTGTAAATTTCAGACACACACACACACAGACTGCATCGCAGCGTCAACTAAACACCTCCTTCAAGCCAGAGGAAAGAGGATAGGACTTATCATTCCACAACTAGAAGTACCAGATCGAGTACTGGGCAACTTTGAAATTCACAAGTAAACCCGCAATTTTAATACAAGACTGGAAAGTTGGGAATTTTATCACAAGAAGTCATAATAGGAATTTATACAAACGTTTTCCCAGGCAGGATTCATAGAACACCAGCCTTCAGAGGAATTAACTCATATTTCCCAGACCAAGTCATAAGAGGAATTATGCCATCAGTATTCCCAGGCAGGATTCATAGAACACCAGCCGTCAGAGGACTTAACTCATATTTCCCAGACCCAGTCATAAGAGGAGTTATGCCAACAGTTTCCCCAGGCAGGATTCATAGAACACCAGCCGTCAGAGGAATTAACTCATATTTCCCAGACCAAGTCATAAGAAGAATTATGCAACAGTCTTCCCAGGCCAAAAATTCGCAGAACACCAGCCGTCAGAGGAATTAACTTATATTTCCAGACCAGTGATTCGAACAGCAACTAACTACAGGGCTGTGGGTCCATTCTAATCTGTGCCAGGAGAAGTGTGTATTCCCAAAATTTTGGGGTAAGTGTAAACAATTTATTTACTAATGTAAATTTTACAGGTTTCTAGCTAAGTGGTTATATGTGATGCTGGCAACCTCAAAATATGAAAACAGTATATGCATGAACCACTACTGCAAGAGATGGTCATTGTTTCTGACCAGTCGTGCGGGAAACCCGACAGCAGAGCGACCCCAGACCCCGACGGCAGAAGCGACGAGTAATGAGTGATAATTACATCACATGTGCCTAAAGTGTATAGAATCATTTTGTGAGATTTATATACCTTTTTAATTGTAATTCAGGCAAATCAGTATTCATGCATTCCAGACGCAATTTCCTAGTTAATACCAAAAAGGATATTAGTGAATTTTCATCATATTCCCTGAGTTACGTTGTGTGCTCGGGAATTTAATTCTTCTGAGAGGTTAACATTCGTGGGTGGAGCGCATGAAAATGGGCCTGTTAGTTTGCGAAGAAGAAATGTACATAGGCATTTGTTTCTTTCTAATTTGTCACAGTTCGTGGTTCCAAGACATCAGACTTAAGTACTGAGGTTCCTACGCCACTAGAGTGAGAGAAGAGTATCACCACAAACCGCCTGCAGTGGACGAATTATGTGGAGAAGTGTACTCATCACCAAAAAGAAGTGATGGAAACCACAGCTGGAGGACTCATCTGGAGCTTAGTTGTGTGTAACAGGCTACAGCAAAAATACGGACATTATTAACGCCCTACCAAAACCTCAATGAGGACAAATTTAATATAACTTTCACCCCATTTAATCCTTATTTTAACTTGTTGAACTAATTGACTATTAAATTTGTTGTATGTTATTTTAAACTAAACAATAATAGTTGATTCAGTTTATATGTACGAAAGCAAACGTATGAGCCAGTTTTTCTTTATATATATATATATATATATATATATATATATATATATATATATATATATATATATATATATATATATATATATATATATATATATATATATATAGAGCCATTACTTATAAGAGGGTATTCGTTGGATTACTCCAACTGGGGGCTTGACGGGCCAGAATCATTGCATAAACCCTTCACAAAAGGCGACGGACCAGATAATAAGTTAACAAATTTGCTCAGCCCTTAAGCAGCGTTTGTTCTTACTTACTTACTTACTTAGTCGTTCCCCTTCTACCGTGCGGTGTAGAGGTTTGGAAGAGAGAGCGCCAGACTATCCTATCGGCTGTCTTCCTCCTGGCCTGGTTCCATTCTAGTCCTCGATCCTTCAAAGATTGTCTAATGTTGTCCTCCCAGCGGACTCTGGGTCGTCCTCGGGGTCTGGATCCTTGGCTCTTTGTTTCCCATGCTAGTCGTGGTATCCGATCTTCTCCCATTCTGCAGACATGGCCAAACCATCTTAATTGGGACTGTTCTACTTGGGTCTGCAGGGGGTAGGGTTTAAGGCCTTGACGTATCGTCTGGTTGCGTACCATGTCTCTTCTTGTTACTTCAACCACCTTCCTCAGATACCTCATTTCTGAGGTTTGGATCTGGCTTTTATGGGTTGTAGTCATTGCCCATGACTCGCATCCGTATGTCAAGACTGGGACATAGGTGGAGCGGTATACAGCCATCTTCGTTTTCTTACCAACCTCTCTCTTGCTGAGGAATCCTCGATTTATGGCCTGAAAAAGTCTCACAGCTGCTGCTTTTCGAGTGGCCAACTCTTCTTTGATGCCTCCCTTTCGGTCTATAATAGCTCCAAGGTATTTAAAGTGGTCGACCTGCTCCAGGACCTGTTCTCCCAGCTTAATCTGATGTTTTCTTTCTTCTCGTGATATCACCATGGATTTTGTTTTAGAGCTGCTTATGACCATCCCTCTCTTTTCCAGCTCTTCCTTCCAGACTTGCAGGTTGGATTGGAGATGTGCCTCTGATTTAGTAATCAGGGCAACATCATCAGCAAATGCCAGCTCCGAAATATAGACCTGTCTCATCTTCCAGTACCCCACTGAATACTTTCTTGTTCTCTCCTTACATGCCTTGATGACATCGTCCATAAGGAGTATGAAGAGGTAAGATGATAGGATATCACCTTGTCTTACACCAGTGGTGGTCCTGAACTCTTCCGACTTATGGTTTGCTGTCCTCACATAATTTCTGCAAGACTTGTAGAAGCTCTGTATAGCATGAATCAGAGGTGCTGGAATATTCTTCCTTGCCAAACAGTCCCAAAGTTTGCTCCACAGGACAGTGTCAAACGCCTTTTCCAGATCTATGAAACAAAGATGCATCTCACTCTTATACTCAAAGGCCTTTTCACTCAGCTGTCTGAGTGTGAAGATTAGGCCTTGAGTACTTCGGTTTGCTCGGAATCCGCACTGGACCTCATCCAATTGTGGCTCAGCTAGGCATCGGAGTCACTGCTCTAGGATTCTAGAGTAGATTTTACCAGGGACACTGAGAAGGGATATGCCTCGATGGTTTCCACACTGTCGATTGTCACCCTTTTTGAAAATTGGTGTTATGATGGCAATCTCCCAATCCTTAGGTATGAGCGTTTGTTCTTGACTTCTGATAATATCTTGTGAAGGCTCCCCTATGGTAGAAGTGCCATTCATCTTCTATCTACATCTTTGCCAAGAGTAACCTTGCGCGAAGATAGAAGACCTACTTTTAGATACGCTTGCGTTGTGACCATTAGTGGACCACTACTGCAAAGCTAAGGGAGGCAATCCAGTGACAATAACATTATCTTAACTTCTGACGAAGCCGCTAACCCCTGCAAGGCGCTACCAATCGCCGAGTGTTTTCTCTCTCTCTCCTGAAAGCGGAGATCAAATGACTAATTATTGCTCGCCCATGAGCAAACACGAAGAAGGTTCGTTCCGATAAAGCCAACACCAGATGTTACTTACTTAAAATTACCTCATCACAGACCACTTACAAGTTTGCTATGCAGGTATAATGAAGGCCAGGACAAAACAAAGCCGATTACCGCCGAGTTTACCCAATGTTACATCAATTTACTGACCGTCTTCCTGCACTATCTCTGCTAAGAATGAAACAAAATAGATCAAGCAAAATGCGGGTAGAGGTTACCCCCACCCCGGAAAGAAAGGGGTGGTGGTGGTGTTCCTTCAATCACCAGAACTATGACAAGAAATGAAAACATCCAAAAATCAGAAAACCTGACAAAAAATAGAAGAGAAAAAGTACCAGTCCTAATAATAAAAAATAACGGGGCGGGTTGAAAATAAAAATAACAGTCCGTTTGTCACAAGACCCCAGAGCAGACCACTCAGATTAAAGGGCAGGCAATTTCAATCAAAGCTTGACAGCTACCATCTAGAACTGTGAAATTAACTACATGGCGTGTCACTGTGCCATCCCTACCACTAGTTAGCCTGTTCTCTTCTCCATTTCTATGAACTATACTTTCAAATATTCTATCCAACATTCTATCTCGTCGCAAGGACAACATATCGCATTTTAAGACAACGTGTTAGTTTTGCAAGCATGATTTGCACAAATACACTCACTATCCTTATGCCCTGTCTGGAAGGTTTGGACAACGGCAAATATGACGCTAAACATTTCCGAGCCAGGTTATTTTGATAAACAGGGATGTCGATCTGAGAATAACAATCTTGATCAAAATTAAGGCAGTTAAATGATATAATCGACTGCCGACAAGATGACTTTGTTGTAATAAACAAAGATGAAACGAAAGTACAACCTTGAAAGAGATTACCAGTAGAAATTATCAAGGACAGGCAGGTAGCGTGATTTTATGGTTTTGGTAAACATGACTCGTAGAGGGGCAATACCTTTTAAGGTCATGTGATAATTTTCGGATGCGAATGTGGGTAACCCCTACTAAAATTAGACTCCGTGGTTAACATTAGACAAGAAATTAAACTTAATCGGACCTCACCCAAACAGAACCTCACGGGGTGACATTTGTAGATTATTATTATTGGATCTCCCCCAATAGAACCTCATGAGGAGCCATGTATGTGGGACCAAAATTCCGCTTAAAGCCTAAAGCATTTTAAGATTTCTACACTGTATTCCATCTTTGTCACGGAGACATCATAGGCAGCCAGAATACCAAGCAATATTTAGGATTCCATTAAAGGAATTGCGAGAAAACTAGGAGCACCTTTTAAAATTAAAAGGAGTAAACTCCAGTGTTAATACTTAACGCCCCAAGTCATAGGAACCTTGCTCAAGCGTATCAAGTTAGAAAACTCACACATCGGAAGGACGACTGCATCTTAAACAGTTGCCCTACATATTACGGATTTCCGTGCATCATGTCTGTGTATTAATTCACCATAAATAGGGGTAAGTTGTAATATGTACATTTTATTAATTTTTATTTGCATTTAGCTTGTATAAATTACTTGTGGGTGTACAGTTGCACATGGTATTGGCAACCTCATCACATAAAAGAACTGCTAAATAAACCACCACTGCAATAGCTGTGACCGCTTCGTGCGGGTTTCCTCTCAAGGATCCAATAGCAGAGATAGCTCCAGGCTCCACAGGGAGCAGGGAGTGGATGAATGATGATAACATTATGGTGTACATATTTTTTATGCCCACCTTCTCAATTAAGTTTTATAGTTATGTTGTAAATGTATAGAATACATTTGTCGCCCTCTGCTCTCCCAATGCACTTTCATCTGACTCGATGAGTTCAGATTTAAGGCTCAGGCTATTGGGCAAAATTCTGAGGAAGATGAAATCGTGGAGGGAAGCGGAGGTCTCCTGATGTTTAGAGACACTGGTTTCCTCTAAGTTTTTGGTACAAATATCCAGCAGTGGACGCTAAACACCTACATCAGGTGGGTCTCGAAGACACTTTACCAGGCAACCAGAGTAGTTACCACGGCCTTGCTGCAAGGGACGTGCTTGTTACGGTATATGATATTAACGCCGTCTGCTAAAGGTTATCAGACGTGCAATTGTAAAGGTTAAGGCATTTAATATATTGCGATAGATGTTTCAATTATTGAACGCTCCATACACGATCGATTATGACGTGTATAGCGTTGTTTGGGTCACAGTCGGTAACTAAGAAACGCTACCCTTTGTTACTTGACCGCCAAGCTGAATAGCTGCGTTTTTCTAACCTTCCAATTCAATGGCATGATATAGCCATTTATATATGCATTTTTTTGATGGACCAGGGTCAGTCCTAGAACTCTATGTGAGAGGAAAATTTATGGAGGTTAGTATTTAACTAGAATTCTCAGAAGGAGAAGAATAATCGTCAACTTCGTATGAAATATTCAGACTCGCAGTCTCACTGTCGGCAGGTAGCCATGTCTAGCTGCGCGTGCATATAGCTGTGATGTTCTGACGACAATACTGCATTGTATCCTTAAACGGACATTGACACGTAAACCAGCAGTCTACGTTATTGATTAATTTATGCATGACTTATATGGACTTATGTTCTACTCCTATTTGAAATGATCATCCTGTGTGTACAACTGTGAATTAAATGTATGGACTCAATGAAATGACTTATCAAATCAATCGTATTCCAAGGTTCAAGTATTGTTCGGAATCTTCCATCCCCGCATTCGCTTAATCTTCCATCGAAGGCACGATGCACTATCACTGAATAAAAAAACCTAACATATGAAAGAAAAAACAATGGCCATAAATTTATAATTGTTTTATTCATATCACATGGAACATTGTTCAGAGCAAACCGCCTTGCAACAGTGGTGCCCGGTATGTGGGGACGAAAAACAACCAAAAACCAAAAATTTTTTCATGACTTTCGAATGAATTATTTACGTTCGATAAACAATCACGTGATTTCATAAATATGACGTGGCACGCGTAACTACGAAGGTCAACATGACGTCACTGTTGCATTGTCGCAGTGAAGAAGACATCTTTTCAACGCCTCTCTAGTTCGCTTCAAATTGATCAAGATGCACAAGATGGACTACCGTTGCCTGCCCATCAGGAGCAGACAGTCAAAGGCACAGGCCTAGCTGTTGACGACCTCTAGCACTGATCTAAGCAACGGAAAAGATAAGTCTAGGTGTTTAACTGTTGTTATTGCAAACAGTGCTAACTGAGTCCATGCCCTCTGCCTACATCGGCATGTTTTTACCTATGTTTAATGTACTTTTTGTTGTCTTAATGTGTTGTTAATTCGTGGGAGGTAGGGAGGATGAACCGAAATTAGATTCTGTGGCTCTCACGATGCCTGAATTGATTTCGGTCGTTTCTTAGGGCAGTTAAACGATTGCACTTTTGGAAGCCCCATTGAGGTTTGCCATTGGACTATCTGTCCAAATCTGCTGTCGTTTGACGATTTGTGTTAGCTGTACCGTTCCGTAGATAACTGGTGTATTTTATTCGTACTCAGTTAACAATTTTATTCAGTTTTGTATCATGCTCGTTAACTATTTCGTCCAGACTACTCTCACTATAATTTATTTTATGATTGTTAAATGTTCGTCCGTTATGAGTCCTGTGATGTCATCATTTTTTGCAGTCATTTTTTTTGTGTACTTTGAATATTAAGTTGACCTCGGGTCAGACCTTGACCCTTCATTTGGCTTGTGACACTTCCGCTTGTTTTATTTAGTTCATAAATTCATTGTTAATTGTGAAAATGTCTTGTTTGCGTCTTAACATTGTTTGTACCCTTTAGTTGCATCATGGTTTTGTTTGTCCTCATGATATATATTAATACTACATTAATAATATGATATTATATGCAATAATACACTTGTAATTTAATTTAATTAATTTTTTCTGATATTTAAGGTTAATATGGGACATTGCATAATTATGCAGTGATAGTCCAAGAAAGTAGCACTACAATTTATCAGAGATGCCTAGGGCATAATAATATAATATATATATATTGACCAAATAAAATAATCTTATAGTCTACCTTTGAGGTAATAGACCCATTGTATATTATTTAATATACTTTTCTGGTACTAAGAGAGTGACTTAGTACATTGAACAATATAATTACTAGGAATCATACCCAACATTATTGGATATTGAGATTAATTGTGTGATGTAATTACATTATAGTTAACAGATATCATAACTATTTATGATATAGTATTATTTAGATACAATATTGTTACAAAATATTGTCTATTAGTTGAACTTAGACATTAGAGTTCAGTACTATTGTGATTATTTATATTGAATATTTCTAAGTTGAGTAAGTATAATAATTACTCTGAAGCTACTATTGACTATTTTAATCAGTAATTATCAATAATTACTTACAGATAAAAGTCAAAATGCTTACTATAGACCATTTCGTTAAAATTGGTAGGGAATATGGTTATAAATCTCAAGAACTTCGTCAGTTTGCTGAGGCAGAACTGGAAAAACATGAAAGAAAAGAAGCAGAGAAAAAAGCTGCATTAAAGAAAGAGGAAGAGGAACAAAAGGCTGCATTAAAGAAAGAGGAAGCAGAACGTGAGATGAAGCAAATTGACAAGGAAAATAGATTGAGAGAGATTGCTCAACGTGAAAGAGAAGAGCAAAGAGCAATCGCCAGACAGGAAGAAGAGAATAAATTGAAACGAGAGGAAATTATTTTACAACAAGAAATGGAATTGGCGCGTATTAAATTGGAGACAGCAAGATTACAAGCACAAAGTGCTGATGCAAACCAGAATAATAACGCACAAAATGGATCATCATCCAGCCAAACTAAACATTTCTACAACTTTAAATTACCCACTCTCAACTTGAACGTGGACGACCTTTCATCGTTCCTGTCACGTTTTGAACAGACTTGCAAAACAAACCATTTGCCTGAAGAGTCATGGGTACTCAAGTTAAATGAATTCTTGGTTGGAGAACCACTGACGGCTTCTCAAAATGCTGACCCATCAATAGCAAATAACTACGGTGCTATTAAGTCCTTGCTTTTACGAAGGTTTCACCTGGACGAGGAACACTGTAGGTTGAAATTTAAGGGAATTTTACCTGAATCTCCAAAAGATTTTGCAGGATTCATTGCGAACATACGCAATACATTTAATAGATGGGTTGAACTGGCAGAAGTCAACAAATCATACGACAAATTAGTTGATTTACTACTACGGGATAAGGTATTATCTTCGGTTAGCCAGCCATTTTTTGCATATTTGCAGGAGCGTAAACCAGGTACTATGGACGAGTTAGAAAAAATTTCTTTAAACTACTGTTCGGCACATCCGAATGCAACCATTTCTAACTCCTCATTAAGAGAACCTCTACCTGTGGCGTCTAATATGGCCTACAATCATAATAACAAACAAAGACATCACAGTGTAGACAGAAGCAGGTTCCAAAGAAATCACAATGTTAACTTTCAGAAGGGACATAATAATGATTTCAACAATAAAAATGAGTTCAACAGAGGTAGATCACGAGATAGAAATTATTCACCTCAAACAAACTACCACAATGGTCAACATAACACTAATTATAATCGATCACATACTCCCAATAATAATAGTAACTGGAATGGTAATAATCATGGCTCGAGACATCGAGATAATAGTTACTTTAGAGGACGACGAGATAATTCTAACAATTATACTCGGAATCGATCTCATTCTCGGGGATCATCTCATTACAACCATAATACAGGGGCGGCAGTTACAAATAATACTACCCCTATAGCTCAGGTCCCACTTGACAATAATACAACACAGTCTTCTGCTGCATGTTTTGCTATTAATTATAATGTGGCAAATAGTTGCCAACAATGCAATCTTATTTTTCAGAAGGCGAAAGAAACAGTGCTTAACTGCGGACATATTACACCAGAGGTAGGTCTTGCAGTCAACGATGGAACAGGCCTACTAATTTTTAACAGGGGATTAGTTAATGGATCCGTCGTCTCAGTGCTGAGGGATTCAGGATCCACAACGATTGGTGTACGACAGTCGCTGGTACATCCTAGCTGTGCAACGGGGGAATATGTCCGTTGCATGACTTTTGGGGGAACTATTGAGTTTTACCCCACAGCTATTATTCATGTTAACACACCTTTTTTCACAGGGAACGTAAAAGTATGTATGCTAAAAAAGCCTATAGCTGATCTGATGGTTGGTCGTATACACGGCAGTAAAGATTGTACTCCAGATGAGATTATAGAATGGGAGAAACATAACCTATGCACTGGAAACGCCGTGACGACTAGAGCGCAGACTCAACTCATGGAGAAAGTTGATGATAATAAAATGGATGCAGACAACCAAGAGGAATTTGTAGTCAATTCACCTATTGACAGGGAAACATTTGCAACCAAACAAAAAGAGGATAAATCTTTAAAAAAATTTTTTAAGCTGGTTGATAAAGTTGACAATCTATCCTCAGGTAATAATAACAAACATTGTTTTGTTATTAAAAATGACATATTGATTAGATGTTTTAATGACAAATCACAAATGAAACAACAAGTTATGGTCCCGTATACTTTTAGACGGTACATTCTTCAACATGCACATGACTCACATTGTGCTGGACATATGGGATATACTCGAACACGATCTCGAGTACTGTCTTCATTCTTTTGGCCAGGAGCGTCAAGAGATATTTCGCAGTATGTACGTTCCTGTACTACATGCCAAGAAGTGAAAGCACGTGGAGCTTTTCACACGGCGCCTATTCAGGCTTGCGATATCTCAGTAAGACCGTTTGACAAGATAGCAATAGATATTATTGGTCCATTGCTACCATCGGCCAGAGGACATAGATTCGTCCTTACGTGCATTGATTTGTGCACACGATGGCCAGAAGCTATCCCATTAAAGACCACCACTACCACAGATGTAGCTGATGCACTACATCTCATCTTTTCTAGAATAGGGTTTCCTAGAAAACTTTTATCAGACCATGGGTCACAGTTTATATCTGACACCATGAAGGAAGTCATGAAAACTTGGAACATTGATAGGAATTTAAGTAGTATTTATCATCCAATGAGTAATGGTGCGGTTGAAAGACTTAACCGTACACTTAAACAACTACTACATAAGGTTACTGCTAAGCACCCTCATGACTGGGACAGAGCACTCCCAGCTGTTCTATTTGCTTATCGGGAGGTACCGCATGAACAAACTGGCTTCTCTCCCTTTGAATTAGTTTTTGGTGCTCCCCCAAGAGGTCCTATGGGACTAATAAAAGACTTATTAATTGACGAGGAGATGACTCAGGACACTCAGTCATCTTACGAATATGTGATTAATCTTCGGAAGAACATTATTGAGTCTTGCCAGTTGGCAACAGCTTCTTCTGAGGCTGCAAAAGCTAAGGCTCGATCTCTACAAAATAGGTCTCGACGATTACGCCAATTATTCCCAGGCGACGAGGCTTATGTGTTACTTCCTCACATTAACAATAAATTATTGATATCTTGAAATGGTCCTTACAAAGTCATTGATAAAATTTCCGACGTTGATTACGTCTTAGATATCAAGGGACACAAAAAGATATTTCATATTAACATGCTCAAGCAATTTCATACACGTCCTGAACACTTACAGTCAATTTTTCATGAACTAGATGACAACACAGTATCTACTTGTTATTATTCTAACTTATCTGTCATCCAGGAAGAAGAATCTTCTTTTCCTGAGGTACAGTTACCGTTACCGGTACCAGTAGTTCAACCTACTGAATCTTGGCGGGATGTAACCATCTCTTCAACGGTTACACCGCAACAGCGTCTACAGATTGCTAATCTATTACAATATTATCCAGATGTATTGACCGCCGTCCCGGGTCGCACATCGGCTATCAGTCATGACATTACTCTCAATGATGATACACCTATTCGTGTACATCCCTATTCTGTTCCTTTACATTTCCTTGCTAAACTACTAAGGAACTTGAACAGATGTTGTCTCTGGGAATCATTGAGACTAGTAATTCGCCATTCTCTTCTCCATTAGTGATTGTCCGGAAGAAGGACAATAACATCAGACTATGTGTTGATTATAGAAAATTAAATGCTAAGACTATAGTTGACAGCGAACCACATCCACTTATCGACGACTTACTGCCACGTCTATCCAACGCAACTATATTTAGTAAGATAGACTTAACTAAAGGTTATTGGCAGATACCACTGACCGAAAAGGCTAAGTACTACACCGCATTTTCCACTCCACAAGGTCTATACCAGTGGAATGTGATGCCTTTTGGGCTTGTTAATGCGCCAGCTACCTTCATTCGCCTGATGCGACAAATTTTATCAGGTAGACCAGACGTTATTACATATATTGACGACATATGCTTGTTTAGTTCGTCGTTTGAGGAACATGTTTCGGGACTTAGATATGTTTTCGACACTCTAAGGAATTATCATCTAACTGCTAAACCTACAAAGGTGCAAATCGCGTGTAATGAGATAACCTTTTTGGGACATATCATTGGATCGGGATATATCCGAACGTTACCTAGTACAGTCTCCAAAATTCTAAACATAGCAGTTCCTCAGACGAAGAAACAGGTCAGGAGTTTGTTAGGACTTGTTCAATATTACAGTAGATTCATACCAAACTTGTCATCCATCACGGCTGTATTGTCTTCATTGTTAAAAAAAGACATGCCGGTGAAGGTGACATGGACTGGTACATGCAATGAAACTTTCAACAAAATTATAAATTTGTTCTCGCATGAACCAATTTTAAGACTTCCCGATGCTTCCAAAAGATTTTTCTTACGAACAGATGCTAGTAACTACGGCATTGGTGCATGCCTGCTCCAGAATCATGATGGCATTCTACATCCTACCTTATATATTTCAAGAAAGCTAAAGCCGGCAGAAACAAAGTATTCCACAGTCGACAAGGACTTTTATCTGTGATATGGGCAATAACTAAACTTGAAAAGTTCCTCCTTGGTGCTCCCTTCACCATACAGACGGACCAACGTGCTGTAGCATCTTTGCGTCGATCTAATCATAAGAGCCAAAAACTCGCCAGATATGCAATCATCCTACAGCCATTTGAATTCTCCATTGAACATATTCCTGGCACTGAAAACATTGTGGCGGATGCGTTGTCACGTAATCCTATTGACGACGAATAATCAACATTAACATTCCTAAAACATATCAACTATAAAGCAACTAACCTTGCCTTCAATTTAAACTTTATAAACACTATATGCATCACAGAATGGAACTAAAGACAATCAAGGTATACATATTGACATTCAAACTTCGTCTAACGTCCATACACGATATATGAATATTCGTTGAACAATCATGGAACAATATCTGACGACAAGTCGAACTTATTATCCTATGTGCACTTAATTCTTGGATGCTGGGATAAATGACATTTCTTTCCAACGTAAACGTTTGAACATTTTTGCCTAAAAGAATTCATCAGGATCAAGACTACGGATGGATCATCATATCCTATACTAATTAATTAGTTAACTTAACTTCTTAATTGAATTATTATCAATAAAATGAAATGTGAGAAAAAAATGAAATGAAAGAACAAAAAAAAGAGAACGAAATATAAAAAGAAGAAATTATGAAAAGAGAAAATAAATCTCACACAAGTATTAGATTAATATTTTTTTTTTAATGTACCTATACGTTATTTAGTTAGTTAAATTAGATAGTTATTATTCACTAACACTTAACACACACAAGTAAGTTAAACTTATATTCGAATTTCTTTCTATTTCTTCTCACTTATTTTGTCTTTTCTTCTCTCATAACATCGCGTTACATTAGAACCTTAATAATTTAACTCTTAGTTTAATTAATTAATTTAATGTTAATTAGTCAAATTAATTCCTATATGACATACTAATACGACAGACCTTACTTTAATTTAATTCTATCATTCACTGTTAACATTGGACATTTATTTAGTTGATATAATAATATGTATAATATTGATATATAATATGATTAATGTTAGATGACTATGACAAATAGTTAGTTGACATGACCGCAACACGGTTCTACTCAGAACATCGTCGGCCATATGTCACAATTGTGTTAAATTTTTTTGAAAAATTGTTAAGTCGGATAGATCTTGAAAAAAGTCTATCGATTTTTTTTCCCCCGGTGTACAGGGAATTGTTACGGTATATGATATTAACGCCGTCTGCTAAAGGTTATCAGACGTGCAATTGTAAAGGTTAAGGCATTTAATATATTGCGATAGATGTTTCAATTATTGAACGCTCCATACACGATCGATTATGACGTGTATAGCGTTGTTTGGGTCACAGTCGGTAACTAAGAAACGCTACCCTTTGTTACTTGACCGCCAAGCTGAATAGCTGCGTTTTTCTAACCTTCCAATTCAATGGCATGATATAGCCATTTATATATGCATTTTTTTGATGGACCAGGGTCAGTCCTAGAACTCTATGTGAGAGGAAAATTTATGGAGGTTAGTATTTAACTAGAATTCTCAGAAGGAGAAGAATAATCGTCAACTTCGTATGAAATATTCAGACTCGCAGTCTCACTGTCGGCAGGTAGCCATGTCTTGCTGCGCGTGCATATAGCTGTGATGTTCTGACGACAATACTGCATTGTATCCTTAAACGGACATTGACACGTAAACCAGCAGTCTACGTTATTGATTAATTTATGCATGACTTATATGGACTTATGTTCTACTCCTATTTGAAATGATCATCCTGTGTGTACAACTGTGAATTAAATGTATGGACTCAATGAAATGACTTTTCAAATCAATCGTATTCCAAGGTTCAAGTATTGTTCGGAATCTTCCATCCCCGCATTCGCTTAATCTTCCATCGAAGGCACGATGCACTATCACTGAATAAAAAAACCTAACATATCAAAGAAAAAACAATGGCCATAAATTTATAATTGTTTTATTCATATCACATGGAACATTGTTCAGAGCAAACCGCCTTGCAACAGTGCTGCTACCAAAATATTCGACTCCTGAAGAGTACAAACAGTCCAAAACTTTACGAGGAACCAGCAGTGATGGAACCAGACTCTAACTGACCCACCGCCAGTTAAGTACTTATTACTGGCTCAGCTTAAAGAACATTCTATTTTTTCAAACAACCATATCATCCTATGATGATGAAAGTTTGCTTTTTGTTTTTTCCCTTTAAAAAAATCAAATTTTATTTTGTTACTAAAAAAAAACTCACTATTAAATCTGTTTAATATGTATATATAAATCTAGAGTTGAGTTAATAACTTATTTAGTGAATTTTATATCTGCAGCCGTAAAACGCATTTTTTAAAACGCATATATATACAGAGCTATATAAATTAATATTTTACTGAATCACCTTCAGTTGGGGCTCATAAAATACGAGTCAAAACATATTTTCGCACAAAAGGAGTGGAGAATAATACGTTTATTGCAACTTAGGTGACTCAGTAGTTATACGTGCCATTCTATAAATCCCTGTGAGACTCCCTGAAATAGAAGCATCACTGTTCTATTTATATCTCCGCTAAGAGTAATCTTGAGCGATGGTTTATACCGTTGACAACCCTCATCCTTTTACTTGGAGTTTAGTCATCATTGGGTCACTACTGCAGAGCAGGGGAGGCAACCTGCAAACCCCAGACCTAAGGGTCTTTTATATTTGGACATGCGATCTAATATAACAGACTAGGTTGAACGGGACGCGCCTCGCCAAAACTTTATTTAAAAAAAAACAACCTGAAACAGTACTAAACTAGTGCTTAGGCGAAAAAGAAAAGCCCTAAAGTGTATTTGTAGGGAAAAATGTGGCGCATTTTGTTGATATTAAAAAAAAAACCAGTAAAGGAGGCCTGGATAAATATATGTGGGCACACAGAAGTATCTTACAGTAAAGGGGGATGATAATGATTATAATGATGATGATGATTATGACGATGATGATGATTTTGATGATGAAAAGAGAGTAATAACTAAGAGATAAATTAACAATGCCATTAACGAATAATCTAATGTTCAGTTTTGTTATGGGACGGAATGCTGGAGAGTAGCAGAGAAGGAAATGTCGAAACTGTCCTCCTTCCACACAATCTGCCTAAGGAACATTCTCCAAATCTTTAGGTCGAATACTATCACTAACCAAGAATTACTTACTCGGAGTAACCAAGACAACATGCACACCACCATAGCTGGCAGACGCTGGAGTTCGGTTGGTAACGTCCTAAGAAGAGACCCCGATGCCATCACAAGAACAGCTATGCTATGGACCCACGAAAGAAAGCGAAAGAGAGGCCGACCAAAAACAACTTGCCGGAGAACTGTAGAAGACGATATGCAAAGAATGAACCAGAGCTGGGGCGCTGCTCGAAGGATGGCCGCCGACCGAGCAAAGTGGAAGCAGTTTGCTGCTGCCATACAAGATGCCACCAGGCGTTATTGTCGTAGATTTTCGATAGGGGAATTACGACATAGTTTGGTCCCTTCTGAATAGAACTAGACAGGTACTGACTCAGTGAGAGATAAGATAAGAAATAGATTTTCATGAGTGAAATGGTGGATAAAATAGGTAGAGTCTGTCCCTGGACTCGAGAAGATCCTCTCGTTCAGCCTATCTCTACAACAGAACTTTGTTAGTCAGACAGTATACCTACATAAATATTAATATATATATCAACCACTCACATACACATACACATAAGTGACGACAGTTAGACGCACAGACGTGACAAATTATATTTATGGAATAGGGATATTTTGGGACGAGCTGACCAACACATGTAAATAAACTTTTTATGTAAATTTTATTTACTGTAAAGAAACTCTACAACAGCAATATTATGAATATCAATAAAATACAAATAAACATAGGTTAATGAAATTAATAAAGAAATAGACTCATAGGTGTAATCCTCCCTCCCTCTGTTGAGACAAGATCCCGTTAGAAGAAAGTTATTAGCCCCCAAAGAGTCAAAGATTTATACGCTATGGTCTAGGATTTCCCTCTACAGTAAAGAACAGAGTTTATACGTTAATCTATTCTGAAAGGGACAGTATTTGCAAAACTTACTAAAAAAATAACAACGTGCGTACCTGGATTCTACAAGATATATATATATATATATATATATATATATATATATATATATATATATATGTATAGAGATATATATATATATATATATATATATATATATATATATATATATATGTACATATATGAGAATTATTCATTCATCCTTCCTCTCTTCTCAGACAACCGTGGCCACGTGCATTCGTTCTTACCTAATACTTGGTTTGCACCTTCTGGAACAATCTTTAAGACACACACACACAGCAAATCCAGTGTTATTTTTGGTAAAGAAAACCCCAGCTCCTCAAAGACAGATTAAATCCACTTCTCCGGGGAACGTTCACTTTGTTACTTTTATTTAGGATTACTGTTTATGTCACATTAATTAGACCAGGTAAGAAATTTAACAGTGCTCACAGTGCCAATAGCTTGAGATTTCCAGTACAAAGGAATGTCAGGTCGGTAACTTCCCTCAGTATAAAAATGCCTTGTCACACCACGAATGGTCAAACGTCGGGAAATGTTAATGTTTGTTAGGTCGCCACAACGAGCTGAATGTAAATGAAATTGGGAAAAAGAAATCTGGATCTATAGGCCCAGTTACAAAGTCACTCTTAATGTTCTTTGGGTTGGTACTCTGTCTCTTTCTGGGTGTAAACATATATATATATATATATATAAAATTTGCAGAACTTTGCTCAGATTTGTTACTTTTAACGCCTTCGCTCAGATTTCGGGCTTTTCCTCGGTCGATCTGCGAATCAGAGGGAAAATTCACGCTTTTACCGCTTGCAGAAACTGGCAATCGAGCGAAACCCGTCCTTTGATCTGGCGATTCTCACCGCGTTTAATTACCTTCCAAACGAACGGATTCAGGGGGAGTAAATGTGATTATCTGCCCGTGGTTCCAAATTATCTACTCCTTCTACTCAAATTATTTCCCCTGATCACTGTCTAACGAAAAATACGTTACAACTACATTAGCTTATCTTCCCCTGAGCCAAAATTACGACTCTTTTGAAATAGTCGCCCCTTTCTACGCGTTCCGTCTCTCCCTATTTGATCCTATTACGACGATTTCCAATCGCTGGCTTTATAATTACAGGTAACCGGCTCAACGTTAGCTAAATAGGTCTGTTGGTAAACATTCCTAAGGAAATAGAGAACATAAAATAACATAGGTGTGATAAATTAGAAAATGAGACAGATCTCTGAGCGTAGGAGGGTTTTATGTTACCAAAACGTGTGTAGGTGAATGCCACGTGAAAGAAAAATGTAGATAATGAAATAGATATATGAAAGCTATTATCATAATATGTCACAGTTATGGCCACTGACTGCTTTGACAGTCGGCGGCTATGGATCAAAGAAGAAGAAGATGACACAGAAATACATTTAAAAAGGTGATAACCGACAATGTGGAAATCATAGAGGCATATCTCTTCTTAGTATCCTGGTAAAGATTACTCTGGAATCCTGAGCAGAGATTCGGACGCCTGGCTGAGCCACAACTGGATAAGGTCCAATATGGCTTCCGAGCTGACCAAAGTACTCAAGACCTTTTCTTCACACTCAGGCAGCTGAGTGAAAAGGCCATTGAGTATAAATTGGAGAGCTAAGTAGTTATGATGATGATGGTGTTAGTGTTGGTGGAAATGATGATGGTGATGATGATGATGGTGATGATGGTGATGATGGCGCTGGTTATGATGATGATGATGATAGTGCTGATGATGGTGGTTGTTTCGATGAGGGTGGTGATGAAGATGATGATGATGGTGGTGGTGGTAGTGGTGATGCTGATGGTGATGATGATGGTAGTTATGAAGATGATGGTTGTGGTGATGATGATGGTGGTGGTGATGATGATGATGGTGACGATGATGATAATGGTAATGATGATGGTGGTGCGGCTTATGATGATGATGATGGTGGTGGTTATGATGATGATGATGATGGTGGTGGTGATGATGGTGATGATGAGTGGTCGATATGATGATGATGATGATGATGATGGTAGTGATGATGATGATGATGGTGGTGGAGGTGATGATGGTAGTGATGATGATGGTGATGACGGTAATGATGATAGTAATGATGATTATGATGATGACAATAACAAGAGCAAAACAAAAATATTACTGTCACAAATATTCATTTTGCTCCGTTGGTGGGAACTAGTTTGCTCAACTTCTGACAATTTCATTGGAGTTAAAAATAAGATATATCATATTAAATATAAGAAATTGTTCTTCTATACCACACACCACCCGTTTCTTCTCTCAACCACAAATACAGAATTGATCCAGCTTTTCTTTCTTGTCATGCTTGTACTTTTTAAACGTACCGGAAACCAATTGGGCAAAAACATGAATTTAAAATGCAGCATTTCGTTATTCCCCCCCTTTTTCCAATCTTGAAATCCTAGTAAAAACATTCCCAGAAACTGACAACGTAAATGTGAAATAATATTTCAAGATTTATTTTAATTTTACACCTCTAATTTACAAGGGCATGGATAAATAAAAACTAAACAGACAGAAAAGATAAACAGCACTTGAAAATAAACATTAAAAAACCTCTCGTTGGCGCGATGACTCACGCCCTCTTATATGGCCGAATTATTTTTATTCACTGGTGTATATATCAGCAGCTATATACTGATATATATATATATATATATATATATATATATATATATATATATATATATATATATATATATATATATTGGGTTTGTTTCTGGATACACGCACACACACACACACACACACATATATATATATATATATATATATATATATATATATATATATATATATATATATATATATATATATATATATATATATATATATATATATATATATATATCCAAAAACAAACAGCTCTTCATATGAGTAACCCCAGGATAAACTGCAGATCGAAGGCCCACGATAATTTTGACAGATCGGCGTCTATTTTCTGGACGAGTGCCCTTTCGTTGTCCCGTGGGATAGGGTACCACATGCCCCTTGCAAGCCAACGCGGGGGTGGAAGTAACTGCAAAATTGTCAACTAGATTAACGAAAGTCGGGAGACGGGTGGCAAATTGGTGGAGCAGAAAAAAAAATAACAACGTCTGAGAGATAAGAATTGACATAAATAAAACAAATCCATTTGCTAAACATTTCATATCCCATCCTTCCGTCTCCCTCCCCTTAAAAAAAACCCCATGGGATACGTAATTTAGTTCTGTGACATGCGTGGGTGTCTGGGGTGAGAAAAATAGACTGAATGCTCTCATCAAAAAGTTAGAAGAATACACACTGACGGAAGACTGGAAATATGAATGACGCAAACGGAGATGTCAATAGGAAATGGAAAATAATAAAGAAATAACAAATAAGTTTGGCTTGACGTGAACCTAAATGGGTTTTCCTCAATTATAATTGTTAACAGTCCGTATTATGCCGCCCACGACAAGACTGAAAAATCTGGCACACTTCTTGTTTTATTGCATTATGCAGGATTTAAAATGGGGTTATTTAATGCATTGTGTAATACGGGTATGTTCTTCTAGTTTCGATTTAAGGAACATCTTCATTGTACACGGACAACAACATCAGTGCTCTGATCTCCTCTATTAGATCACACAAGAGGATCTCAACACAGCGCATGAACTCCGTAGCACCGGCGAGGTACCCAATGTGTGTATACATAAATCAAACATTCTATAAATATGTTTGTGGTGTGTAGGTTTCCAAGTTTCAATTTTTTTAAATCTGGCAGGGCAGGGGCCGTATGGCCTATTCTTTATGATTTTAAAAATTGCTGGGGGATTTTTAACGTGCGCAACTTGCACACGGGACCTCCTATTTTTTTTTTTCGAATTCATCCGAAACGGCTAGGAATCCAATCTCACTACCCAGGAGATCAGTATGAAGTCATTACGAACCAATGGTTCTGAAAAAAAAATTCCATCAATTATATTCCTTATACTGGGAGCGAACCCGGAACCTTTAGAATTAGAGGCGGACGCCAAACATCTGAGCCACTCCGACTCATGGTCATCATCATCATCATCATAGTCATCATTCTCACCATCATCGTCCTCGTTATCAATTTCCTTTGCGCTCCTAATGGAGCAAGGGACCATCATTGTAGCTGCACATGAAGCATGCACCGAGCAGTTACAGGCTCTTGTAACAGTGGTTTAACAGGCTCTTGTAACAGTGGTTTAACAGGCTCTTGTAACAGTGGTTTAACAGGCTCTTGTAACAGTGGTTTAACAGGCTCTTGTAACAGTGGTTTAACAGGCTCTTTTAACAGTGGTTTAACAGGCGCTTGTAACAGTGGTTTAACAGGCTCTTTTAACAGTGGTTTAACAGGCTCTTGTAACAGTGGTTTAACAGGCTCTTTTAACAGTGGTTTAACAGGCTCTTGTAACAGTGGTTTAACAGGCTCTTTTAACAGTGGTTTAACAGGCTCTTGTAACAGTGGTTTAACAGGCTCTTGTAACAGTGGTTTAACAGGCTGTTGTAACAGTGGTTTAACAGGCTCTTGTAACAGTGGTTTAACAGGCTCTTGTAACAGTGGTTTAACAGGCTCTTGTAACAGTGGTTTAACAGGCTCTTGTAACAGTGGTTTAACAGGCTCTTGTAACAGTGGTTTCAGTAGCTATTAGTATTAGCTAATATGTTTATCATCTTTTTGATGTGCAGATGTTACCTTAATAAACTGTCATCATTTTTTCCCCATCATATATTATCTTAAGATATTTTCATCACTCTGTGATTTAACAGATTTTATCTTAAGATATTTTCATCAGAGTTGTAATTGGCAATGTTATCTTAACTCTTTAACTCCGCAATTATTGTCCACCCTGTGCCGTAATTTAATTCGTGATGGACTAAAAACAACGCTCAGAGAGTTGTTTTGGCATGAGGGTCAAATCTGACCAACGCTCTGAGCGTTGTTCCGCAGTCAAAGAGTTAAGGAGATGAGCCACAGTAAAACGCTACGTCCATCGTAACTACACGATTTCGATACAAATGCACAGGGATAACTTACAACAGTAATAGCTAGGCATACCACCGCATTTGATGGTATTATGCTATTGGTTATTGTAGCGATCCGAACAGATACATTCTGGAAATTTCCCCGTAAGTAGTAATCTTTAGGATTTATCGCAATATAATTCTATATGTGGAATTCATAAACGGGGAATTACCTAATTATTCATGCATGGAGGCTTATCTGGAGTCATCTTTATATGACCATCAGCTATGGTGAACCTCTGTCTGTGAGGCTAATTACATCTTCATTGACTCTTGAAAGCATCCACACACTTCCATGGATTCCCCCCGTGGTGAAATTTGTTGAGACCCCAGCATTGCACACTAAGCTTGAGGAAGTCACTTGAGCCCCAGCTGCGATTCTTTGGCATTGGCCTGGTTGACTGCATGCAGCAGGATCTCACTATGGACCCAGTGATAGGCAGTGAGAGCTGAGAAGTGGCTCTGTGCAGGACGTGTCAATTCCTTGGGAGAGTCCAGAACCAGAGCATAGTATTTTAGCTCTGTGTAACGATATTTGTGTATGTCCTTTTACATCACGTTCGTTATATCCTGCATTATCACATTATTTCTTCATTTTGCGCACTCATCGTCCTATCATTTGACATTTCCTGCACCTACATTATTTTGCTCTAGCCGCTCCCTTATGTACTTACGTTTCATCAGGTGAACTGTAATATTATTGAGGCTAATTAGACAAGTCAACGGATAATACGTTTGTCACGTAAGTCGTCTAGCCACCTTTGATAGAGTCGATCTTTATTGACACAAGATGGTCGCTTAAGATCGATGAAAAGAAAGTCATATTGTCTGTCTGAGACATCCGTCTGGCGGATGCATGAAAACACGGGTGATGATACGTAATCGCTTCCGCGGGACTATCTCTGTGTAATTATTACAGATAATCTGTCTGGAGAGACAATAATGGCGGAAAGTATCTAGACAGGAAATAAGTTCATAGATTTGTTTGTGAGTTTGCATAAAGATGCAATCGGAAGTATTACTGCCTTATTGAAAGAGGTCACGCCTTGGAATTTTAAAATTTGATATTTTAACACACGCGGGGGAGATTATGATTTAACACCCCGACCCATATAGTTCTAAAGACCTTACCATTGGTTTAATTTGAGAGCCGGAATAGACTTTGACGTTCATTGGCAAATTCATCGCAAATACAATCTGAGATTTGAAATGAGAAGTGGAAATATAATCTAGCGAAATCGGAGTCACAAATCAGACTCCATCGCCACGTCGAATTAGCAACTCCCAGGAGCCAGAAAGACATCGGACTAAGAATTCCAAAATTAGAAGTGACAGATCGAAGTATGTGGGCAACTTTGAAACTTAAAAGTAAACCCGCATTTTTAAAATACAAAGACTGGAAACATAAAGGACCAGGACAGAGTATTTGGGCAACTTTGAAACTTAAAACTAAACCCCTATTTTTAAATACAGCGACTGGAGACCTAAGGAATCAGATCACCCGTAATAAGAGAAATACTAAAATTTCCCAGACCAAGTGATTTGAAAGCATCTAACCTAAGTTGCTGTGTCCATTCTAAACTGTGCCAGGAGACTGTGTTCTCAAAAGTTACTTTGGGGTAAGTGTAAAAACTTATTTTACAAATGGAAATTGGGCATATTTTTCTTGCTACGTGGTTATATATGAGGCTGACAACCACAACATATGAAAATAGTATATTCATAAACTACTACAGCAAGCGCCGGTGTTAGTGTTATGCTAATTCGCTCAGAAACGCGAAAGCAGAAGAAACCCCATACTCTGAATGGAGCAGTGATAAGTGATGATTACATCCCATGTACATCAAGTGTATAGTATCATTTTGTGAGATATATGTACCTTGTTAATTGTAATTCAGGCAAATCATTGCGTTCGCGCTGTCCAAGCACATATTTTCCCAGTTTAATACCCAGAAGAATATTGGTGATTTCTAATCATTTTCCCTGAGGTACGCTGTGTATACTCAAGTATTTAATTATTCAGAGAGGCTAACATTGGTGGATGGACAGCGAGACAATGCGCCTGTTAATTTGCAGCCCACAAATGTACTTAGCAGAGGCATTTGTTCTTTTTATTTTGTCTAAAGTTCGTGTAACGAAGCTATCAGACTGTACATGGTACGAAGCTGCAAGTCTAAAGTTCCTACACCACTAGTTGTGAGTTAAAAGCAGGGAATCAGCACTAACCGCCTAAACTGGGCAAGTTGTGTGAAGAAGTGCCCTCATCACAAACAAATTGACGAACCACGGCTGCAGGACTCACTTAGAGCAGCTACGTCTATTAAGGAAACAGCAAAAGGACAATTGTTTTTTTTAAATCCTCAACCCGTCTCAGTGAAGACAAATTTTATTTACATCTAAAATTCACCATCATTCCATCGTTTTTTAACCTGTTAAAACTTATTGATTATTAAATTTGTTACATGTTATTTTAAAACCAAACAATCATAGTTGATTCAGTTATTATAGGTATGAAAGCAAACGTATGAGCAATACTCTTTAATATTTATATACATCAAGACATATATGTACATCTATAGAGAAAATACTTATAAAAGAATTTCGCTGGATTTTCACCAGCTGGGGGCTTGAACGGGCTAAAACCATTGCTTAATTCTTCACAAAAGGCGACGGATCAGATACAAGTTAATAGTGCTCTGCCCTATGCAGCATTGTTCTTGACTTCTGAAAACATCTTGTGAACACACCTCTGAGATAGAAGCGTCATTATCCTTCTATCTACAACTCTGCCAAGAGTAATCTTGTGCGAAGGTAGACACTATTGAAGACCCATATTAGATACCCTTGAGTGTTGGCCACTGGGGACCACTACTGCAGAGCTAAGGGGAGGCAATCCGTGACACTCTGCATAGTTGGAGAGCCCCCTTGGATGGCGGGGAATGCACAGTATGCCACGTGCTTCTTACTCCTAGCTTGGGATTAGATGTGATGATCGTTTAAATGCAAGCCAAGCTGGAGAAACTGGGGCTCATGACTTCAGCTCAGCACGTTTCGTAATGGCAGATAAACCATAGGAAAAGCCTAGATCTACAGTGTAGATAATACCAAGGAGTCTTCAACTTGGTATTGGCTGCAAACGAGCAAGAAGCACAGCAGCCCTAGTTAAACAACAACAACAACAACTTAATTATTCTGGGAAGAAAAGGGAGACAACCAATTAGAAGTAGCACACACGATGAATGTTTGTTTGCACAGGTACAGGGCAGTAAATTATCCAGGTGTTGACCTATTATAGACACGCACCTGAAAGATGGAATGTTGTAATACGTTTCCAGGAAGACATTATTTGTGATAATGTAAGAAGTCGTGAGTGTAAACAGGACCGATAAACGACGGAAATAACAACTCCTTATATGGTAAGTGACTTTTTTAAAAAGCACGCAGAATTTTCCTATAAGGAAATTGTTGGGATAAACACCATGATAACACGCAAGATTGAATACAATTGGTTGGGCAATTCTAGATGTTATAAACAACACTTCTGATTGGAGCCTGGTCAGATAGTAACAACAATGTGCGTGGGACGAAAATTGTAATATAATCTGACACCTTCGCCGGTTTAGAGCAATGAGAAATTCAACTCGTCAAGAAGACAGCCAGCTAGACAGAGTAAGGAATAGGATCAGAATTCCATTTATCGGACCAGACCTTGTTTGAGCATCTTGTGGACTTATATTCCAGGAAAACTCTACCTACAGTAACACGGAAAGCCGGAATCCTAGGAATCTGAACACAAAGTCAGAGTTGAGGCCTAGCATAAAGTAATACTCTATACCGCGGTGTAAGAGGCATATTAAACAAGTTGCCTTAACTATTTCTCTGAGCCAGGAGTCAGTATTCCCAAAGAAATTTTGTGGTGAGTTGTACATTTTTAAATTCTATATTTTGCATTTATTAACATGTGAAAATTGCTAGTGGATGTCCAAGTCATATGAGGCTGGTAACCTCAGTATATAGAATGATGGTTTCATGAACCACCACTGCAAGAGCTGGTGACAGCTTTATGCGGGTTTCTCATAGAGAACCAAAAGCAGATGTAGTCCCAAGGTCCATATGGAGCAGGGAGTGGATGATGATAGAACTGATGTACATACTTATTATATAACTAGCAATAACCCGTCAAACTTGTCGGGTTTTTAATTATAGTGTGCTGTTTCCGTTCCCGGATGAGCAAATAGAAGTTCATTCTTAGAGTGTTTTTGGTTTCTTTCCATTATACAGTGTAATCAAACTGTTCATGAACACTGTCATTTGAACGCTTTTCTTTGTTGGTTGTAACTATTTTTGGGAGAGTATATATAATGGAAACTATACAATTTGTCAACACGGTTGCATTCCTCAGCTGTGACCAACGCACACACGGCGAGAATTATGTTATTTTAGATTCAATTTAAAAGTTCTTTGATGACAAAATTACGTGTGAAAGTGCGTGGATTGTTTTTAAAGAGTGTTCCCTGATAATAAGTGGTTTTAACAAAAAGATTTCATGATTTGTACATCGGTGAGGGCTCATGCAGACCAATTTTTACGCACTTTTTCTTTGTCGAGCGCTACTAATTTCGTGAAAGAATTAAAAAAAAAACAACAACAACAAAAACAGAGGTAATTGTTTTTTATAACACCCACGCCGCGCAAGCTGCACACCGTGCGTTGTGCACTTTTTTTTCTGGCGCGAGTTACTATTTTGAGTGAGACCGACCGACGTAACATACATCAGTATTTATGTTAGTTGGGATGGGATTCACCTTTTCAACCAGCGCAAATGTAAAGATATTCAAGATAAATGTAATGAATGTTTTCCACTCACTAGGATTAATATTAATACCCAGAGAGAGTAAAGTTCTGATGTAGATGGGATGGAGGAATGAAAAAAAAGGGGGGGGGGGGGGGAACATGATTGTGTGTTAGGAAACCCAATACTCAGGAGGGTATTTGTTTCTCTTCTTTCATACTAGTCGGTGGTACCAGTTGAGGGTGCTATCTCTGGAACAAAGTGTGTGGTATAAGTGGCCTGCTGTAAACGCTAGACACCATCATCAGACGGGTCTTGAAGACGCTGAACCAGCTTCGTGATTACTCCCTGATATTTCTTGGAACGTGTCACAACCTCCAGACTTGACCAGTGACTAGAGTGAATCAGTCCATAACCTGCAAAGAACCAAACATCGGCTGGAGCAGAAACCAACAAACTTACTGGCAGCTAAGTACAATCTTAAAAGCTGCCAAGTGAACTTTCAGACAATTCTCCCAATATCCATCACCTTTTTTAAAAGAATTATTCATTTTACACTGTTAAATGTAATTACTTATTAAATTTTTTATTTGTATATATACAAATTTATAGTTGATTTAATCCTTATGAGTGCACTGCGCCCGTATGTCTCAGCCATCTTAAATACACTTAAAACAGAGCTACTAAATTAAGATTTCACTGAATTAAATTAGTTGGGGGTTTGAACAAGCTAAATCATACAATATATCTCTTCATAAAAGTTGTCGGGCAGATAATAAGTTAACTGTGCTAAGACACATTCAGCATTGTTCTTGATTTCTGAACATCTTGTGAACACCCTCAAGGTAGAAGCATCATCATCCTTCTATTTGCATCTCTGCCAAGAGTAATATTGTGCGAAGGTAGATACCTTTGAAGACCCACATTAGGTACTCTAGGTTTTGGCCATTGCTGGACCATCACTGCAAAGCAAGGGGGAGGCAACCCGGGACAAGCATCTCTGCCGCCACAATTCTCCACCACGTGGCTTTGGCCATCCTTTCTTTCGCTTTCCTTCTGGAGTCCATAGCATGGCAGTTCCGGTAATGGTGTCAGGGTCACTTCTGAGGAAATGACCAACCCAATTCCAGCGTCTGCCCGCCTTAATGATGCGCATGTCTTCTTGGTGGCTCCGAGTTAGCAGTTCTTGGTTGGTGATGTCCAACCAAGTCCTCAAGATGTTTGAATATAATATTCAAACCTGGTTGGCTTGGCTTTAGCAGTCTTGATCGTGTGGATTTGAATCAATTATTGAGCCACTACGGCACTACTTGTAAATTGGAAGAACCTCTTACAGTAGCTTCATATGTGAGTTGTTAGGTGTCGTACTTCCATACATATGCTGTTTTCTATTTACTGCAAACATTTGCGACACTCTTGACCTACATTTTCTGAGACCTTTCCGCATACCTGCAACTCAGAAACAAAACAATTACATTTTGTTTTGGACTCGTCAGGGCTTATTTCACATCTATTCGTCACCAAGTGTTTTTATTATTAACCCTTTGACAGCCAGGTGACGCATTTACAGTGCAAGTCAATACGGAGAAGAAACAACAACTACAAAGAACCATTAAGAAACATTTGAAATGTTTGAAGTCGCAATGGTTGAATGCAGTTTTATTTATGTCTGTTTCTTTTCTTCTTTAAAGTCCCAAGCTCTTCAGAGCAGGTGGTAAGACTATCAGCATTCTTATATGGCTAGCAAGAAACCCGCCAAAGTATAACCTGGAAATAATTGCATTGTGCTCTTCCTGCATCGGATGACGGCATTAAAGTCATCTCATTCTTGTCCATTCCATGTCAAATCCATTATGATCAATGCACCACAAAAATATAGAAAGATCTGCGTGCTTTTCTAAATGGGTATTCAATTTAGCTTTTACGGTGCAATGCGCGCCTTTTCTGTATTTTCCCGAAAAGATGGTGGGATGATTTCATTCTTGTTTCAGACATTTCAGTAAAACAATTCTATATATGGGGGATTACTGACTTTTTTTTTTTTAACGTAGCGAAAAATTAACAAATGCCAGGGGTGATGCAGTGAAATATGTTTTTAACTAGATTAGGACACGAAATAGAGCAAGCCCCGGGACATTTATGTAGAAGACCGATAGGACAATTTCTGCACAGAGAACACCCCGATGTTGCCATACAGTAATAAAATGGAACTAACACGGCATACGGTGAGGAGAAAGACAACTCAGGAAAACAACGCCGGCGAACTCCTGATCATTTATCGTCATCGTCACAACTTGAGCTCTCTGTGACGGACAGACTTTCAATCAGTTCAGAACAAGTCCTTTTGTAGGGGGTCGGAGTGGACAAGAGCTGTGGCTCTAATCCTGAAGGTACCTGGTTCGGTTCCAGTACAAGGAATATAATTGATGGAGATTTTTTTTTAAGAAGTAGTGGTTCCTACTTATGTAATGTTCCCCTGATCTCATGGGTAGTGATATCGAATGCCTAGCCTTCTCGGATAAGGGTGAAATAGATAGGAGGCCCCGTGTGCAAGTTGCGCATGTTTAAAAACCCCTCGCGAGTTGGAAATCGTAAAGAACAGGTCATACGGCCGCTGCTCTGGCAAAATTTAAAAATTAGGAAACCTACCCACCACAAAAATATTTATAGAATGTGTGATTTCTGTATACATCAATTGAGATCTTCGCCGGTGCTACGTTGTTCGTGCACTGTGCTGAGATCCTCTTTGTGTGATCTAAGGGAGGAGATCGGAGCACTGATGGAGTTGTCTGTGTGCAATGAAAATGGTCCTTAAACAAAACCAAACCAAACCAAACCAAACCAAACCAAACCAAGTCCTTCTGTCCTGTGTCATCCGTCTCAGTACTCTCCATGTCTTTCTTATCAATTTTAAAGTCTTCTTTTTTCTTTTTTTCCGTGTTATTATGGTCTTCATCTATGTCTTTGGACTGTGGGATTTCCATAACAAGAATAGTTTTGTAACGCCGTCAGCGGGTTCCATTAGTATGTAGTTTATCTAAAGCCAACGTGGTTTCCTCACCTGTTGTTTCACGGATATTTGTCTGGTTCTGTACATCAGTGCCAAACTGTTGATCAGGTTATAACATTCACAATCTGTTGTTCTGTACATCAGTGCTAAGCTGTTGATCATGTTATAATATTCACATTTTGTTGTTCTGTACATCAGTGCTGAACTGTTGATCATGTTCTGACATTCACATCTTGCTGTTCTGTACATCGGTGCTAAACTGTTGATCAGGTTATAATATTCACATTTTGTTGATCTGGACATCGGTGCTAAACTGTTGATCATGTAATAACATTCATATCCAACTGTTATGCACAAGCATTCACTTATGAAAGTCTGTAGCCTTTTGGTTATCAACTTTTGATATACGGTACTTCGTGTTTCAGAGCAGTACAGAAGGATTGATTTGAAAATTGAGTTGAAAATTATCATTTTTGTGTTGGTCCTGATTACTTTTGATTTACACGTTTTTCCCAATGTCATGAAAGTCCCTCTTGCCGTTGTCGTACAGATAGGTTGTGAGTTATTTTTGTCCCGTCTGAGTAGAGTGGATGGTGATAGATACGTGAGAAAAGGTGTGAGAAATAGATTTCACGGGTGATAGCTTAAGAGAAGATATGTCTCTGGAATGAGTACGTTTCTCTATTCCAGCCTATCTATACGACTATAAGTTAGTACAAGACAACCGTGTCCTCCTCATACATATAAATATAAGTTTAACTACACACACACACAGCTATGTGACAACAAGACACACAAACGTGAAAAACTACGGTTACTTGGGTATGGGTCTGACCAACACACAAAGTTAAGTTTCTTTTGTTGTTTATTATTATTTAAACTTGACAATATTAAATATCTAAAGAAAGATCAATTAAAAAATCAGAGTTACATACATATAAAATAGCAGCAAATTACAATTTGGTTCCCTATGTCATGTGGTGCTCTCCGACTAATATAATGTCAGGCCTATTTCCCAAATTGGCACCAGTCCATCCTCTAACAAATAAAGACTAGTGAGGTGAACGCCGAATCTGGTGTGGGTTTTTTCTTGGATGAACAAAATGTCACCGCCAATAGTTGATGTAGAAACGTGATCCTGGGGTTCACAGTTAAAAGAGGAAAATACTTCCAGTATTGGGAAACATCTGGTTGCTAAAAAATGTTACAATTGATAAATGATGATAATCCTATCGGCTGGCTCTATGGTAGTGTGCCGATTCTGAACAGCGTAAATTCTGGATGCTACGCTTGAATACGACTGTCAGAAGTCGGGAATAAATGTTATTTTTTTCACACACCAGTGGGCTGATAAAATTGGAAAAATATTGCTGGGTTTGGTAGGTCAAGTTAAATTTACATGTTAAAATGTTTCTCATGTATCGTTGGCAAATACTTGCTCACCAATAAAATTGGTGACGCACAGGCCAAGAAAAGACAACATTAACCAATCAGTAAAAAGAACACGACCGCTGGACGCCCTTGACCAGGTCTGCTAGGAATATATAAGAAACATTTATGGAAAAATGCTACTATTCTATATAGCTACATATATGCACCCAGACGGGGATAAGACGATCTCTTATCCACTCCGTCAGCCTTATTACATTTAAAAGGCACACGGTGTCTTTAGCCTATCCTATCGCCCGTCGCTTAGCGAGTGTAGTTTGGATGAGTTATGTGACTCCCCCCCCCCCCACCCCTCTTGCTCGCGCTTAACGATCAGCGGACAATGTCAATTATCACAAACTATCGCCGGTCGTTAAGTAGCTATTAATTTGGTCGGCGTCTGATAGTTTAGTCTTATGATATTAAATAATAGGCACTCATAATAAATACGCACAATGAAATAAAATGTGAATTCTTTTCTGTCACTATCAATCGCGCCTAGCATTTAAACCAGTCAGCTAACCGTCTCTTCTTGGGTGAGAAAGCGTGTGGTGAAAATTAACATTATAACTGAACAGCTGGTAAGAAATAGCTACGCGTTATTTTATTTCACTAGTTTTAACACTAGAAAATCAAAGTGAATTATAATGGTAAAAGCTAACACTTTTAATTGGTAAAAGCTAACACTTTTAAAAGCGTAAACACTAATTTCTATTACCAGAAAATCAGAATGAAAATCCCCACGAATGCTATAAACACATTTTCCATAATGGTTCTAGAACTACGTGCTTAGACTTTCCAAAAATTCTGAGTGACAACTGATAGCAGGTTTAAGAAAACACAGTTTATATATCATTATGTTTCTCTGATCTATAGATGATGTTACTTTTCGCACTATTGTGTGAGTAACGGAGAATCAGAACAGAGTTCCCAGATAAAGGCTTATGATCTGTCTTCCGTCGAGCGTTGCTAACCGACATCAGAAGAATTCTTACGTCTAACGGGTCCTCTCTGTACGAATGCCCGCTTCCTAAGATCAAAGAGCCATGGGGTTTCTGACTTTTTCTGAGTACGAACTTCAAAAGATTCTGTGTTATTCACGTGCGGTCTGTCAGGTATCGTATGATTGACAGATAAGCTCGCGTGAGGAGCCGAGGTAAACAAACCTGATTCGCTACCTGTTATGACGGGCAGGTCACGAACGTTTGGAAACACTTCGTTTGCTTATGTTCACAGAAAAGAGGCGTGACGAAAAAGTGAGTAGACACAGGCTGTAAATGCATGGTTTTGCTAGCAAATCCTAAAACGCTACGAGGTCACAAAAGACTGTCAGATTACTGTAGGCTCTTTTTCCATTATACGAGTACGTCACAGCCGTCAGTATTTTCTTTTAAATCCCTGTCCGATTGTCCAAATTTGTTTATCTTCCTGCCAAGATATACATAAGAGTTCACATCTTGTAAGAATTTTTTTTCTCTAAGTGCAGTTTGTTTATCAGTTAAAGCATTTATATTCGTATTCTTTGTCCTTTCTGTGGATTTTCAGAATCGGTTACGGTGATCTCATCCAACATTTTGATTTCGTCATGCTTCTGATCACCGTTATATGACACGAGGGTCGTACCGTGCCATGAGTAGAATCTATTTTGTTCGTTCAGCTGTTTTGTTAGGGGTAACTGAATGTCATTTTATTAGTTGATGTTTTTTTTTTGCCACGATGTCCATAATTCTATCTATAGTCAAGAAGAAGAAAAATGGTAAGAAGGGGCATTCCTGCCGCCCTCCATTTCTTATCCAAATGAATTTGTAGGTTGTTATGGCAAAGCAGAAACCACCACTGGTAAAGCACGCCGAACTGTTTCGTTGCAGTATTGCTATAAGCGAGTAATTGTAACAGTGCCCGCCCCCCCCCCCCCCCCACCCCCCCCCCCCCATTCGTTAAAGAGCAAAAAAAAAAAAAAACGTAATAGACGTGCAAATAAATTAACGTTTTTCTTTATTTAGAAGTTTTGTCTCGTTTCATCAAGGTCCGTTGGTTGTACTAGACCACACTTCCATATAGACCTTGTGGTTTTGTGATGCCAAACGGTTCTGCCGTGACAGTAGAGGCAAATTAGGCGATGAAGGAATCTGTCATGAAAAAAATAGTAACGCTCCTCTGCTGACGTAACACTTGGAATTTAACAATAACTGCCATAATTTTACGTAACCAGGAAATGATAACTGGAAGGAAATCATCAAAATCACCAACATTTTCCCAGAAATATTGTACCTTTGTTTTATGACAGGCAGCTAGCACCATGGTTCCTGTTTTAGAAGACGAGTTAGAAATGTGCTCCATTTGTTGAAAGACGGAAGTCAAATATTGTCCCGTTGCTGGAAGAGGTGAGTCAGCAACAGTGTTCCTTTCTTACCAGACGGATGTAAGACACATCGCTCTTTCTGTTGCAAGACGTGAGTCAGAAATATGGTCCCGTTTCTGGAAGACGGGATTCAGCAATATTGGTCCTTTGATAGCAAGCCTGGAACAAGTCATACTGCTTACATGTGGAAGACGGGGAAGCGGAAATACTATTTCTTAATAGATCACAACACGTGTTTTACATTAGATGTCATCCACACATGATGGCACGCAGTCAAGAAGTGGGGGGGAGGTATACAATTGTGTGACGAAGTGTGACGGTACGGAGAGAGAGGTTTGAAAAAATGTGGCACCACACATAAAATACGAGTGAGGTTCGCGTTTTTTCATAAATGATGTCGGAACAAAATACTGTAGATTTTGTAGTCTCTATCTTCCTAGTTTCGCAATAGTTAACAATTGCCTCGTCCACAACTTATATTAACATTATAATCTCAGCTCAAATATCGGATAACTTTTATAACCTATAACACTTTTAAATTGTTTTTTTGTTTCTTAATTATACATTTCTTCTTAAAATATAATGTAATATTGAACTTGCCAATAACATATTGATCTGACAACAAATGGATTTCTACTTCGTTCAATGGAGAAGCATCTTACTTTCTTCTTTCTTCTTTGATCCTTAGCCGCCGACCGTCAAAGCAGTCAGTGGCCATCACGCCTAGTGGCGTCTTGTAGGGCAACAACAAATTGATTCCACTTTGCTCGGTCGGTGGCCATCCTTCGTACAGTGCCCCAACTCTGGTTCATTCTTTGCATCTCAGCCTCCACATCCTCCGCCAGGTTGTTTTTGGTCGGCCTCTTTTTCGTTTTCCTTCAGGGGTCCAAAGCATAGCTGTTCTTGTGATGGCATCGGGGTCTCTTCTGAGGACATGACCAACCCAGTTCCAGCGTCTGCCAGCTATGATGGTGTGCATGTCCTCTTGCTTGCTACGAGTAGGCAGATCTTGGTTAGTGATGGTATTCGGCCAAAAGATTCGGTGAATTTTTCTTAGGCATGTTGTGTGAAAAGAGGACAATTTCGACATTTCCTTCTCTGTAACTCTCCAGCATTCCGCACCATAGAGAAGCACAGAAAGCACACAGCTCTGATATAATCTTAATTTTGTGCTTGTGCTGTATTGGGAAGACTTCCAGATGTTATTTAGGCTAAAGAAGGCTGTTCTTGCCTTATTCATTCTGATGTTGATGTCTTTGCCTGCCCCGCCGTCTGGTGTTACTATGCTTCCTAGGTATGTGAAGGTATCTGTCTGTACCAATTGCTTATTCCTTACTGATATGGGCTCAGGGTTGCTCACATTGAGCGTCATGACCTCAGACTTCTTTAAATTGATGTTCAAGCCCACCTGCTGGCTAAACTTATTAAGTCTATCCGTTTTTTCCTGGATGTGTTGATGTGACTGTGCTAGTACTGCAATGTCATCTGCATATTCCAGATCTTCCAATGTAGAAAATGTTGTCCATCTTATTCCTCTTGGACTGCCCTCTGTTGTCTGGCGCATCACCCAGTCTATGACTGTTAAAAATAGAGTGGTTGATAAGGGGCATCTTACTTTGCCGTGGGATAATGATAACGAAAATAAATCATTTATTGACAACAACTTCAATTTTAAAACTTTGAATTTATGTAGATTTTCTCAAGTTTAACATTGTTTAATGAAACTTCAACATAAATAAGAATTGAAGTTATTGGTGTGTTTAGTTTAGATTTAATATTTTTTTATCGTTTAAAATTAAAGTAAGAAACAAATTATACAATATATTTAATAATTTTAACAACATTTGACTATAAAAGCGTTCCTGTAAAAAACCTAATTTATGAAGCAGCATTTTACTTGACAGATTGCTATCGTAGCAGCAACTAGTTAACTAATTTGCATTCGATTACATTCTTTCTTTTCAGCATAACAAATAAAATAATAAAACTCGGGGGAAAAAAGGGGGGGGGGAGGAAAGGGGCTTAAAAGATTTGTGGCGCCACATAAGAGAGAAAAGGAGGGTGGGGGTCTGGGTTTTTGTGACGAAATTTAACAAAGGGGGAGGGGGAGGTAAAAATGGTCAACATTGGGTGACTTCATATGTGAATGACCAGTTAGTCATCTTTATCTTCCCAACGACCATTTCACGTATCTTCGAGTGACTTCTTCCATTCAATGTTGCACATTTCCACTCTACCCGCGGCACAGCAATCTCTTTAAAAAAAATTTGTATACATTTAGTTCATTCTTTCGGCTTTTTTGTTTTTTAGTTCTTAATTTCCTTACACATTAGAAATTGAAGGACTGCACAACAAGTACATCTTCAGTCCATGAAAGTCTCTTCTATAGACTTTTATGACAGTCTGTATAAGTCTTAGAGCGGAACTATTAGCTTCGTGTTGTACTCAATTATTTCTGAAATCTAATAACTTCGACAGACGGATAACATGTATCAATCAATTATTGCATCGTTGTAATAACTCTTAAATCAGAGGCACATCTTCAATACAACCTGTAAGTCTGGAAGGAAGAGCTGGAGAAGAGAGGGGTGGTTATCAGCAGCTCCAAAATGTCGTGAAATGACGTCTGTCACACATGACGAATTCTAAATAATTCTGACCATACCGTGCGCCATACATTGTAGAAAGATATGATACACTAACCAATGAAAACGCTTTCTTGGTCCTGTGTTTACTACCGCTGGGAAAATAAAGATGGCAAGGCCCAATCTGTGTAACCTGATTAACTTCGGAATTTTACTACAGCATTTTGGAAGAAGTACCACTTGAAAGAGGGTACCAACACAATATTTGGGATGTTACTCTACCCGTAAGTAATAATATTTTTACTAATACTAATATAGGACGGGAGAAATCTTGGGTTCAATGCATTTGAAGCTTCAGGTTGTCCTAAATTTAGCAGTTTAAACTATGCATAACATAAAATGCAATTTGGGAACTAAAAGATTATTACATAGAATATAAAGCCTAATTCCAGGTATAATTTAAGCTTTGGGGGAATAAAATCGCATAAGGAATAACGGAGATAGTTTAAAAAAGTAGTTTTCCTACATTGAACGATAGGCAAAAAGGTACTCATATTTTCTGATCGTGATTACATTCCTCGGGGTTCCCATCTCGTACGTCCGAGGTCACACTATAAAAAGACTTGCCTACAAACTCGGGTCAATCATTATTATTTGAATATACAGAGAGCGGCAAATAAGGAGCATATGTTAATGCAAGTGTTTGCATTCTGTACCTGTTAGCAGACCTTAATCAACCATTAAGGGCTCGTCTGTGTGTGCCTGAGGGTAAGAACGAATCTATATATATATATATATATATATATATATATATATATATATATATATATATATATATATGTGTGTGTGTGTGTGTGTGTGTGTAATTCTACTGATTAATCTATCTGTGCGATAAGACGTGTATAGATGTGTTAGGAATGGACAGTGTGTACTGGTGAAACTTACAGACTCATGTGTAATTCTAGAGGCAAAGCCTGCCTTCGGAAATATTTAAAATATTGAGAATGATGGCCAAGTGTGTTTATAAGTTTAGAAATGTATTTAAAGAAGTATTTCTTGAATGGAATGAGACACCTACCAGGAACATAAGGAAGGATGAAAGGGATTGAAGTACTGTATAATTCGACCTATTACTTAGTAGTTTTATTCGCGACCAAATTATTGTAGGGAGGCGAATCATGGAAAACGAATGATAATTAAGAAGGTAGAAGAAAATTATGATCACATTGAACTAAAATGATTGTTGCTACTACAGTTGACATTCAAAAATCCGGCCATCGATAATCCGGTTCCTTCAGATTTCCGGCATGGATTTTGGAGCGCATTTTTAAATTTACCGCGTTGGCGCGCCACTGTTTTCTGGAGCAGTTTATGTTTTGATGCAGCTGTTGGGTCTTGCTTGCACGTGTTAACAGGCATTCCTGCTCATTCCTTCTCATTTTATCATTTATTTGCTGCTGTTTAGCCCCATTATGGATTCAGCAAATAAAAGAAGTGGTGTAAAACGTAAACATCGTGCATTGTCGATCGCAGATAAAGTGTACAGGTAGTCATTTTCTGTTAAATATATACAGAATATATAACCATAAAAAATCCGGCATTTTAAAAAATCTGGCACTCCTCAGGTCCGGAGGTTGCCGGATTTTTGAATGTCTGCTCTATACTATACCTTGTGCATCTGCTAGCACGCTAGTCTGAAACTGTCTATCGTCCCCATCTGTGTCATAGAGGGATATTGATAGGCAAATACAGGGATTGCGTTTGACTTTGTTTCAGGTTTAATCCTTTAACCTAAAGCCTATAACAAATAAGAAGAGGCTTCTCTTAATGAAGTTGCAACGAATGCAGTGCCAGTCTATGGTAGAGGGCCAGCCATATCGTGTGTAACAGTTGGAAGGTTTTCATCTGAAGATTCTCTCCTGCATCAGAGGGAGCCATCTGCAGTGACTCAGTTAAGTTGTTCTCAAGGCAACTGTGTAGTTTATGCCTGCTTACCAAAATAAACGCATCCAGTTCGTGATGAACAGAACAGTATAGAGCTTCAATTAAATTGTACTAATAACACTCGTAATTCTTCAGTGAAAGATTAAGCAAGCTAAACTGTCTACAAAATGATAGACATCTTAACACAAGTGAAAGACATTTGTTGAACTGTTCTTATTTATTTACTTTTGTAAAATATTTGATTTAAAAAAAAAAAAAACTTTTCATACAGAAAAGAGTACATGTATAAATAAATTGTAAATATTTACCAGCAGACTTTCTTAAATTCTTTAAGTTAAGTTTTTATTCAACATTGGCTAAATTTTAATTAAATAATTTACCCTAGCAGAGTCAGAAACAAAATTATCTACCATAATCACAGAGGTGGATCAGGAGAGGTAGCAGATAGGGACTCAGAGTACTACATCACCATCTTCTCTGGGAACTTACACAGCTTGACCCTACCTTTGTTGTCTATACACCCTTACTTTTTCAGAGAAGGGGGTATTACTGATAAGACCAGACTCTTATCTGGTACTATCATAGTATCATCTGATACAACTGTATGTCCAGGATATCTTCTTATTTTCAATAACATCTGAACCTCTCGCGACACAAAACAAAAAAATCACGGTGATATCACGATAGAAAAGAAGGCATCAGATTAAGCTGGGAGAACAGGTCAACCACTTTAACTCTTTCAGTCCCAAGCAGAAATGTGGGTTTGGCCCAAACAAACGTTTTTGTTGTTGTTTGGAAATAATTTTTTTTAAATTTTCATATGCATAAACAAATTTGTTGTTGTATATGAAACTGACGGTAAATGGATGTACTTTACTCTTGTGCTACAAGTATTAAAGCTTTCATTGAAAAATTATTAGTTATCCAAGGTAAAATGAATAGGAGCAAAAGATACGGAAGCCACTTAAATGGCTCCAGGGTCAAATGTGTCTAAACCCTGAGCCATTATAAAGTCGATTGGGACTTAAAGAGTTAAATACCTCGGAGCTGTCATAGTCTGGAAGGGAAATATCTAAGAAGATTTCTCTACCCGAAGAGCAGCAGCTGGGAAACTTTTTCAGGCCATAAATCGAGGATTCCTCAGCAAAAGATAAGTTGGCAAGAAAACGAAGATGGCTGTATACCCCTGTCCCAGTCTTGACGTATGGATGCGAGTCATGGGCAATGACTACAAAGTCAGATCCAAACCTCAGAAATGAGGTATCTGAGAAAAGTGGTTGAAAAAACAAGAAGTGACATGGCCAGCAACCCAAAAACCCAACCCCTGCAGACCCAAGTAGAACAGTCCCAACTAAGATGGTTTGGCCATGTCTGCAGAATGGGAGAAGATCGACTGCCACCGCAGGTATGGGAGGCTAAGAGCCAGGGATCCAGACCTCCAGGACGATCCAGAGTCCGCTGGGAGGACAACATTAGACAATCTGTGAAGGACCAAGGACTAGAATGGAACCAGGCCAAGAGAGAGGCAGCCGATAGGATAGTATGGCGCTCTCTCTTCCAAACCTGTACACCTCACGGTAGAAGAGGAACGACTAAGTAAGTAAGCAATAACTCTACAGTATCATGTTATGATCCTTCAGGCGTGTCGTAAGAGGCGACATATGAGGTTATGCAAGGATCTGGCAATATCTTCATGTTTAATAAGTTGCTACAGAAACCATAACTGCTGGAACTCATGGCTACCAGCTTCTAATAAGCGGACTAGCTTCAATGGTGGCTCCGTCCTCCGCAAGAAGTGACAAGGGAAATGATGATGACGACAGAAATGACTTGATACAATTATATCGTCTCTTATAATCCAGGGGGACCTTAGTTTACGAAATGTCAGTTATATCATTTCCGAAAAAACGCCATGATTAACACATGGATTTTGTTTTCTTAATAGATAGACAGAATGACCTCCAATAACTCCCTTGAGGAAGAAACTAAATGGGGAAGAGAGAAGGCTGAAGCAGATCGCTAACGAAAAATACCAGCGGCTTTATGAGAGTGAATGAAGAAGAAGAAACAGAAGAAGTAATAGAACGTCGACTTGGCGTTAAAAAAAGGGAAACATTGTAATAATAATGGCAATTCTAAAAATAGCTGAATATTTTTATTTCCCAAAGACATAAAAACGGAAATATCCGTACGATTTGAGCATTGTGGGAAATTTGTATTAAATATTTCATTGGCGAGGATTGAAAAACTGCTTTTATTATGAGTTTATGACAGGAATTAACGTGATATCACGTTAACCCAGGCGTTAATTACAGATAAGGCAGATTTGTTTAAGTAATTGGGCAAAGGCGATCACCTTAACTCAGGCGTTGATTATGGATCGGGCAGGTTCATTGAACCGAAAGATGAAGGAGAAGACAAACGTGGAAATGAGTCTTTTATTGCAAGCAGTGGATTGTTCTTCGGGTTCAAACAACGAATCAAAATACGCAATGCTAAAGTTACATTGAAAGCTCCGTGAGATGACGCAGAGTCAATGCGTGAGTTTCTGCATCATTTCAAATGTATTGTAGATTAGGGTGAATATCCCCGGAATATTATGTGTAATATTGACGAGTGGGCTGTACTTGAAGAAACTGTCAAAAAGAATGCGTGTTTCTCGTGAAGAAATTTATGCGCAGAATTCAAAGCTGCAAATTAAAAAGTAAACACCGCTTAAATATCCTTTATTTGGTAGTGCGTTATGGACTTTAATGGACAAACGATTGCCATTCTATGACCTACCATTCTTCGACACTAATGGGGTTAAAGGTAATGGTGAGTGTTATATATTATTTTAACATATATGCACTTACATGTGAGTATATCCGCAAAGTTGACACGAACCGCTTGAGTCTTCTTCCTTGAGATTTGACATAGGTAATAATCCGTTAATGTAGATTCAAACTGGGCACTAGATACAGATGTTGTCTCGTTAGTAGCTGAAGCTAGATTGACTAAAGTGTGTCTAATGCGTGGGCAATTGCAAGGTTGAAGATCGTTCACTAAACATGCCTAAAAGTATCAACATCCGGTGTAGTGGAGTTTCCGTTATGAAAAAAAATAAATAAATAAGTGAGCCAAAGGGCCTATTTAGACGGAAACATTCTGCATTAAAAACACTACATAGAGGACCCATTTGCCTGTCATTTCGAGGTCAAACAAGAAAGTATGGGTGACTCAATCTTCAGATTATAAAGCTCTTGAAACTTTTGCGCAAGTGAATAACGGTTTAGCGCCGATAATAAATAACTGTAAAATTATATTTCATGTGTTTATTTTTATTTTTGTTTCGTTTTATACAAAAATGTAGTTTATTGTACAGTTCGTCATAGTTTATTGTACAGTTCGTCATAGTTTATTGCACAGTTCGTCATAATTTACTGTACAGTTCGTCATTGTTTATTGTACAGTTCGTCGTCATTTCTCTTTTCACTCCTTAAGAAGCATGGAGTCACCAATGCAGCTTGTCCGTTTTCTCCAAAGACTGCACTATTTTAACTTTCATCAAAGACTATACTATGTCAGTTTTCACCAAAGATTGTACTATTTCAGTTTTCTCCAAAAACTACACTATTTCAGTTTTCTCAAAAGACTACACTATTTCACTTTTCTCAAAACACTACACTATTTCAGTTTTCTCTAAAAACTACACTATTTCATTTTTCTCAAAACACTACACTATTTCAGTTTTCTCCAAAGACTACACTATTTCAGTTATCTCCAGAATACATTTTTTCAGGTACCCTCCCCCCCCCCCCCTTCCCCCCCCCCCCCCCCCCCCTCCAAAAAAAAAAAAAAAAACTATACTATTTCAGTTACCCCCCAAAAACTACACTGTCATATTTCTCCAAAGAATACATTATTTCAATTTTCACCACAGCCTACACTATTTCAGATTTGTTCAAAAGCTACACTTTTTCAGTTTTCTCCAAAGATTACGTTATTTCAGTTTTCTCCAAAAACTACACTATTTCAGTTTTCTCCAAAGACTACACTATTTCAGTTTTTTCCAAAGATTACATTATTTCAGTTTTCTCCAAAAACTACACTATTTCAGTTTTCTGCAAAGACTACACTATGTCAATTTTCACTAAAGACTGCACTATTTCAATTTTTCAAAATACTACATTATTTCAGTGCTCTCAAAAGATTGCATTATTTCAGTTTCTTTAAAGTCTACACTGTTTCAATTTTCTCCAGTCTCTCTCTTCATGTTTCACTGGCCGATCTGCCAATTTTCATCGATCTCTAGTAATACCTTCCACCTTTATTTCTGTTACTCTGCATTTTCTCCATGATCTCTTCATAATTCATGGGTTGATCTACCACCTCTCAATTCTGTCTAGTTATACCTTTCACCCTTCATGTCTATTACAATGCCTCCCCTCCATGTGCTTAAAAAGGTAGAAGGCGACATAGAGTTGAAACACTATATCACAGTTGGGCATCATTGAAGCAGATGTTCAGCAGTATCTATGCCATAGTTACACTCATCAGTAGTTCCTATCTTTAGCTTGTTGAATAGATGTTATCCAAATATATTGTGGCCCGGGTGGATTCTGAAGACTACCACTTGGTCTCTACGACTGAGCTGATAATGTGCATTATTTGGGTGTAGCCTGGATGCTCAGAATCCGATTTGTTCTTGTATCTTATGAAAATTATTTATATTTGACGAGTTATAAGAATAATGAAAAAGTCAAGAAGCAGATTGGACATTATTTCGTTTTTATTTGATATTACATAACAATGTACTTGAAAGAGACTTCCGTATTGTCCCCGGGGCTCTAATCAATATGGACAATATAGTGAAGAAACAAACACCTGGACCCATGTGTTTTTTTTCCATTGGCATGATCACTAATAGTGACTAAGAACAATTATCGTCAGCAGCTTTTTAGGGTAAGAAAATAGCTAGAGAAACAGAGAAAGAAACAATTCTAACAAAGAACAGGATGAATGAGAGTTATTGCGATGGTTGGTATCACGACAGAGTGCTCATTATTGTGATGGTTGGTATCACGACAGAGTGCTCATTATTGCGATGGTTGGTATCACGACAGAGTGCTCATTATTGTGATGGTTGGTATCACGACAGAGTGCTCATTATTATGATGGTTGAGCTAAAGATGTTGCGATTTTTGTACATAGAAGAGAATGTCTGAGGTTGTGCTTGACAGTTACATATACATATAGTTAGAGAGAGAGAGAGAGCGAGCGAGAGAGAGTTATAGTGATCGTTATATTTGAGAGATAGTATCCGTTATTGTGATGGTTGTGCTTGAGAATTGTTAGTTATTGTGGTGATTGTGCGTGAGAATTGTCCGTTATTGTGATGATTGTGCTTGAGAATTGTCCGTTATTGTGATGATTGTGCCTGAGAGTTGTCAGTTATTGTATTGATTGTGCTTGAGAGTTGTCAGTTATTGTAGTGGTTGTGCTTGAAAGTTGTCAATTATTGTAATGACTGTGCTTGAGAATTGTCCGTTATTGTGATGATTGTGCCTGAGAGTTGTCAGTTATTGTGGTGGTTGTGCTTGAGAGTTGTTAGTTATTGTGATGGTTGTGCCTGAGAGTTGTCAATTATTGTGATGTTTGTGCTTGAGAGTTGTCAGTTATAGTGATGGTTGTGCTTGAGAGTTGTTAGTTATTGTGATGGTTGTGCCTGAGAGTTGTCAATTATTGTGATAGTTGTGCTTGAGAGTTGTCAGTAATTGTGATGGTTGTGCTTGAGGGTTGTCAGTTATTGTGGTGGTTGTGCTTGAGAATTGTCAGTTATTGTGATGGTTGTGCTTGAGAGTAGTCAGTTATTGTGATGGTTTTGCTTGAGAGTAGTCAGTTATTGTGGTGGTTGTGCTTGAGAGAGTGTTTATTGTTGTGACGGGTGTGCATGAGAGACAGTGGCCCTCATTGCGGTTATTGTGCTTGAAAGAGAATTTCCATTATTGTGATGGCTGTGTTTTTAAGACAGGGTGTCCGTTATTATGATGTTTGTGACTGAAAGAGATTGTCCGTTATTATGATGGATGTCCTATGTGCTTAGGACCGAGAATGTTCGTTACTATGATGGATGTGGTTGAGAATGAGTGCTCATTGTTGCGATGTTTTTTGCCTAAGAAAGATTACCTGTTATTGTGATGGTTGTAATTATGACAAAAATGGTGGGAGCAGTTTAGCGAAGTTACAAGACCACACGTGCTATTTAATCAAGTATAAACTGAAAATGATTCAAAGTGAAACAGTCATGTTGGAAAATTATACTACAAATAATATATCACACACTACCGTAGACATAATGAAGTTAGAAAACACATATGTACTAGATAAGACAATTTCAAATGAATTTCCGCGCATTCATGACATTGCCGGACAGGGAACATGCACAACAATTAATGTTCATATTATACACAGTGACAAGCTGCATACATTACACACGTGACATGCTGCACACATACACAATACACACGACAAGCTGTACACACTTTACACGTGATAAGCTACACACACAAACAATACACTTTACAAGCTGCATGCATTCAGATGTGACAAGCTACACACATGCACTACATGTGGCAAGCAGCAAATACACACACTATACACGTGACAAGACACAAATACACACACTGTACATGTGACAAGGTGCGCACCCACACACAATGTACACATGAAAAGCAGGACACACACACACTGCACACTTGACAAGCCGCACACCCAAACTCTACACGTGACAAACTGCCTCCCACACACACACACACTATACAGGTGAAAAGCTACGTGACACACACTACACAAATGACAAGCTACACGCAGAAACTGTACACGTGACAAGCTGCATTCATAACACACGTTATAAGCTGACAAACACACGTGACAAGCTGCATTCATAAGCTGACAAACACACGTGACAAGCTACTCACATTACACACATTTTAAGCTGCTCACACTACATACATGACAAGCTGCACGCACCATCCACGTGTCAGTTATGCACACTATACAATTGACAATCTTTACTCTCTACACACGTGACAATCTGTACACTTTACACAGGTGACAATCTGCCACACTCTATACAAGTAACAATCTGATTACTCACTATACGTGACAATCTACACACTATTCACACGTGACAGTCTGCACACAATACACAGTTGACAATCTGTACACTCTACACACGTGACAATCTGAACACTCTGCACACATGACAGTCTGTACACTCTAAACACGTGACAATATGTACACTACGGCACGTGACAATATGCACACTCTACAAACGTGATACGCATCCCACTCAATCAGCGTGACAAGCTTCACACTCTACACACATAACAACTTTTCCACACTTCACACACATTGAACTCTATCGAACCTTCAAGCGTGTCGTTTGAGACTATGGTACCCATTATGTGAAGAAAAAAAAACATTTGATTAAAAAAAATAAGCACCATACAATGAAAACATTTCATATGGCTACAGTAATTAACGTTAATGGCTTGTACAGTGAAACGCTGAATGGACAGAAATAAACTCTACCTATGGTTATTGAATAATAGTATGTATCTCCATGTTTATACTAAAGATATTTATGATAATACATTTATTTACAACCTAAAGGAAAGAAAACATTACACGATTTAGTTTTAAATAAACACTGTTTCTGTACAATATTAATTGAGACTTTACACTAGTAAGTACAACACTGAATTCATGAAATACAACATTGAATTCATGATTTATATACACTGGATTCATAATTTGTCAAAACCTTACAGGTAGTACATATGTTATCATATAACATGATGAAGATTATACGTGCTAGTCATTCTATAAGGCAGGGGTTCTTAACCTGCAGGGTTCGCATCGCTAGGGAAAGTGCAGAAGAGATACAGGGAAGGTGTGAGGTGCCTCCCAAAAAATTATCGCAAATGCTTTCTCGCTGGATAATACTTTAAAGTTTAAACTCGAACGTTTTGGCAAAGAAAGTTTTTAGTCTTGATCCCATTGGCTTAATTACCTGGTTGATTCCCAGTAGATGGAAAATTTACGGAAATGTTTTTTCAGTACCAGTGGTCCTAATGATGTCACACTCCCCCTTCATCCCCTCGGTAGTGAGATCGGATGGATGCCTAGCCTTCTCTGAAAAAAGATTGGAGATCCTGTGTGCAAGTTGCGCACGTTAAAAATACCACGGCAGTTGGAAATCGTAAAGAGTAGGCCATAAGGCCGCTGCCCTGGCACAATTTAAAAATTAGACACTTACCCGCCACAAAAATATGTATAGAATATGTCATTCCTGTATACACACATTGGGATTCTCCACGGTGCTATGGAGTTGGTACACTGTGCTGAGATCCTCCTTGTGTGATCTAAGGGAGTAGTTCGGAGCACTGATGGAGTTGTCAGTACGCAATGAAGATAGTCCTTTAAATCAAACCAAACCCATTGGGTGCAACATGTCTCTGCATATCTGGATTTTCAATATTGGTCAGTGTGAAGTCAAGGACTAGCAATCGGTAGGATGCAAAGTTCAAAACTATTTCTCCAATGATAACAAGGTTGAACTTGAAGAAACACCACTAAAAGATGTAGAATCGTAAGCGTTAATTGCATTGGGAAACATATGGAGATCAGGAGAAATCAAGTTGAACACGAAAATAAGAATCTTCAACTCAAATGTCAAGTCTGTACTATTGTATGGCTCTGAAACATGGAGAACAACAAAAACAACAACCAAAAGGCTACACACTTTCATAAACGGGTGCTTGCGTAGAATAGAAAGATTGAAATGGTATGACAAAGTCACAAATGTGGAACTGATGACAAGAGCCAAACAAGTGACAGTGGAACAAGAGCTGAGAAGAAAACTCTGGCGATGAACAGGACACACATTGAGGAGACCTGTTGGTGGCATTACAAGGCAGTCCTTGTTTGGAATCCCCAGGGAAAGAGAGGCAGAGGTAGACGAAAAAACACATGGAGAAGAGAACTGGATACAGAGGTGAAAATAATGAGGAAAACGTGGAAAGAACTTGAGCGGATGGCACGTGACAGGAAGACTTGGCATGTGTTTGTTGAAGGCCTATGCTCCTTGGGGAGCTAAAGGGTATTGATTGATGATTCACTTAACAGAGTTCACTTACTTTTAAATAGTAAAGTGCGCTCCGAAATAACCAACGGACTTAAGTTTAGGTTGAAAGAACCGTGCGTCGCCACAAGAAGGCCAAAACCCGCAAGGAAAAAACACATCTTTCTCATTAAGGTAGTCCATTTATTTTTATATTTCTCTTTATGTTGTGAGTAATTGGCTAGAAATAAAATCCCTGTAGTACCATCTTAATTATGTCTTGACTGGTTCATTCACTAATTTGGGAAGGATCAGGAGATGTGAACATTAAGTTCATTGTCAGGGGAGGTTTGTGGGCAAGCAGGTTAAGAATGCCGGCTTTAAGGAGAAGGAGCAAAAGGAAGAAGCAGACGACAAGACATATAAGCAGACGACAAGACATATAAGCAGAAGACAAGACATATAAGCAGAAGACAAGACATATAAGCAGAAGACAAGACATATAAGCAGAAGACAAGACATATAAGTAGAAGACAAGACATATAAGTAGAAGACAAGACATATAAGTAGAAGACAGACAGATCAAAACAAGATAATGTTGATGAAAAAAGAAGGTAGAAAAAACACGTGATTATTTAAACATACGAGACTGGGAATCATTCATTCCCGTTTTGCTATTATCAGTTTTAACGTCCATAAACGAATTCATGGTAAAATAACACAGAGATAACATTATTACATTTATCATGCATCGCCATTGTTTTGACAATTCATGGCGAATTGTCGAATTCCCAAAATAAAGGGTGATCGAAAAGTCACTCTGTACCGACCTATATGGACTGGATGTCATTCACTGAAAAAATTTTACTGCCGGAGAAAATATCTACCGAGAAGAATTAAGAAGGAAGAAATTAGGGGAGGATTTTGCCAAGCGTTGGGACATAAAATGTTCATAATCATTATTACGAAATAACTTTTGAATCAACACGCACATGTATTTGGTTTGGTACGTACACGGTGACTTTTCGATACCCACGTACTATTCATTCAATTCTCGTCTCTGGGAGCCGCGCTGGTGTAATGGCTTCGGCGTTGTACTGGCGACCAGGTGTTCATGGTTCAAACCCGGGCGCCAGCGTTTGAAGAAATGTTTACGGCCGGAAATTTGACTGAATAGCCTGAACGGCTCCTGTGATAAACCCTCTGTGGATGGGAAGGAGCGAAGCTCCTGACCGGGTTGGAAGGAAAGTCCTCAGGTTCCCCAGCCTCGCAATGACATGTCATTGGGCCGAAGGGCTGAAAGCCCAAGTGCCGCTGGTTAAGGAAAAAAAAAAAAAAAAAAAAAATTCTCGTCTCTACTTTAAGATCAACAAGCACATGTATATCTGGTTTGGTAGGTACACGGTGACTTATCGATACCCACTGCACTTTTGTTTCCTTTTATGAAACACATTTATTGTTTCAATTTCGTGTTAGCTGTAATGTTTTAGCTCATTTTAGAACAATTTATACAGCTGATTTCGTGTCCAAATATTCATCCGCTGACTTCTTGTCCAAATGTTCATCTTAAAGTAGAAATTGTATGCCCTCCTACTCAAAACTTGTATTACCTTAACTTGCAAGTGATTTAAGTGATAAACGCAACCTGACCTAATTTATAATTATGCACTTGCGTCATAGCGTCAAATCTGACATGCTAATTTGGTTGTTATAAAACATGTGTATATTTTTAAACGAAACCAAATTAATTTGCAGAAATTATTTCATCAATAACAGACGTGAACAATTTTATAAATATACAGTAAAACATCTCTCAGCACGGAGTCGTGCAGAATTAATGTAGATTTGTTTATTAATCCGTTTCGAGCTGTATTATTCATCCGTCCAACAGAATTATTCTTCCACATATGGAAATGGTTGTGTGTGTGCGATTAAAACAAAAATCAATTTATTCTCTTATGGCATCTCGAAACACTACAACTGTTAAATATCATTAGAGATTCGTTTTCGGTCTTGAGCAGTTGGGGTGACCCAGGAGACCGATAGTTTGTCTTGTGTATTTCAGCTGCTTCATTTAAGCTCTGTATTTGTTGAGCGTTGATGACTTTCGTAGAGTATCCTAACACAGAAGACTGGTGTTACTGGATAATGTGTAATCTAACCGGTGCTAGAATAGCGTACTGGACAATCATTAGTCTACCCAGTGATATACTTGTAATAGCGTACTGGTTAATGTGTAACCTAACGAGTGCTAGAATAGCATACTGGACAATCAGTAGTCTACCCAGTGATAGAATCGCGTACTGATTAATGTGTACTCTAACCGGTGCTAGAATAGCATACTGGACAATCAGTAGTCTACCTATTGCTAGAATAGCGTGTTGGATAATGTGTACTCTAACCGGTGCTAGAATAGCATACTGGACAATCAGTAGTCTACCCAGTGATAGAATGGCGTACTGGACAATCAGTAGTCTATCCAGTGATAGTGAAAAAATAGGAGGTCCTGTGTGCAAGTGGCGCATGTTAAAAACCCCTCAGCAGTTGGAAATCGTAAAGTGTAGGCCAAAAGGTCGCTGCCCTGGTCTGGCAAATTTAAAAAAAAAAGATTAAGAAACCTACCCATCACAAAAAATATTTACAGAATGCTATTCCTGTATACATACATCAGGATCCTAGCTGGTGCTATGGAGTTGGTGCACTGTTCTGAGATCCTCCTTGTGTGATCTAAGGGAGGAGATCGGAGCACTGATGGAGTTGCAGGATGCAATGAAGATGGTCATTAAAACCAGACCAAACCAGTGATAGAATATCATACTGGACAATCAGTAACCTAACCAGTTATAGAACAGCATACTGGATAGTATGTAATCTAACCAGTGACAGAATAGCATACTGGATAATATGTAATCTAACCAGTGACAAAATACCACACTGGATAATTTGTAATCTAACCTAGTGACAAAATAGCATAATGGATAATATGTAATCTTAGCAGTGACAAAATAGCATACTGGATAATATGTAATCTAACCAGGAACAAAATAACATACTGGATAATCTGTAATCTAACCAGGGACAAAATACCATACTGGATAATATGTAATCTAACCAGTGATAAAATGGCATAATGGATCATATGTAATCTAACCAGTGACAAAATTGCATACTGGATAATATGTAATCTAACCATGCACAAAATACCATACTGGATAATCTGTAATCTAACCAGTGACAAAATATCATAATGGATAATCATTACTCAGTCAGTGATAGAATAGTATACTGTAGAGTCTATGATTTAACCAATGATAGGACAGCTTTCTAACAAGTTACCAGAATTCCCTCATCTTGTCTCTCTAGAGTCATTTTTATCTAGTATTTTGTAATTTTAACTCTATGACTTCGGAACAACGCTCGGAGCGTTGGTCAGATTTGACATACGTGCCACAGCAACTCTCTGAGAGTTCTTTTTAGTTTATCACGAATTAAAATTACGGCACAGGGTGGAAAATGATTGCGGAGTCAAAGAGTTAAGCTATCTTCTTCTTCAAGTACTATGTCGGGTGGTTTCGGCGATCATGACTCTCCACATTTTCCGGTCTCCATCTGTATTTATCAATTCTTCTTTCCATGCCATGTGCCAGATAGTCCAGTATTTGCTCTGTTGGTCTTCCTCTATCGTTTTCTTTCCCTTCGATTTTTCCTCTTTGTTACGATATATTCCAGCTTTCTTCTTCTTATAACATGTCCAAAGAAATTGTTTTGTAACGTTTTAACTTGAGGAATAAGTTTCTTTTGCGCATTGGCCTCTTTCAGGACATCCTTATTATTCTTTTTGGCTGTCCATGACATTTTTACCATTCTTCTGTACAACCTCATCTCTGTGGCCTCTAGTGCTTTTCTTTCTTGTTGACTAATTGTCCATGATTCACTCCCGTATATCAGAATTGGTTATATATAACAATGAAGAACTCTCTTTCTTACTTCCATTGAGAAAGAATTGTTACATAAAATATTTTTAATTTTGTAGAATGCTGTTTTTGCCTGGGATATTCTGCCCTTACTTTCTGAGATGCATCTTCCATACGATATTATTAACGTGCCGTGGTATTTGAATCTGTTAATTTGTTTTAAAATTGTTATATTTACTTTGGTACTGCAGTCTCGGGAAGTCATTTCTATGAGACGACCATTACTTCTGTCTTTTTTTTTTTTTCCTTTTAAGGCTAAGACCTTTTTTTTTCACTTTCAATAATTTTCTGCAGTCCCTTTCAACTTTTAAGCTGTAGTAAACGAAAATAATTTTATTTTTAATTTTATGGACAGACGCTCTGGTTCCGGAAATGGATGTTGTAAACCACTTCAGACTGAAAGACCTATTTGGTGTAGCCTATCCGAACATGAACCTAATGCCCCATATAATTTTCACCAAGATTATTCCCCTTTCCTTTCCTTATGGAGTATTGAGCCACCACAGCTGGTTCTCTTGCCAGGAAGCCTGCCCGAAGCTGGTTTCTGTGCTATCCCGACTGATATAGGCGATCAAGTCTAAGCACATCGTTAAGGCTCTGGTCATGTTTATCAATTCTACTGTTGACATTCTTCGCTGACGTGCTGTAAGATATCTTGTTGACCACTTCAACATTTTCGAACAATTTCAAAGATGAGGCTAAAACCGTTGAAACTTCTGCAATAAATATCAAAACAAGGAAAACAAGACCAAAGCTGCGGCCAAGATAGTGTTCTTCGCAGATTACCTATCAATTTTAACCGCTCTAAGGAGCTATAAAAACAATGAATTAGACAGTCTGTCAGAAGCACTAATGAAAAACAGACATAAACTCAACAAAGTTAAAGTATAGTGGATTCCTGGCCACTGCAAATAGACATGAGAAGGCAGATAGACTTGCCAAAGAAGGTGGAGGCAAAAGTTAAACTAGAGATAATGTTCTATATGAAGTGATAAAAGCAGTAATCAAAAATAAGAAATCTGACACAGAAAACGCATAGAGGCACATATAACAGAAGCGTACCACTAATTACCAAGAAGAGATTAAGTTGCTATTTTTAGACGGAGAACCGGCCACTGCAGACTCAACAATTTAAAAATCGGACAGACAGACATATGTCCATGTGGGGAGGACAAGCCAGCAATAGAACATGTCCTCCAAGAGTGTCAGTTCCATGAGAGGAACAGACAGCAGCATCGTCTTCACCAAACCCATGGAGAAACTGCATGGCGATGTGAGAAGCGTGAGACAGACCACTAGCTATATGAAAGAAATAGAAGTAATTTTCTGACGGTCCAGATGAAGAAGTAAAAAGTTCACAGTTTTCCTCTAATTTGTTTTCCCTGAATTTTGCCTGTTATCGCAATGTATTCTAAATTTCCTATTGCTTTATATTATAGTGACTAAAATTGCACATTTGCCCTATGTTGTATGTGAATCACATAAGAAAGTGATATCATACGCACTATTAAAACGGGGCACATTTAGTTTCCTTTCTTACAGAGCATGGCCACACCACTGCAACTGGTCCCCCTTGCAGGAAGCCTGCCTCCCAGCATTCTTGTGCTCTTGTAGCAGTCGTTTCGGAAGCAATTGTTTTAACATGATCAGGTTGTCAGCCTCATGCTCTTCAAAGATACAAACTATTTTTTAAAGCGGTTATGTCTACCACCAGGCATAACCAAAGTGAAAAACGTTGCACATATATCACATGGAAACACTTATTACATATAGCCTTGAGAACACTGCACCGACAGGTGTCCTAATAATACATAATGATAATTCCAGCACAGGTATAGCCTCTATTCATTGAAAGTGAAAACACATAGTCATTCATTACTTTATAAATAACAATCAAAGCATACATAGATAGTTTATTTATATCAGTAATATTTTATGTAAAAGACATTCAGAATAGAACCGTCTGCCTTGTCCACGCTCAAACAAAGATGTCCACGATTTCTGCTCAGCAGAAGTTGCCCCAATCGATCGTTTCTTCCACATTCATATTTCGTTTTATGATCACGATTCAGGCACGCCATCTTGTGCATTCGTCGTCATAGTTGCAGACAACCAAATATGTCCTTGACATTTCTATTCACCAACAAGGTTTAATGTCAAGATCGCGCACTTATACAGAAAATGTCACTAGCGGCAGACTATCATGGTATGGAATCTATGGTATGTAGTTGCAGCTGTTTTTTTTTAAATCCTATAGGAGTGAAGTACTAAATCCTGTTTGCTAGGATTAGTCTCCTTTCCTGTTTTTGGTCTTACCGCTCTTAACACTGGGGCTAGCACAGTTGCAGCCGACAGTAACGTGATACTGAACGAGGTCCCATCGCTCCTCGTAGACTGTTAAGTTACTTGTACTTGGCAAGGGATTGCATTTATTAGGATCCCGCTGCAGCAGCTTGACGGCGTACTTAATGGGCTCACAGTTGTACAGACGGTAAAAGCACTTTACTGTGTCACATCTTCCATCCAGTAAGATATCTGGGAAAATACCTTTTCTCATGCGTTTGTGTCCTTGAATAAATTTACACTCCCAAGGCGGTGGTTTACTCAAGTTTCTGGCTTTTTGTCTTAATTTTTTCTTCAATAGTTTTCTCGTTTTTTTATCTTTTCCTCGTAAAAAGAGTCGTAGTTGAATATTGTCCGCGGATTTTTTGTCTTTGGAGTCGGAGTCAGCATCGTCTTCCTCGAAATCGTAATCGTCGATATTTACATTACTTTCTTCCATATCTTCTTCGACGCTTGGATTATCCCAGTCTTGATTGTTTGATCGAGACGATGGTTCTGCATCTTCGAGAGATCTGCGTCGTCGTCGCCTCATATAAGAATAGGAATCTGAGAATACTGTCTGTCTCTTGCTATCAGGCTCATCACCAAAACCATTATCTTTCACATCGTTTTTACTCTTTCTGTAACTTTTCCGCCTGCTTACTCTGTTTGGTACTCGCCTATTTAGAATCCTCTTTCTAGGAACCCACGTTCGTCTTTCCACTATTTCATTATCACCTATTTCTTCTATCATTCTATTGTCAGTGTATATGTCCTCTTCCCTTGCATCCACCCAAACCTCGTCGTCTGGGTTCCAATCTTCTGCATCTTCAATGAAGTCAGCACCATCCACAACAAGACCAATACGAGGCTCGTCACCTTGGTAACCAACATTACCCGGATCTTCAATTGTGGAACCATGTGTTCGTTTTGCAGCAGCCGTGTCAGAAGCCATTCTACTGTTGTCGTTGTGTGTGCTCCACCGTTTCTGAAGATCAGGTGTTGGCACGGGCTGACAGATTCGGGACCTGAAAATCACATGATCTGGCTGCATGTTGGACCAAGGCTTACTCATGACAGGCTGGGAGATCAGGACAAGGAAGATCAGCAGCAGTAACACGCACCGGCCCGGCAGCTTTCTCACCTGTTGGGAAAACAGTGACAGATTAGTTTCAAGAAGATAAAAAATACAACATAAATACGCGCTCTTATAATGGAGGAGCAGAAGATGGGAAGAAGCGTTTTTTTCAGTAAAAAGAAACTTTAAAATTGTTATCCAGCGAGAAAGCGGTTCCTGTTCTAGAGTTCCCAGAGTAAAAGAGGTAATGGAAGATCGAGGAACACCTGGACAGAACTTGAGACAACAATAAAAGTGATGAGAAGGACATGGAAAAGTTCTGAGCTGATGACATGTGACAGAAGGGCAAAGAAAGGCCTTGAGCTGATGACATGGGACAGAAGGGCAAGGAAGGCCTTGAGCTGATGACATGGAACAGAAGGTCACGGAAAGGTCTGGGGCTGATGACATGGGACAGAAGGTCAAGGAAAGGTCTGGGCTGATGACATGGAACAGAAGGTCACGGAAAGGTCTGGGGCTGATGACATGGGACAGAAGGTCAAGGAAAGGTCTGGGCTGATGACATGGAACAGAAAGGCAAGGAAAGGCCTTGAGCTGATGACATGGGACAGATGGACATGGAAAGGTCTGGAGCTGATGGCACAGAACAGATGGACATGGAAAGGTCTGTAGCTGATGATAGGGGACAGAAGAACATGGAAAGATCTGGAGCTGAAGACAGGACAGATGAAAATGGGAAGATCTGGAGCTGATGGCGGGGAAGAAGGACGGGAAAAAGGGACATGGGAAGATCTGGAGCTGATGGCGGGGAAGAAGGACGGTAAGGAGGGACATGGGAAGATCTGGAGCTGATGGCGGGGAAGAAGGACGGGAAAAGAAGGACGGGAAAGTTTGGGGATTAAATGCAGGGTAGAATGAATTAACTGCATGTGGTTGAATGAAAAAATAAATACATTTTATTTGGTTCCTATTGAAATAATGAACATCTCTGCAACTGATTCCTACACACAAACGTTTTAATTAAACTTCGATCAAAGAAAAAAGTTTCAATAGACAAGCAGCTCTCGTCACAGATGCGAGGTAAGTATTGCAACGCTGAAGAGTCAGAATAATTCCGACATGGATAACGTAAGAGTACCACTGTTGCGTGATAAATTCTCGCAACATCGTTTTATTTCAATATCTGTTTTATAACGCAAGGGCAACAACTGCTTGGAATTTATAGTCACTTTTCTCGGTAAGCATTTGTCTTCTCGCGTTGGTATCGAATGCAGTTAAGTTTGAGCTGCGGTCATTTTGCGCTGGACTGCGCATGACTTGTCTTGCTTCTTTGTCGATCGGTTTCCGCCCACCACTAGTGGGAGTGAGCGATTTGGAATGGCGAAAGAGATGCCTCGTTGAAGAGGGGATCTCCGCTATTTTTGTTCTGTCAGGGATGTGTAGTCCTCTTAATGGATATTTCGTTTATTCGAGATAATACCTCTAGTGTTTCCCACATGTCGGGAGGCGTGATATTTCTGTGTATTTCATGAAAGCAAGGTAAATTGACTCTTTCATTAACTCTATTGATTTTGGGTCGTGAGCGATTTCGATTCATAGCCTGTCTGCGAAAGTCGTCGTCACGAGATGTTTTTTCCCAGCTCACATGTCGCTGCATTGTACTGCATCGGTTGATGCAGGTACCAAGGACCATTACTTGCTACTTTGTTAAATGAACTAGGTTTGGAAAACCTTTATTATCTAGAGGATATTTTTGAGGACATTATTTATACTTCGGCAGACGTGTCTGTCTTGCTGAAGTCAAACTAAGGAGAGTGAACTGATCTCATACATCTGGTTATCTCCTGGCTGTTATAGAAAAGGATGGAGTTTTCCACCTGACTACATTTACAGCACTATGAAATATAACATGCATCTGACTCATCATTGTAATGCTGTCTACCGTTTATTGCTGTATTGAATGTTGCTGTGATAATGACTGTTTGATGTGCCTACACATTTGCGTAACCATTTTGTCACTGTGGCGTCCACAATAAATAATGAAGAAAAACGTCAACGGCTGTTTCAAGACTCATTGACTTTATACGTCGTGAGTTTACTGACGTCCTATGTGGATTGCCCTGTTATTGTTGCATGAACATTGTTTTGACTGAACACATCTACACACTACACAAAACCAGACATGCGGATGCCATCCATCATCATATGGCATCACGCATCATTTGATGCTTCGATGACGGGTCATTCGAGTCCTGGATAAGCCACTCACGTCTGTTGTTTTTCTTTTGTCTAGTGTTCTACTTCTTTATTTCTTATGAGCGCCTGAAAACATACCTTTATGTTTGTCTAATATTTATTTACAGTTTACAGGCCTCGTGTTTCCCTTCCTTATGTGTAATAATGATGCGTGATGCCATATGATGATGGATGGCATCCGCATGTCTGGTTTTGTGTAGTGTGTAGATGTGTTCAGTCAAAAACAATGTTCATGCAACAATAACAGGGCAATCCACATAGGACGTCAGTAAACTCACGACGTATAAAGTCAATGAGTCTTGAAACAGCCGTTGACGTTTTTCTTCATTATTTATTGTGGACGCCACAGTGACAAAATGGTTACGCAAATGTGTAGGCACATCAAACAGTCATCATCACAGCAACATTCAATACAGCAATAAACGGTAGACAGCATTACAATGATGAGTCAGATGCATGTTATATTTCAAAGTGCTGTAAATGTAGTCAGGTGAACAACTCCATCCTTTTCTATAACAGCCAGGAGATAACCAGATGTATGAGATCAGTTCACTCTCCTTAGTTTGACTTCAGCAAGACAGACACGTCTGCCGAAGTATAAATAATGTCCTCAAAAATATCCTCTAGATAATAAAGGTTTTCCAAACCTAGTTCATTTAACAAAGTAGCAAGTAATGGTCCTTGGTACCTGCATCAACCGATGCAGTACAATGCAGCGACATGTGAGCTAGGAAAACATCTCGTGACGACGACTTTCGCAGACAGGCTATGAATCGAAATCGCTCACGACCCAAAATCAATAGAGTTAATGAAAGAGTCAATTTACCTTGCTTTCATTTTATCACGCAACAACCACTCAACAAACTATGTCAGCGATTCAAAAAGAGTTGTGCAGGGGATCCCATCTCACTGCAACATCTGCAGAAATGAAGAGGCTGACAGATTGGCAAAGGAAGGTGGAAAGATACCTCAAGCATAACGTATGAAGAGCCCAAGAGTTTTATCGTGAGCAGATATAAGAGCATGTGGAAAGCAGAGCATCCAGGCAACCAAAAATGCAATGATGCAGATTACCAGCTTAGCAGAAGCGAACAGGTGGTGATCTTCAGACTTCGCACGGGCCACAACAGATGGTAATACTATCTATTCAACAAACTAAAGAAAGGAACTACCGATGAGTATAACTGTGGCACTGATAAAATAACATCCACCATATGAGGAACATAGAAAGCGCATATGGCCGTCACCCATACCGTTCTTGGAAAAACTCTACGGAGATACCAACAACTTCCAGCTGCCTTCTGCTTTCTTTGAACATGTTCAACAAGTTGACGTCTGAAAGTGAACGCAGAAGATGAATACCACCAACATTGTAATACACACCTGAAAAGTGAGACATGAGTATTAACAGCGAATATCTTTTTAGCCGTTACTAGTTCATAGGTCACTTCCGCATGACGCTCATTTTGACAGCCATCTTAAGTGTTTCACTCTGGGGTCGAGCTAAGTGACTGTTTACTTGTTTCAATAGCGTTGTTCATTCCTGTCTTCGTTTCGTTGATTATTTACTTTCTTGTTTCGATATGTCTGTCTGGTTTTACGATTTTCTTACAGTATTATTGTTCTCGTTTCGCTTAGCACCGCTGTTCCATCTGCATGTTTCGCTCATTTGGTGTGTCCCTCATCATCATATATATTTGAAGCTCCTATATGTAATTCTTGTCCTTGTCACCTGTTCGTAAATGTGGCTGACGAAGGGTAAAACCCGACTTTGTTTCATGTGTACCGTTAACTTGTAAAATTGATTTCATACCATTTTATTTATTTTTTATTTATACATGAGTATTAACAACTGGTCTGCCATAAAAGAATAACAGTAGTTAAAAAATATAAATTACGCATTGCAAAGTAAACCTATTACATTTCAAAGGAGCAGAAATGCTATAAGTAAACTGCGTCCATAATTGCATCCAACGTAAGCGTATCTAAAGTAATCTAAAACTATTGAACTGACATTTTAATGCGTATCTGTCGGATAAAAAAGAATGCGGCCTAAAGGGTAAGAAAAATAAGTAAAGGCAATCCCGTAGCAGATACTGGGGTAGGGGTGTGAAGTGTTAGAGACTTCATTACACAAGCTCCAGTTTTATGAGATGGGGTGATCAGCTCTTCTCATTGTTGCTTTTACGTTCCCTGCACCAAGAGTAGAGACAGATACCCTTTTACAGCAGGCTGGAATGAAGGGTCGCTCTTCCAGGGACTGAATCTAGTACCCGGTAAATTTGCCGCGAGAGGTAGGCTCTCTAACCACTCCGCAAAATCGAGCGCTCAATGGTTAAGTAATCTTGTAGGGGTGTGAAGTGTTAGAGACTTCACTATACCAGGTCCAGCTTTATGAGGTGAAGTGGTCAGTACCTTTTTTTTTCTCGTCGCCTTTAACTTCCTTAAATCAAAGGCATTGTTTGGTACCCATTTACAACTGGGTAGATTGGAGTGTGAGGCCACCAAGTTTCAAACTAGGTAACTTTGTCTTCGAGAAGCAAGCTCTAACCACCCTGCCACACAACGTTCTAAAGTAGTATATGGAGATGAGTTGATATAATTAAAAAGAAAAGCACGTAGACACACACACACATACTCATATACAAACATACATCCAGAAACTTGCCTGAGTGACAGCATCAGATTTGAGACTCTGGGATTTAAGCTTAGCTGACTGCTGTGACAATGTTGCTGGTGTCAATGGCGTCGGCCACGAAAAAACTTGCTTTGGCCTTGAAGACGTTGCGCTAATTCCGGTGCGAGCCTTCTGAAATTGTCCATCGAGTTTAGCCTTGTCACACCAGCACCGTGTCATGACAGAACCGGCGGGGTACGCTTTGGGCGGCTGAAGGGGCATTCGAAAGATCCAGCATAGGGCATCTTCAGATCCCGAAGTATTTGGCTGGGGGATTACGTCCGTGCTTGGATCGGCAGTTACTGGATACCAGGTGGACAGAGTGGCTCAGGGCTCCTCTCTGTCAGAACACGGGCTGTATGAGCTGGAATTTTCAGTCTGAAATACTTCAGTCACTTTCTGGAACCCTTTGATGACGTGAATTAGATGATAGTCCTAGTTTGTTGGATGTTCCAGTAAAATAATTGACAATAATTAAATACTGCACCCGATATTGTAATGACAAAATCTAGGTGGGCGGAATAACACGCGCAGGTTCTAATAGTGTGTCGATAGACGATTGTCGATTAGCACATGGAACAAATCAAACAGGTCTATGCGTTGTTCGCGGGATTAATTTTTACAGGCTGCTCTGTGTTTTATAGCATGATACCCAGACAGCATAAATCTTCAGCTCTTTGAATGGTCGCCCGATTTGGAGGTTAGCACGTCACCATTGAAGTTCCTATGCATAAATGTCCATTCGGTCAGCACTCAAAAGATTGAAGCTAGTAGGAATGCGATGTTGCCAGTAAACATGTCTCTTTAGCTGAGCGCTTTGCAGCTTGAAAACAAATGGCAGTTCTGTAAAGAAAAAAAAACAAAACACAATAATAATAGATTGCAGATGAATTTTTTTCTATTAACAAATAAAGAAAATCTATAAATGAGAAAAATAGTTTGACTGTATGATGAAACTTCTGGAACGGTTCTAATAGGGACTTCGCAACTTGAGAGGTCAACTGTTCTGGTTTCTTCTGGTTTTTCTTACTGTTTCGGCTGGCTTGATTGATTTAGTTGTCCTTGAGTGTTGTTTGAAATTTTATTGATACCACTGTTAACCAATTCATGCAGTTTTATCAAAAGGTTTGCACATACTTAAATTGTTGCAATGGAGTTGTCAGATTTCCGAGTTTCTTAAGCACGCCTTTTATACAAATGTAATTACTCTTCCTTCGAAGTTTCTTGTGTTTAAGGTCTATTGCTCATATTCTTTTGCTATTGTTGCCAAAATTTTATTTCTTTGTTTATGTTTGGCAATTTTTGAGTATTCTGAAGTTGTAGTTTTTTTAACAATATTGTGGTTAAAAATATTCACACACATAGTGATGTCTCATTGACTTCAGCTATACCTGAGTCTCAGGTGTATGAGGTAATGTGACCAGTTCCGTTCCTCGCTGCTTTTGCCTTCCCTAACTCACCAGCAGAGTCAGATCTCCATTAGCAGCTGGCTAGAGTAGAGCTCAACGCGCCCTGGTTTCGAACAGGTTTCTTTTCCGGGAGAAGCAATCGCGCAAAAAGGGTGCCAGTGTGTGAGTGTGTATATATATATATATTTGTGTGTGTGTGTGTATGTATCGCTCTGTGAGGTTTCCAGGAGGGTCTCTGGGGGCACGAAGAAAAAATAGGACTTCAGCTTTCCCGGGCATGTCGCATGAGGCGACTAACATGAGGTTGTTTATGGGGCTACAACCTCATATCGCATGAGGCGACTAACATGAGGTTGTTTATGGGACTACAACCTCCTGTCACATGAGGCGACTAACATGAGGTTGTTTATGGGGCTACAACCTCATGTCACATGAGGCGACTAACATGAGGTTGTTTATGGGGCTACAACCTCATGTCACATGAGGCGACTAACATGAGGTTGTTTATGGGGCTACAACCTCATGTCGCATGAAGCGACTAACATAAGGTTGTTTATGGGGCTACAACCTCATGTCACATGAGGCGACTAACATAAGGTTGTTTATGGGGCTACAACCTCATGTCACATGAGGCGACTAACATGAGGTTGTTTATGGGGCTACAACCTCATGTCACATGAGGCGACTAACATGAGGTTGTTTATGGGGCTACAACCTCATGTCACATGAGGCGACTAACATGCAGTTGTTTATGGGGCTACAACCTCATGTCACATGAGGCGACTAACATGAGGTTGTTTATGGGGCTACAACCTCATGTCACATGAGGCGACTAACATGAGGTTGTTTATGGGGCTACAACCTCATTACGTAAAACATATTGCTCTAGACACAGCCACTACCAGAGGACATAAATGCTTTGGTGGAGGCTTCCTGCAAGACGACCAGCAACAGTGGTGGCTTATATACTACATAGGGAGTGAAAGGGGAAAGGATGATATATATATATATATATATATATATATATATATATATATATATATATATATATATATATATATATATATATATATATATATACATACATACATGCCCACACATACACATACACATACATAAATACATATGTACATACAGTTTCATATTTTCTTCATAAACTATTTTGCTTTGATGTCCTTACTATGCTACCAAATATATAAATAAATATTAGACAAACATAAAGGTATGTTTTCAGGCACTCGCAAGAAATAAATAAGTAGAACACTAGACAGCAGAAAAACCACAGACGTGAGTGGCTTACCCAGGATTCGTACCCAGGACCTTCCGTGCGACAACCCCGCCTAGCTATGCAAGCGAATCACACTATCCTCCCTGCCATCTAGGCATCACCAAAAAATGATGCTTCGATGACGGGTCATTCGAGTCCTGGATAAGCCACTCACGTCTGTTGTTTTTCTTTTGTCTAGTGTTCTACTTCTTTATTTCTTATGAGCGCCTGAAAACATACCTTTATGTTTGTCTAATATTTATTTACAGTTTACAGGCCTCGTGTTTCCCTTCCTTATGTGTAATAAATGTTTATACCAAATATATGCTTGCTCGTGCCACCCGCCCCTTCCAGCTCCCCATCCTTCTAAAAACTCACGCGTTAATAAAAAAAAAAATGATACACATTTAACAAGAACACCTCCTCTCCAGAACAAGTGCCATCCCTTATAAAGGTAACCTGGTTTCTCGACAGGTGGTTGAACACAATATAAAATTATAACAGGATAATTTAGGAGGGAAAAAAGTAGTCTTTAAGTAAATACAGATCACGTGGTGTTTGCTTGAGGATCACTGAATGTTATCCACCTTTGAACCGGAGGTGAAAGCTCGTTGAATCTAGGTTTACTTCCTACAGGGTGATTGAAAAGTTACTCCCTATTTTTAATTTTTATTTCTGCATTTCTATCCAACTAATTTATATGAAACAAACATGAAAATAAAGTGAATTAACTGTCATTTTAAAACATAAAATGTTCCATCAAACTAACATTACATCGGATAAGGGCGAAAAAATAGGAGGCCCCGTGTGCTAGCGCACGTTAAAAATCCCTCGGCAGTTGGATGTCGTAAAGAGTAGGCCATAAGGCCGCTGCCCTGGCAAAATTTAAAAATTAGAAACCTACCATCAAATATATTTATAGAACGTATGATTCCTATGTACACACATTGGGATTCTCGCCGGTGCTACGGAGCTCGTGCACTGTGCTGAGACCATCCTTGTGTGATCTAACGGAGTAAATCGGAGCACTGATGGAGTTGTCCGTGTGCTATGAAGATAGTCCTTAATTAACCAACCAAACCTAACATTACATCTGAACGTCAGATCCAACTTGTTCAACACGTAACCTCGTAGCGCGTGGTAATTTAGCCGGCTCTTGTGACGTGAGTCACAATTTTATTGTGTTTATTTCTAGAATAATAACATCAATATTATTAGTCAAATGTCAAATGACAGTTATCTCCCATTGTTGCATCATTTGTGATATGTAAATCAAAATTTAAGGATATAAATATGTAAAAACTGGAAGTTATATTTTACCACACCGTACATTGAAAGGATTCACAATTGGCGGAAAGTTTCCGTTATTTTCAGTAGTGACGAGTAATTGGCGTAATTTATACTTCGTGTTGGTCTGATAACAGGACAGTGTGTGATATTGTGAACTGCACGCTGTGAGACAGACTATGATCACAATTAGATCTAGTAATTGATTATATGATAGTAGACAGGCGGGCAGACAGGCAAATACAAAGACTAGCAAACAGACCAGACATATAGATTGTAGGTTTTAAGCAAGTAGACAGGTAGATAGTAGGTAGGTAGGCAGCAGGCAAACAGACAGACAGACATTCAGACAGCTAGACCGAAGGACGGATAAATTGAAAAATGGATTAGAATAAATTAGATTAAACTGAATAAGATGAATAGACAGACTGACAGATAGACAGTCATACGGACAGTCATACAAATAGATAGATAGATAGATAGATGGATAGATGGGCGGGCGTGCGTGCGTGCGTGCGTGCAGGCAGGCAGGCAGACAGACAGATAGATAGAGACAGACAAACAGACAGACAGACAGACGTAGGTAGGTAGGTAGATAGATAGAAAGAAAGAAAGATAGATAGATAGATAGATAGATAGATAGATAGATAGATAGATAGATAGATAGATAGATAGATAGATAGATAGATAGTTAGATAGATGGATAGATAGATAGACAGACAGACAGACAGACAGACAGACAGACAGACAGACAGACAGACAGACAGACAGACAGACAGATAGATAGATAGATAGATAGATAGATAGATAGATAGATAGATAGATAGATAGATAGATAGATAGATAGATAGATAGATAGATAGATAGATAGATAGATAAATAGATAGATAGTGCAACCAATATTTTGTTTCCTATTAAATGACGTTCGCTGCCATATATCTTAGTATCATGGATACTATCAGAGTCATTCAGTAGATCTTTCATCAGAAGATCAGTCAAAGAAAGCTTAAGCTGTTTTCGGCGCATACGTCAGCGATCATATTATTTCATTCATATTGTCTTTCTACAACTGTTACATACTCTCTGTTTCTCTCTCTCTCGGTGTTCATTATGTGGCCGTTGATATGTACGCTGATGATGATGATTGTCTACTATTCCCTACAACTCTATTTTGGCTTATTGTTGATCGTATAGGATTTGTATCACTACCCTAAACAGTAGGCAGCCTTTGTTTGAGAGCCGAATTCTGAACCTACGCTAACGCGTTCTTTGATCTGACTGATTTAATTTCAAACTTCGATTTATCACTACAACTATTTCTGAACATTCTAGAACAGACTTTCTCACAAACTGTTCACCCAAAATATAAACTTCCCGTGCAGGGTCTCTTCGCTCGCATAACTGAACTCATTCAGAAAAAAACCAAACTCCAAACGTACTTTATAATTCTCGGCCAAGGTCAGTCGTACTAAACAGTGATCAAGGGATGTCAACCCTACTCTTGCCCCCTACTTCATTGTATTATGGATTATTGCCCTTTGATTATAGATTTACAAGTCCGTTAATTTCCCTCATAAAACGTCATTGTTATAAAAATTACTGATTACCTACACTCCCTGTTACAATTATCATTCTTCCTTCATCTCTGACTTTGCTTCAGTCTCCTTTGTATTGTTTTTTGGGACGGCAAAGGTGTCCTTTTGAAAGATTATCTGCCTCGTGTCAACACAGTTAATGGACAGTACTATGCAGATCTTCTCACAAAACTAAGAAAGGTTGTGACCAGGAAACGAGGGATAACGCGCACTCAAAATCTTCCCCCTTTCTTCTTTCCCTGTGCTAACTGTGCGAACTTCCTTTCCATTCTATATCCAACAGAAGGTAGATGCCAGACCACGGAGAAGATCACTGATATGGTACTATCGAGGTAAGCGAACATAGGCAATGCGTGTTATTAGGACTATGATGTTATGTTCAGATCAACATTACACATATCACGTATCTCATTACCTGACTTCTGCCGTGAAATAACTTCCTTCAAGCTCAAGGAATGCTGAGAACAGTTTCGCACGGATAATACTTTCCCTTATTTATCAACCTTTATTAACTGAGTGATTATTTGTGTTATTTGCGTTCCGGACTCAGTACCCATTAACAAAAGCCGCTCCATTTAGTTTCATGGAACTCTGGCAAAGAAAGAACAATACTAATGTTCTCTCATGCATGTCGTAAGAGGCGGCTAATACAAGGCTGTATATGAGGATAGCAGGCTCATCATGAAAAACAAATAGCAGAAACCACTATTGCAGGAGCACATAAAAGCTTGGTGCCAGCTTCCTGCAAAAGGACCAGCTGCGGTAGTTATTCCATACTCCACCTGGCGCGTGAAGAAATATGGTGAAGTTGAACAAAAGAGCTAATCGAGAAACACTAAATAAATCGGAAATGCGGTTCTAGGTAGACGTGCCTGATGTATACGTCTGTACGGTGCAGAATGATGGACAGTAACAGAAAAGGAAATGTCCAAACTGCCCTCTTTTCACACAACTTGTCTAAGAAAAGTTTTTCGAATTTTCTAGCTGAACACTATCACCAACCAAGAACTGCTAACTGAACCACCAATAAGACATGCGCACCATCACAGCGGGTACACGCTGGAATTGGGTTGGCCATTTTCTCAGAAGAGACCTTGACACCATCACCAGAACTGCCAGAAGGAAAGCGAAAGAGAGGCCGGCCTAAAGCTACCTGGCGGAGAACTGTGAAAGCAGAGATACAAGGGGATTGACATAAGTCTTGGGCCTGACCATGAAGGAGTCACAGGAGGAAGATGAAACTTGGCACATTTAAAGTTCATTATATTTGCACTGAATGTGTAAAGAACGCGTTTGTTTCTTCGATGAGTTTTCCCGCTACGGTGCACGGCGCAATGTACCTTATTGACCGGATCTGCTGCTCCAAAGATTTGACAAAACAATGGAAAAGAAGGAGGCCAGAGCTTTGATAAAATTTCTGATGTTTCAGGGAAAAACACCTGCATTTTTTGGAGACCATGGTGACAGTAGATGAGACTTGGGTACACCATTATGACCCCGAATCCAAAATTGCCAGCATGCAATGGAAAACCCCGGGCTCCCGAACACCTATCAAGCCGAGGGCGCAGAAATCTGCAGGAAAAGTGATGCTAACTGTTTTTTGGGACGGCAAAGGTGTCCTTTTGAAAGATTATCTGCCTCGTGTCAACACAGTTAATGGACAGTACTATGCAGATCTTCTCACAAAACTAAGAAAGGTTGTGACCAGGAAACGAGGGATAACGCGCACTCAAAATCTTCCTTTGCTTCAAGACAACGCGCCCTCTCACAAAGCACGGCTTGTGCAGCTAGCAGCCAACGATTTGAATATTGAAATTCTTCCACACCCACCATATTCTCCAGATTTGGCTCCATCAGACTTTTTTTCTATTCCAAAATCTTAAAAAACAGCTAAAAGAAAATCATTTTGACAGCGATGAAGAGGTTATCCTGGCATGTGATGACTGGTTTAGTTTGAAAAATAGGGTGTTCTACTCCCAAGCTCTTTTCAAGGTCAAGCAGAGATGGCAGAAATGTATCAATTCAGACGGTGGCTATATTGAAAAGGAATAAACACTATACAAAATTTCAGCTCTCTGTCCTTCATGGTCAGGCCCAAGACTTATGTCGATCCCCTTGTACTAATCATGAACCAGAGCTGGGGCACCACACGAAGGATGGATGCCGACCGAGCAAAGTGGAGACAGTTTGTTGCTGCCCTACAAGACGCCACCAACTTGATGGTCACTGATTGCTTTGTCACCTAGCGGCCAAGGACCAAAGTGGAGACAGTTTGTTGCTGCCCTACAAGACGCCACCAACTTTATGGTCACTGATTGCTTTGTCACCTAGCGGCCAAGGACCAAAGTGGAGACAGTTTGTTGCTGTCCTAAAGACGCCACCAACTTGATGGTCACTGATTGCTTTGTCACCTAGCAGCCAAGGACCAAAGTGGAGACAGTTTGTTGCTGTCCTATAAGACGCCACCAACTTGATGGTCACTGATTGCTTTGTCACCTAGCGGCCAAGGACCAAAGAAGAAAGTGATGCCTGATATTCTGTGGACAACAAGTTTCCATCAAAGTGGTCAAGCAGATAGTATAAAAACGATCACTCTATATCAAGACTGGCGCAGCATATTATGTTCTCCAGCTGTTCATCAGTTCTCCGTTGATCCTGTAGTCACGTCAGTATCCTGCCAGGTAAATTGTCTCTTTGAAGTTCTCTGTCTCATTATTAATCAACTTTGGCTGTCCTTGTAGCGTGAAACTTGTCGTTTTTTCAAAGCATGCCCAATGAAAATAGCGTCAACGCCTAATTTGTGTACGATTTTCTTGTCAGGAACTGATAAATTGTCCTTATAAATAGTACAGAAAAACGGCTTAAAATATACTTTTTTGCGATATCCTGTGTTTACCGACAGGACCAAAATAAATTAGACAGGAAATTTCAGCATCATATGCTTTTGGACGGATAACAGTAAAAAAAAAAAGGGCCGATTCTCGTACAGAGTACTAAACACGTGACTTGCATGGTCAACATTGCGGCCAATGGATTTACCAATTTGCTTTACATGTCACAAAACAAGAAAGAAAGATGGATCCACAAACTTTGTCCAAAAACAGATATACAAGGATACATTTACGTAAAGAGAAGTAAAGGCGTGACTTCCGGGACAGGCACGACAGAGAAAGATCTGCACCAGACAGGTCACAACAACTGACATGACACGAAAGTCGGACAACAAAAGAAACACAAGCGGTTCGGGTTTTACATTACAGATTAACACACAAAAAAAAAAAAGTTCAATTTTATGCTGGTAAAATATGCTGTATCAAAGCAAGCATGGAAAATAATCATTTATAACCCGCTTGTTGTCTTTTAACAACCAACCCACTTGACATGTACAGAACAAGTTACTCAAGACTTTTGCATTTTCCTCCCGTCTTCTTATTATCTTTTTCTTCCTGGTTGGCATAACTGGGATTCGCTAATGTACTCGTTAAAATGTGGTGTCATGAGACAAAAAGTTTCTTGTTTGAAAAATGATATAGACGGGTGTCGATTGAAAGAGTCCCTATTGTTAAAACGGTGAAAACATTTCAATCTGTCTCAGGTTATATGTAACTAACCCAGTGCCATTTAACACTATAGAGGTGGCGCGCCTCTTTTCAGCATTTTAAGAAGTCTCGCTTTACCCCATGATCTTCTAGCTCGCAAAACAAATGCTACGAGGGACGGTCAAAAAGTAATGCCTCGTAATTTTTAATTTCATTCAATAGGCAATAAAAACCCAGATAAAATTCACATTGAAATGTAGCCCCAAGTCTGAACTTCAAAAATTTATTTCTCAATGTAGTCTCCGTTATTTGTTACAGTTTTTGTCCATCTTCTCACAAGGGCATGTATCCCCGCACGATAAAAATGTGTGTCCTTTTTCCTAAACCACTGGCGTACGGTGCGTTTAAGGGTCTCGGTGTCCTCAAAGTGATGTCCGCGAAGATCTTCATTTCAGTGGTCCAAACAGATGGAAGTCAGATGGTGCAAGATCGGGGCTGTAAGGGGGATGTGGTAATAATGTCCAGCCAAATTCTGCAATCGCATCAATGGTGCGTTTAGCGGTGTGTGGCGTGGCATTATCGTGCAACAGTAGTGCAGTTCTCTGATCTTTTAATGGGTAAAGTCGCCGAAGACGACCTCTAAGCTTCTTCAAAGTTTCAATGTAACGGTCTGCATTCACCGTGTTTCCCTGTTCCAAGAAGTCGAGAAGAATCACACCCTTCTCATCCCAAAACACGGAGGCCATAACTTTCCCTATAGATGGTGAACTTTTGAACTTCTTTCTTGTCGGCGATGTTGTGTGATGCCATTCCATTGACTGCTTCTTGGATTCTACTTCAGCTTCGTCACAACGATGAATCCAACGTCGGACAGTGCTAACATCCACTGTTGAATCTCCATAAACATTCTTCAAACGTTCGTGGATGCGAATTGGGGTCTCGCCTTCAGCATTGGGGAATTCTATGACATAACGTTGTTTTAACCGAACGTCTTAGGCAGCCATTTTTAAACTTTACAGTGGTGCCACCTGTTACTGAAACAGGTTGGTAATGCTATACAGTGCAGAAGAGTGTTTGAGGAATCCTGCTAAATTTACAAATTGCACACCGATGCAGTATTTACATACATAAAAAATAGGAGGCATTACTTTTTGACCTTCCCTCGTAGAAATGCGAAAAAGAGATAAAAGTTTATCTTTTACGTGAAATGAAAACGAGAAGATCATTTTGTTTATTTAGTGAATGGAGTGAGTTAGGAAAAAAATGAGAAACTTGTCGTTACAGGCACATGTGTATAATGACGATTAAGCAGATTCACAGAACAAGCTAACGAAAAATAATGGACACAACGCAACTTTTGTAGTCAACATATTTGCAGTACGGTAACTGTCGAACGCTAAAGCGTTGCTCGTTCTGCGTGACTGAAACTAGGAGAAATACATCTCTTTAAAGCAGCGGTCGACAGAACGTAGTTCCCGATCAATATACAGATTACGGGGTATGATCTGGTAGATCTCTCAGATCCAAACCTCTGAAATGAGGTATCTGAGAAAGGTGGTTCAAATAACATGAAGAGACATGGTCCACGACCAGACGATACGTCAAGGCTAAGAAGCCAACCCCTGCTGACCCAAGTAGTCCAAATAAGATGGTTTGGCCATTGTTGCGTGTTGTAATGTTATGTTAGATAATATGGCCAAGTTCAATTTATAACAAACAACTGCAACATAACTGGAGTAATTATTGCAGATAATACCGTAAGCGTCTAATACGGTTTAATCACAGTTCAAACACACAAATAGCTCCACATGCTACACTGGATTTCATAGATAATTATCAGTCGTCTGGCCGACTATATTGGGCCATCATCAAGTAGACAGTAGTGAATAAACTGAGCCGTCCGAACGTCTTAGTGCGCAAATCCATCTTTAAAACAACATCGTTGATAATAGAACTTTAGCAGTAATAAAATACTTCTCTGTCAGTCAGCACACATCTCTGGCACTCCTAAAATGAAAAATCATATGAAACTGTGGATATATCAGCACCATCAAATACTGAAGCAAGAGCTCACACACATACACCCTGCCGGCTCAAGACACAGCCACACAGTCCCCTACCAAAAGTCAGCTACTTCTGCTCTTCACGCGCGTTTACGTAATTAGTTAATATGACGTCATTTTTAATCAAGCGTCTATTATTTTTAATATAGCGGCGCTCTTCTTGAGGACCGCGATGCTTCAAAATTATGAACGCATTGCAGTGCGCAGAGAGGTGTAACATTATTACCGAGTAAACTGGAAGTTTTCTAAGAAAGACGGCCAACAATGCACCACAACAATAACGCGCGACAGTCAGAGTCATGTCAATGTTTGACTAATATCTCTAAACATCAGTATTATAGTCAAAATGACGTAATGATAAATATTAAATAAAATATATTCAATAATAGCAATGTTAACTTCATTAACTAATTTAAAGTTCAATTAATTACTGAATAAATGTTTGTGGAATCAATTCATCAATTAGAACACACTTGTAAACTAATGTTAATTTTTTTTTTTTTTTCACAAATCCCTTGAATTATCCATACCAAATAAAAATTATTCAGTATTAATTCTCTTGAAGTGATTAGCTAAGTGTTTAGTTGAAAGTTAATGTTCTTATATTGGAATAACAATGTGATTGGTGCACAACTCCGATATTGTAAGCATTGTTCATAATAATATCTTCTGCAAACGTCAAAGTGCCACTGATCCCACGTAGCTAGTAATGTTAATGATAGAATCTGCTACAAATGTCAATAATGCGATCCCCAAAAAATATCAGTACAAGATGCAGTCAAATCAGCTACCACTTCAAGTAGGATGACAGCATCCCTGTTCATATAAGTCTCATGGTTGGACACATCTGGAAAGCGTGTCTGCCAACACGTTCTTCTTGCCCTCAATTGTCGAATGATTGTAAATTGATGGCGTAGCGAGCTACTCTTGGATTCGTTAAGTTAGCCTTCTGTAGAAATGTTGGTTGAACACATCTGGAAAGCGTGTCTGCCAACATGTTCTTATTGCCCTCAATTGTCGAATGATTGTAAATTGATGGCGTAGCGAGCTATTCTTGATTCGTTAAGTTTCCAACAATCTTAACCCTGCAGTTTCATCCTCTAATACGTCAATTTCTGCTAGCCTTACGTTTGATGCCAAATTCCAACAATCTTATCCCTGCAGTTTCATCCTCTAATACGTCCATTTCTGCTAGCCTTACGTTTCATGCTCATGCCAAATTCCAACAATCTTAACCCTGCAGTGTCATCCTCTAATACGTCCATTTCTGCTAGCCTTACGTTTGATGCCAAATTCCAACAATCTTAACCCTGCAGTTTCATCCTCTAATACGTCCATTTCTGCTAGCCTTACGTTTCATGCTCATGCCAAATTCCAACAATCTTAACCCTGCAGTGTCATCCTCTAATACGTCCATTTCTGCTAGCCTTACGTTTGATGCCAAATTCCAACAATCTTAACCCTGCAGTGTCATCCTCTAATACGTCCATTTCTGCTAGCCTTACGTTTCATGCTCATGCCTAATTCCAACAATCTTAACCCTGCAGTGTCATCCTCTAATACGTCCATTTCTGCTAGCCTTACGTTTGATGCCAAATTCCAACAATCTTAACCCTGCAGTTTCATCCTCTAATACGTCCATTTCTGCTAGCCTTACGTTTCATGCTCATGCCAAATTCCAACAATCTTAACCCTGCAGTGTCATCCTCGAATACGTCCATTTCTGCTAGCCTTACGTTTGATGCCAAATTCCAACAATCTTAACCCTGCAGTTTCATCGTCTAATACGTCGATTTCTGCTAGCCTTACGTTTGATGACAAATTCCAACAGTCTTAACCCTGCAGTTTCATTCTCTAACAGGCGATCGTTCATTGGTCTCAATATCTCTCCCTTTATCCATATCCAGTGCCCCCACTGTTGGTGCTCTTGATGCTAGTCTGTCGGCTCTCTCATTACCGCGTACCCCTGCATAACCAAGACAGTAGACTTCTATGAATGTTTTCCATTCGTGGAAAGAATTTTTAACCTAGGTAAATTTCGGACTGGTGATCTCCCGCTGGCACTTAAAAGCGACAGGTCCCCAGGTTTAAAGGTACTCACAGTGAATTCACACCGCATTCACAGTGAAAACCTGCTAGCTAGCTGACTATTATTCATTTTATTCATGAACTGTATTAGGTAGAAAGCGATCTTTTCTAAGGGAAGTTAAAATTCGGTAAAACATTTAGTTTTAATTTCCAACCGCTCTGTCCATGGGATCGCACGAAAGCCGATCGTGTGGCAGACATAAAACTTACATCTAGGCTGTTTTTATTCTAAATTCCAGATACTCTGAAACCTGAAGACTAGACATGGCTTTATCCAGGTAGATGTTTAGAGATCTCAGTGTTTCTAAAGTAGAGCCCCCAAATCCTGGGATGATCACCACTGATCTAGACTGAATTCTGGACATGCCGCCAAATTATAGCACTAAAGTGATATCGCGCGTAAATGCCGAGACACGACTGACTTTTATTCCATTTCCTGGTTGTGTTGACTTAAAATGTTACGAAAGAAAAGAAAAAATATAAAAAAATAATTCATCTGTAGAATTAAACGTCTCGGTCAACAGCTAAAAAAAATCGATGTTACAGATGCATTACCTCATTTTATCTTCATCATTCTTATCGAAAGTCGCCTTTTATCCTTTTTTTCATCATCCAAAAAAAAAAAAAAAACTAGATGTAATGTAAGCATATAGTTCTGCGGTACAATTATACTGCATTATTTGAATGATAACAAACTGCTTCTTTTTTTTTTTTCTTTTTTTTTTTTTTTGGGAAGTGTGGTACCGTAATTATTGTAATTATGTCTGACTTCTGCTAAGCTCACAGGTAAAACACATCGAACTGTTGCTTTACCTGCGCTGTTTGTCACTTCGCAAGTTCCCGCTTTGGTCCTGAGCACAGTTCATTATTGATAACTTTTGATAAGTATTAGTGACCTATATTCTTTTTTCTCATGATCTTCCTGTCGTTCTCCGTTTACGTCCTGCCCTTACTCTCTCTCTTCCCCCCCCCCCCCTCCTCCCCCTATTTGTAAAAAATAAAAACTTTGACTTCTAAAATATCCTACTTGCATGTCTTCATGTTTCTCTTGGCTCATTGTTTCGTCTTAGTTTGTTTTACGTACCTCACTTCTCTCTCTCTTTTTTTTTTCAAACTACAGGTATACCTCAGAGATATTGCGGGTTCGGTTCCAGACCACCCCAAAAAAGCGAATATCGCAATAAAGCGGGTTATACCCATTTTATTGGCTTCCCAGTGCATATAGAAGCCTAAAATCATGTTTACACTATGTCTATTAAGTGCACAATAGCGCTAAGTCTCGTAATCTTTTTGCTGGTGGAGAGCCAAAATCTATCGGAAGAAGAAGGCACGTTCTAATAAATAAACATGAATAATTTGAAAAAAAGCGCAATATCTGCGAAGCGCAATAAAGCGAAGCGCAATAAAGCGAGATACGCCGGTATTACTTCAGTGGACCCGCGTAATTCCCATGGGTCTCTAAAGAAACAAGAAAGAATAGAACGTCTGCACCCTCACGTAGCACGTGCCGACTAATATGAGCGTGCGCACGAGGCAGGCAGCTCCATTATGTACAACAAATTGCTACAAGAGCACATGAATACTTGGTGTAGGCTTCCTGTACGGGGAGACTATGCAGTGATAGCTCTCTGCTCTGTAAGGAGCGCAAGAGAAAACGAATGCATGCCTTGAGTGTCGAGTGGTAGGAGCGTTTGCTTCTCGAGGAAAAGTTACCGGGTTGAGAACTTGGCGCGTCATGTTCCAGTCTACACAGCTGTAGATAGGTAACTCACTCTGCTCTTCAGTTATGGAAGGCAAAGGCAGCCAGATGGGGAACCGGCTTCCCCCTCCAACCTAAAAAAAAAAAGCTGAAACCTAGTATAGTGTAGTCTGTAACACTTCACTCCCGTAAGGCAGTATCTTCTATGAGACTACCATTACATGTATTTATGATATACAGGTAATATTATTACTTCGAGTGATTGCCAGGTGTCTCTAGAAAGTCTGGAGATTTTCCTAGAAGAAATAAATGTGAGTCAACTATTCTTACTTACTAACTTAGTGGCTTCTCCTTTACTCTGGGATATAGAGGTTTGCTTCAGAGAGAGCGCCATACTATTCTATCGGCTGTCGTCCTCCTGGCCTGGTTCCAATTCAGACTGAGTAATCTGATACTTGCCCCGTGTAGTCGTCGTGGCACTCAAAGAGACGAAGAAAGAATAGCACTACTGCACCCTCATGCATGTCGTACAAGGCCACTAATATAAGGTTGTCCCCGAGGCTGACGACCTCATCGTGTAAAACAAATTGTCAGACAAACCACCGCTACAAGAGCATGTGAATGTCTGGTGCAGGCTTCCTGCAAGGGGACCAGCTACAGTCGTGGCACCAGCTCCGTAAAGAGTGCAACGGAAAATGATGATGATGAATCTGATATTCACAACACTGTTCATGATGAATCTGATATTTACAACACTGTTGATGATGAATCTGATATTTACAACACTGCTGATGATGAATCTGATATTTACAACACTGTTGATGATGAATCTGATATTTACAACACTGTTGATGATGAATCTGATATTTACAACACTGTTGATGATGAATCTGATATTTACAACACTGTCGTCATACGTAAGACGAAAGATAGATTATAACGGATTTTAGAGTGTGAGAGAGAGAGAGAGAGAGAGAGAGAGAGAGAGAGAGGAGACACATAGATAGAGAGAGAGAGTGGGCGACGTTAGATTGGCTTGAGTACTTGGTTTCTCTATCAAATTAACGTTGGTTCCATCTATCTCCCTTCTCTCTCATTATGCACTATTTTAATTTCACTGTTATTGTTAATCATAATTTGAAGCCATGTCAATTCAACCCAGACGCACGCTTCTTAAGTTATTAACTGGAGCAGTAATATTTACCAGGTGTCCGTGGATCCTAAAAGGTTCGCAAGCTGTCGCTGCAGGGTCCGCATAGGACATCTCTTAAAAAGGTGTATTAGTTTATGTTAAAATAATACAGCTTACACTGACTAACAAAAAAAAATTTTTTTTTTCTTTCTCTAACATTTCTATGTTTTTCTGGTCAATTTTAATGCGCTGTTTTTAAATCTGCAAACCGTTTTTCTCTATCAGGTCGGGATCTCTAGAAATACGCAATTTAAGTTTTTTAACAACGCATACAGTATTGCAACATCATTTGTACAAGAAGTATAACAGTTATGTAGGCTTGAATTTCTTTGCAGTCGACTTTCGTCGGTGAATGGCATGTGGTACATCGCGATGAAGCATCCAACAATAATCGGCAAGCATGGTCACACTCCACCGTCCTTGATAACGTGACTTCATTACGGCGATATCTTGATGGAATCGCTCTCCATGTTCATCGCTGACTTCGCCAAGGTTGTCAGGGAAAAAGTCAAGATGCGAATCGAGCAAATGGATTTTGAGGGACATGTTACAGCCCATAATTCTGTATGCATCTATGCACTGCTTAACAATATGCACATAGTCGACAGATTTGTGATTTCCCAGAAAGTTATCGACGATCGATTTGAATGCCATCCATGCGCGAAGTTCACTACCATGTAACAAGTTCTCGAATTGTTTGTCTGCAATAACTTTCCTAATCTGAGGTCCTACAAAGATACCTTCCTTTATCTTTGCATCGCTAATTTGCAGAAACTTTTCTCGAAGATAAGTGAAAGCTTTGCTCGTTTTATCTAACGCTTTTACGAAATTCTTCATGAGCCCCAACTTTATATGTAACGGTGGTAAAATGATGCTGTCTTTGTTAACTAATGGCTCGTGTATTACATTTTTATGCCCGAGCTGCATACGATCCCTGATAGGCCACACCTTTCTTGCATAATGTTCCTGTCTGTTGCGGCTGTCCCATTCACATAGGAAGTAACAAAATTTAGTATACCCAGTCTGCATGCCCGTGAGAATTGCAATGACATTTAGGTCTCCACAAATCCGCCATTGGTAGTCATTGTACTTTATTTTTGCCAAAAGTATAGCCATATTGTCATAAGTTTCTTTCATATGAACAGAGTAGGTGACTGGAATTGATGAAAATAAATTTCCATTATGCAATAACACGGCTTTTAAACTAGTTTTGGAAGAGTCGATGAAAAGTCGCCATTCGTTGACTATGTGCTCATGACCGAGGTGCACCATTAGACCTTTTACATCTTTGCAATAGCAAATGTCATCATCCATCTCAAAGTATTGAACAAGTTCTCTGTGTCTATGACGAAATTTAGATATCGGAGTATTGGGCGCTAAAAGATTCCATTCTTTGAGTCGCGAACCGAGTAATTCCGCTTGGCCTTTGGTGAGAGCAAGATCACGTATTAGATCTGAAAGTTCTGAATGGTTAATTAAGTGAACACCACCATTCACCGGTACATAATCTGAGTCAGAATTAGTTTCTAAAGCAGGTAAACTATCACTTTCTGATGGTTCATTCACGTCCAACGGATATTGTTCTGGTGGAACTGGGATCGGACACGTGATTGGATCATGAGGCACTGGTTTCAAAACCGATTCAATATTTGGATAAACCACAGACTTTCTAGTTTTAAAAGTGAAACCATAGATATTTGTCAAGCAGAAGTAACAATCAGTAGCGTGATTTGTCATTTCACGCCATATTACTGGCACTCCAAAAGGCATCGACTTATGCTTCGGCGATTTTCGTAACCAACCTGCCAATGTATTTGCACAAGTCGAACAAACTGCATTTGGCTTCCAAGATTTATTTGCATCATCAACCTTTCAAATCGAAATAAAGTTTATATGCTTTCTTTAGCAATGGTGTAAAGTTTTTCTGGTGAACACGATCGGTAAAATATCCGCACACGTAACAGAACAGATCAGCCGAATTTCTACAACTTCAAGAAGCCATATTTCACTCAGAATTATTTCAAAATACAGTAACTATTTGAAATATAACGTAACATATGTCATGCATCTTTTAGCAGTATAAAAAGTAGAATTATTTTGCATTTTATTAATTTTTTAAAAGTTATATAGTAAAAATAAAACGGAGCAAATAACGGTTTCCCAAAAATATATTTATTCACAAATATCTTAAGAACCCGACGTGATAGAGACAAATGGATTTCAAATTTGAAATCAGCGCAAGAAACTGACCTAAGAACACTTATTCTTATATAAGAAAGAAAAATGTTGTTTGTCAGTGTTATTAACTCTTTTCTGCCTAGTTGTCAGGTATTACACAGGCGCTAAAAATAGATGCCCATTAGTTTTGTTTCCCCGTAGGTGTTATTTTAAAGCAAGCAGTAAACATGATATATATATATAGTATCTCTTCTCCTTTGATCCTTAGCCGCCGAATGTCAAAGCAGTTAGTGGACATCGATCCTGTTAGCGTCTTGTAGGGCCGCAACAAACTGCTATCACTTTGCTCAGTCGGCGGCCATCATTCGTGCAGTGCCACAGCTCTGGTTCATTCTTTGCATCTCGGCCTCCACAGTTCTCCGCCAAGTTGTTTTTGGTAGGCCTCTCTTTCACTTTCCTTCAGAGGTCCATAGCATAGCTGTTCTTGTAATGGTATCCGGGTCTCTTCTAAGGCCGTGGCCAACCCAAATCCAGCGTCTGCCAGCTATGATGGTGTACCTGTCCTCTTGGTTGCTCCGAGTAAGCAGTTCTTGGTTGGTGATGGTACTCGGCCAAAACATTCGGAGTATTTTCCTTAGGCAGACTGTGTGGAAAAAGGACAATTTAGACATTTCCTTCTCTGTTAACTCTCCAGCACTCCGCACGATAGAGAAGTACAGAAAGTACACAGCTCTCAAATAATCTTAATTTGGTGTTTGCGCTGTACTGGGAGGACTTCCGAATGTTGTTTAGACTAGCAACGGCTGTTCTCACTTTATTCATTCTATTGTTTATGTCTTTGTTTGTTCCGCCGTCTGGTGTTACTATGCATCCTAGGTATGTAAATGTGTCCGTCTGTTCTATCTTCTAGTTCCTTATTGTTATGGGCTCAGAATTGCCCACACTGAGTGTCATGACTTCTGTCTTTTTTAGATGGATGTTCAGACGCACCTTTTGGCTATACTTATCCAGTCTATCTGTTTTTTTTTTTCTTGGTATCTCATAATATGTATAAAAATTGGTATAAATTGGCTGAATAAAACTCTAAAGCACAGTTTCGTAACTTATGTTTCCATTAATGGATTCTAGGAGTCCGTGTACATAACCTAAAATTTAAAATACATTTTATGATGCTTTTATGTACATTATTTTTCCAAGAAGGAGGCCTTGGTGTGTATTTGATGAAGGACTGTGCACGCATGGTAACGAATGAATGTTCATTTTCATCTTCAGCGTTTTATTTGTTTGTTTGTTTGTTTGGTTCCTTGGACTAAAATTATGCAATTCTGCTCTTCTTGTCGCATGCAACAAAGTACGCCCAGGTCGGAGTGTATGCTTGAAGCCGATATCCGGCTATAATAAATCTAAAATCTAATCTTTGATAGGTCACTTATGTCACACTCAACAGTATCATATGATAAAATAATCGCCCACGTAAATGTAAGATTCCGAGTGCTGGGTCATTGTGACATAATGTTGTCTGTCTATACGACCCTTAATATTATGCCATTTCTGTCGTTTAAAATAACTGAAAGTTCAGAGGTTATGTTCTGTGTTTTGGCCGACCTCTGAGAAAGGAGAAATAATCCGTTTCCATAAATTTGAATTTCTCTTGAGTTTCGGCGGTCTTGTAAGAAAGATGCATGTATGCTCGTCTGAAAGTTTTTTGTTTTTATTTCAGACTATGAACAGGCCATAGCAGATTGGGATATCATCTTTTCAACAAGCTAAAGATAGGAGCTACCGATAAGTGTAACTGTGGCACCGATACAATGACTGCTGAACGTCTGCTTCAAAGATGCTCGACATTTGAGGAACAGAGAAAGCACACATGGCCGTCACCAGTGTCATTCCTGGAAACAACTCAATTGAGATAGAAACAGCGTCAAGCTGACAACTGTTTTCTTTGAACATATTCAAATTGATGTCTGAGAGTGTACGAAGTAGAAGAAAGTTTGAATCTCTGTGTGTTTTAGCCGGCCTGTAAGAATGGAATATGCATCCTCTCCTGAACATTTGGACTTCTTTGTTTTATAATAGCATGTGTATGCTTGGTGCATACTTCCTTCGTGGGAACCAGCTTCAGGGGTGGCTCCATGCTACATAGGGAGCGCCAAGGAAAATAATGAAAGTTATTGCTGTTTGTCTCTTGCTGTTTTGTTCATTATTAATGATTACGTCTTCTATATGTTAACCTTTATTTCATGCTTGAGGTAACTGGCGTTAAAAGAAAAGTTATCTGCGTCTGTAGCTGTGCGTTGTTTCTGTGAAATATATACTGGACAAACATTTAGTCAGTGGTTGTAAGAAACAAGAAGAAAAATACCACTGTGTACATGCAACTGTAGCTTAATAGTTCAAATTGAAAAATGGGGACTGCACGGATAAATTAAACAACACGGAAATCTTTGATTGAGACAGCAGAGAAAGCTATTAAATAAAATACAGCAGAGGTTGGTAGCCAGTGATCCAGACCTCCAGGACGACCCAGAGTCCGCTGGGAGGACAACATTAGACAACCTCTGAAGGACCGAGGACTAGAATGGAACCAGGCCAGGAGGAAGACAGCCGATAGGATAGTATGGCGCACTCTCTTCCAAACCTCTACACCTCACGGTAGAAGAGGAACGACTAAGAAATTAAGTAAGGTTGGCAACTGGTTGATCTTCACCTACCAGTAGATGTCTGGTATCATTTGTTAGATCTGGGACCTAAGACGCATTAACAGTGAGGAATGCAGTTAGCGACCCATAGCTAGACTGCTTGCGTCAGGGTCAGCGAACCAGAGCTGACCAAGACCCTACTCCACCTCCAAGTGGTGGTCCTGGAAACAGGCTGCATCACTGCAGTCTGGCTGAGTGAGTAGGGATCGAAGAGGGAAGGCTAACCAGGTCCCAAAAATGCCGTGCTGAAGTCGGATGTGTCGGCCGGAAGGCGCAAATACCGCAGCTTTGCTGTAAACGGACACAACGCAACCAACGTCCTTTTCAGGACGAACGAAGAAGAAGAAGAATTTGGTAGATCTCTAACTGGAGGAGGGAAAAATAATGTTTCTTCTAGGTAAATTGCTGACTGCCCAAGGAAAATTCACCGAATCTTTTGGCCAAATACCTTAACCAACCAAGAACTACTTATTAGTAGTAACTAAGAGGACATGCTCACCATCATAGCTGGCAGACGCTGGAGTTGGGTTGGCCACGTTCTCAATAGCGACCCTGATGCCATTACAAGAACAGTTATGCTATGGACCCCCGAAGGAAGGCGAAAGATAGGCCGACCAAAAACAACGGCGGAGAACTGTGGAGGCTGAGATGCCAAGAATGAACCAGAGTTGGGGCACTGTACGAAGGATGGCTGCCGACCAAACAGAGTGGAAGCAGTTTGTTGCTGCCCTACAAGACGCCATCAGACGTGATGGCCACTGACTGCTTTGACGATCTGCGGCTAAGGATCAAAGAAGAAGAAATTGCTGACTAGCCCTTTCCTTCCGGCACTTAACAATGTGGTGTCCACAAGCTGAAAGATATTTTCACAACATTCCCAGTGAAAACCCGTAAGCCACCAATTAAAACCCACTTTATTCATGAATTGATAAGACAGGAAGTGATAGTTTGCGTGAAGTGAAGTTAACATTCGTAAAAATATCATTTAGTTTGAATTTCCCACCACTCCGTCGATGGACCTGCAGGAAGCAGATGGTACGGTAGAGTTAAGATATGATAAGGCTGCATTTATTCCAAATTATAAATGCTCTGAAACCTGAACACGGACAAGATTGTATCGACATAGACCGTTAGATCAACCAGTGGTTCTAAACTAGAGATCCCCACAGCTCCTGGGTTGGAGACCGCTGAAATACGAGGATTAAAGAAAAATTACTATGTGACTAGACTAGAAACTTGGAACGCAAACAGCACAACCTTCAGTTACGCTGGCATGGTGTAGAGGGCAAAAGAATAACAATAAATAACAACAGTATACCAGAATAGTTGAATACTTCAAGGAAATTAAAAACAGGAGTTGATTGATGCAATAGATCAAACATGAATCAGCAAAGAAGTCTCCAAAAACCAGATAAACAAGAGAACACGCTGACACTAAAATTGCTGAAAATGGTGTAGTTGTCCCCGGAAGCCATGAAACCTTCTTCTTCTTCCTCGTTCGCCTTCAAACTTCCACATTTATGACTCTAATAAAGGCAATAGTCAACCCAAGGTTCCCGACATCTCCAAACATTTTTTCGTTGACAGAAGTGGGCTGTTGCCATATGCTACTCCGTTCATTTCTGTAGGTTGGGCAGTACTGCAGCAGGTGTTCGACTGTCATCGGGCTGGTACCGCAGGTGCAGAGATCTGTTGCACCAATTTTGTATTTGTGGTATAGATGGTATCTCAGTCTGTTGTGTCCAGTGCGTAGCCGAAAAATGATGACCTGTTCTTTCCTGGATAGTTGATGATATGCATCATTTTTCAAATGGCCCGGTTGCTCTCTTTCCCATTTGGACTTGAATGTAGCCTTTATAGTAGTCTTTGCCGTTGCGTAAGTTGTCTCTATATTATTTTGTTGTAAGGCACCTCCTTCCTTAGCAAGCTTCCTGGTATGTTGCAATGGGCTGGTATCCACTGGATAGTGCACTTGTTGAAGCATTTGGCCAGTCTTTCAAGGGAGATTATCAGATCTTTCAATCCTTTAGTGTGGTGGTTCTTCAGCGCTGATATTACTGAGAGGGCATCTGTAAAGATTACTATCTGTTTTTCTGCCTGTGCTTTGCATTCAATAAGAGTTTCCGCTGCCTGTTTCGGGGCTTCTGCTTCAGCACTGAAGTTATTGCAGTATTTGCCAGTGGCAATTGCCATAGAGTGGATTCTATTCTTTAATTTTATGAGGATGCCGGCACCCCCATTTTCAACTGCATTTTTTGCTGAACCATCAGTATATGCATGTGTCCAAAGCTTTGCTGGGAATTTTTGGTCAATATACTTGGTTGTTATACACTTTCTTTGTGTTTCTGCCTGTGTTCCCTTACTTTCAATACCTGGAATATCAGATTTTAACTCAGGAAAGCCCTCATATTTCAATCACCACAGATATTACGCCGGTTTTTTTCTGAGAATCTGGAAACAAGAGACCATCCCCAAGGCTTAAAAAAAGCAAACCACTGTTGAATTGCGCAAGAGTGGCAACTTGACGCCTGCAACAAGGCATAACACTAGGTAGTGGCTAGAAAAACTGATTAGAATTATGCAAGGCAAAATAAAAGAAATTTAGGTGGAAAATTCAAACAGTAGACGGACCCCTTTGAATATCCGGTGAAAGCTACGGATCCCTCTGGTTGTCCGGTGAAAACTACGGACCCCTTTGATTGCCTGGTGGAGGCTGCTAAAACCTTCTCAGAAATAATGTACATAAACGCAAAATTAAACATTTAAGATTTTAGGTAATATACACTAACTCCTCAGAATCCATTCAAGGATCTCAAAGGCACTCTTCTACCACAGGTTAAGGAATCCAAATCTAGATGGACTACGTTTGATAAATTAAAAACCTCTATAACTACATCTGAGACGTAAATTTGAACACTAGTTATTATTGGCTTGCGAACCTATACACACGGAGAGCCATACTTGTGAATTATAACAATAATAGCCCCTTCAGTAATAACTGACTATGGGAATGCGCCCCTGAGGTAACAGCTCTCAGCTGCTTATTTTTTTTTGGGGGGGGGGGGGGGGGGGGGCCACTGAATGAACGAACGAACATAATCTACGCTAAAAGGTCAAGGTAGTCACATAGCAGATACTGCAGGAGGGAACAGAAGTGTTAGAGACGTCACTATACTAGGCCCAGCATCGAGGTGGGGTGACCAGATCCTTCCTAAAAGAACTATTTATACTTTATTTCGACGTTTAAAAAAGAACTTACACTGGACTATTTCGACGTTTAAAGAACTATTATTATACTTAACTGGACTATTTCGACGTTTAAAGAACTATTATTATACTTACACTGGACTATTTCGACGTTTAAAGAACTATTATTATACTTACACTGGACTATTTCGACGTTTAAAGAACTATTATTATACTTAACTGGACTATTTCGACGTTTAAAGAACTATTATTATACTTAACTGGACTATTTCGACGTTTAAAGAACTATTATTA
>JAMPIV010012173.1:0-47500 GCA_024509875.1 Oreohelix idahoensis
ACATAAGTGAGTTGAGGCTTGGAGAGAGAGATCATTTGAATAAATCTTCTTCCAGGTTGTCTCAAGTCCATCTCCTATTTACACCTTATCTAAAGTGTAATCTATAACTCTGTCAGTCCACTATCCCTTGTCGATTTCACTACTGTTGTCCAACTCGACAAATACTCTACACTTTAACTCAACCACGACAAATGGTTTGGCTCGTCCGAGATTCTAGAACCCATCTATACGACAACAAATCGGTCGCTCTCCGGGATTTTGAACCACATTTGCTGCAACCACAACAAATGGGGTCTCGCCGCGGAATTTGAACTACATCTGCAGCAATCGCAACAGATGAGGTTGCAGTCTGGTAGGAATCTCTCACAAGATTCTATTCTGATTCTTAGAGTTTAGTGTTCGGCAGATTATAGGAATTTCTTTCCCCTAGACATATCGATCTATTTCTTTTGGAGGAAGTCTGAACAGCGTTTTTTCTCCACAGCAATCATAATAATTAAGTTACATTTATTGTTCATGCTACACACGAGACAGCTGGTAAAGGTTGATGGTATCACTGCTGAGTTTTTGGTTGACAAATCTGACGACTATTGTTGTAAAAGTCAAAAAAAATTTTTTTTTTTTTAAGGGTTAATATTTTTTCAGGAGTAGCTCTTTAATCTGAGATAAGAAGCTACAGATAGTCAGTTACTAGCTTGCATCTGTACCAAGGGAGGGTGTTCATTCGGATGATAGTAACCAATCCTCTCAATAGCTTAGTACTGACAGAACTGGGGTAATAATAATATAATAATAGCCCCTTCAGTCATAACTGACTATGGGAATGCGCCCCTGAGGTGACAGCCCTCAACTGCTTATTTTCCTGGTGCTCCTTTCGACGTTTTCTCCTCACCTGTGCTTCTTGTGTGAGCCTCTCTTCGCCCAATCTGAGGTGGTGCCGTAAATAGCATCGCCACTTTGTGCGATCGGCAGCTTCATCCTCCCATGTTGCTGGATCCATGTCCAGTGCCCTCATATCTCTCTTGCACACATCTTTGAACCTCAGCTGTGGTCGCCCAACTGTTCTCTTGCCATCTGCTAATTGTCCGTAGAAGATATCTTTTGGGATGCGACCATCTTCCATGCGGCGAACATGGCCAAGCCAGCGAAGTCTGCGCTGTCTAAGCAGTGTATACATACTTTGAAGGCCAGCACGTGACAACACCTCGACATTTGTCACTTTATCTTTCCACGAGATGCCGAGGATGCGGCGTAGACACCGCAAATGGAAGGTATTGAGCCTTCTTTCTTGCTTAGCATAGGTCGTCCAGGTCTCACTGCCATATAGGAGTGTGCTGGTGACGCAGGCATTATATACCGCAGCTTTGGTCTTCATTGTGAGTTTAGAGTTTCCCCAAACACGCGATGTGAGGCGGGCAAAGGTAGCTGCAGCTTTGCCAATGCGGCTGTCGATTTCTGTATCCAGTGAGAGTTTGTCATTGATGGTAGACCCTAGGTATGTGAAGTGGTGCACCACTGCCAATTCATAGTTATCGATAGTGATAACTGGTGCAGCACCCACATCCTGACTCAGCACATTCGTTTTTTTCTTTAGACTTATTGTGAGGCCAAAGTCCTTGCATGCTTTAGTGAAGCGATTCATCAAGCTCTGAAGCTCCTGTTGGCTTTGAGTGACGACTGCAGCATCATCAGCGAACAACAAGTCTCTTATAGTGACTCTTCTGATTTTTGTTTTTGCCTTCAGCCTTGAAAGATTAAACAGACGGCCATCTGACCTAGTGTGAAGGCATATTCCTTCAGTTGCATCTCTGAATGCATGTTTCAAGAGTAAGGCAAAGAAGATTCCGAAGAGGGTCGGAGCCAGAACACAGCCTTGTTTAACGCCACTTCGTATATCAAAGGGCTGTGACGTGCTTCCAGCATATTGGACTGTTCCCTTCATGTCGTCATGGAATGACTTTATCATTTCCAGCATTTTAGAAGGGCAGCCTATTTTCAGGAGGATTTTAAAGAGTCCATCCCTACTAACCAGGTCGAATGCTTTTGTGAGGTCTATAAAGGCGATATATAATGGTCTTTTCTGCTCTCTTGATTTTTCCTGAAGCTGGCGGAGAGAGAAGATCATGTCTGTTGTTGATCTGCCAGCTCGGAATCCACACTGTGCCTCTGGATATATGCGCTCAGCTAACTTGTGTAGTCGCATTAAGATGACTTTGGCAAAAACCTTACCAACAATACTAAGAAGAGAGATGCCTCTGTAGTTATTGCAATCACTTCTGTCTCCTTTATTTTTATACAGTGTTACAATCTTGGCATCTCGCATGTCATGAGGAATAGTTGTCTCTTCCCAGCACTGGCACAGCATCCTATGCAGGGGATGTAATAGCGTGCTCTTACAGCATTTGATTAAATCAGGAGGAATCCCATCACTGCTTGGTGCTTTGCCAGAGGCCAAGCTATCAATGGCCTTACTGAGTTCCTCTAATGTTGGTTCGGCATCCAGCTCCTCCATAGTTGGCAGACTATTGATAGCATCAAGGGCTGCAGGCGTAACGGTATTGTCTCTAGCGTAAAGCTCAGAGTAGTGCTCGACCCCCCTCTCCATCTGCTTACCCTTATCGGTTAGCTTCTCTCCGCTGATGGTTTTTAGCGGTGCCGTCTTACTTTTATGGGGGCCAAGTGCTTTCTTTATACCGTCATACATTTGTCTAATGTTGCCTGTTTGCGCTGCGATCTGGATGCTCTCACTGAGCTGGAGCCAGTAGTCATTTGCACAGCGTCGAGCAGTTTGTTGAACTTTGTTTCTCGTAGCCTTCAGGATCTGTAGGGTTCTGGCACTCGGTGAACGTTTGTATTCATTCATAGCACTGCGCTTAGCTTCAATAACAGGTGCCATCACATCTGATGAAGCGTCAAACCAGTCATTTGACTTTACTGTTTTCTTACCAAAGGTGGCAAGTGCAGTACTTTGAATGGTGTTCCGTAGATGCTCCCAGTTCTCTGTAATAGTATCACCATGCTGAGGGCTACTGAGCACTTTCTTGAAGGTCGCAGTGAATTGAGCGATCATGAAAGGGTCTGACATCTTGCTAGTATCAATGTGTGGTTTCCCTTCATGTCTGACACGATAGAGTTTTCTTGGTTGTGCTCTGATTTTGCAGCAAACCAAGGAGTGATCTGTGTCACAGTCTGCACTATGGTACGAGCGCGTGGAGAGCACAGACCTGAGGAGTGGCCTTCTGACGAGAATCAGGTCAAGTTGGTGCCATTGCTTGGATCGTGGGTGTCTCCATGACACCTTATGCTGGGGTTTTGTCTCAAAGTAGGTGTTGGTCACGCAGAGATCATGGTGGACGCACAACTCTAAGAGCCGTTGTCCATTTTCATTCATCTTGCCAATACCAAACCTGCCCAGACATGAAGGCCATGAAACATTATCGGCACCCACTCTAGCGTTAAAGTCATCAAGGAGAACAAGCTGTTCTTGCCTAGGTATGCTTTTGATTACTGCTGCTAGATTCTCGTAGAACTCATCTTTAGCTTCTGAGGCAGAGTACAGAGTAGGAGCATACACACTGACAAGGGTGATGGGACCTGTGCTAGTTTGCAGGCGGAGCGTTAACAGGCGTTCTGATCCATTCTCGCCTGGTTCAACCATGTTAGTTAGCGATTTTTTGACCGCAAAACCTACTCCGTGTTCTCTAGCTTTATTAAGATCTTTCCCTTGCCAATAAAATGTGTAGTCCTTCTCGCTCACCGTTCCAGAGCCCGCCAGGCGCGTTTCCTGAAGTGCAGCTATATCCACCTGAAGTCGTTTAAGCTCATCATTAATTATGGCTGTCTTCCTTACATCGTTTACATCCTGTAGGTTTTCAGATAGTCCAGTCAACATAGTCCGGACGTTCCAGCATCCCAATCTGAGAGTTTGCTTATTTCTATTTTTTCGATAATTGCTTGGTGCAAAATTTTCTGTCCGCAGTTCGGGTTTGACCCTAATCCCCATGCACCCAATGGGGAAAGCAGACAGTGGCGGGACAACACCTTATTGACTGGGGGCTGCCCAGTTTGAAGCGGGCGGTAGCTGTCCAGTGAGATCCTAGAACCTCTCCCACTGTCGGAAGTAGCCCCTGGCGCCATGCCCTACGCCAATTGGGCAAAAGGCTTATAACCGGTAACTGCTACTTCCCGTGTTTTGCCGACACCTATAGGGTGAAGCTGGAGTGTCCTCTCCAGGGCGCGAGCTTGGGCACAGTTATATGGAGATCAAGCTGTTGCCCATGCAGCATGTTCCCCCTCTCCACACAGCCGGTAGATCCAAAGGAACGGCAGTAGCCGATAAATTTTGGTACCAGCCATGTCGCAGGAGTTGCCAGAATAATGTCGAATCAACATTAGACTGCCTTAGGGACTCCGACTCCGGATTTATCCTCAGGGTTTACTCCCGAAGCCAATTCCACAAATGGATATTCCCGCAAGGCAACGGTGGTTTGAATTCAGAGTTCCTTCTCTTAGATAAGCTACCAACCAAGGATCACGAGCCCTATCTGCCCGAAGCTGCTGGTTTTAAGGCGCCAGTCGCTCGCCTTTGCCCCTTCTCCCGTCAGTGGAAACAGTTCCGCCGGGCTCAAATTGAGCCACACGTGAAGGCCAGGAGCTGGACTTGGTTGTCAGAGGCTGTTTGAGGCGCGTGCCATAGAAGTATTTTATCTGCAGTGAGAGCTTATCCTCACTACAACTCCCGGCAATAACAACCTTTGGAACCAACTGGGGTGAAGTGATAGTAATAAGTTTTACATCACTTACATTTTTTGGAGTTTTTTGGGGTCTGTGCTTGTCGATCAGAGTAGCTACAAACTTTCTTGTTTTTTAAAGTTTCCAGGCTAGCCTAGATTTTATTGATTATTAAGTTAATCAGCACCTAGTGGGCTAGGTAACTAAGATCTCTAGGTTCTATTCTTCTATAGTGTTTGCTCACCCTGATATAATGGCCGATCTAGATAAAGTGCATAGGATTGCCCTCGAGGTAGCTAAGTACATGGAGTACAAGGATAGCGAAATCCAGCCCTTTCTAGAATTTGCAGTAAGCCTGCAGGATCAATACGAGGTAGACAATTGGTTTGACAGCCGTTTAATCTTGGCATGGTCCTGTAAACAAACTGGGGAGAGTGAAGCATTCACCCGACAGTATGTAGAAGTGATAGAAGATGAGAAGCAAAGGGAAAAGCAAAGACAAGAACGAAACAAGCAATTCGAAATGGAGCAACAAGAACGGGACAAGCAATTGGAAATAGAGCGACAAGAAAGGGACAGGCTACACCAAATCAGAATGAATGAACTGGATAGCCAAATTCGGAGGGTGGAAACAGATACTAAATGTAGTCACTCTACTTCCCCTTCTACTGTGCCCTTAACGGTCAACGCGCCTGCAAACCTTGAGCCCATGAAAGAAAACGTGCCTGCTAAAACCGAACCCCAACTCCAGAAAATTGACTTTCCTTTGGACTTGGATCCGAAGCCCAAACAAGGAAAGAATTTACGTCGGGACAGCAGACCTAAAGCCACGGGAAAAATTACGCAACGTTCCCAGGCATGGAAACTGCACAAAGGTGAGACAGGTGCTAACAAGCATTGTAATACGGATTGTTCCAGTCTGGCAAGCGGCGAACCCCGAGCCTCTCACGCTCCAGACCGAGCAGCACCTAACCGACACGTGACGTCGAGAAAAGGGAGCCACACCCTATCACGTTATATTTCGCAAGATTCCCGGCCGGACAGCGAAAAACCATATGCAGAGGCGTATCCCTCCAACTCAACGATCGTAGAAAGGAGGCGCCGCTCCTCTTATCACCCTGAGCTTAAAAGGTGCAAGAATAAGTCGCCTGCTAAAAGGGTTAAACTTTCCAAACCGTTCCAAGGAACTTTGGAAAAACACACCGAGAGTTTTTTTCTCGGGCACTTCGCGATCTAACGGGATCTCAAACCGTCCAGTCCGTTGCATGCAGACTGCGGAGCCTGTCAACCAGGAAGTGGATCTCGCATTGCAGGACAAAGTTCAACTGACGCCAGTAACTTCCTCAGGGGAGGGCAAAGTTGACGTTTATGATGGACACAGGGTTCCAGGCGAAGGGATCCCTGGTATTCCATTTGAGTCTCTCACACTTCTCAGGGCAGAAGACAGTGAGAAAAGCTGCCTTACTACTGTTCAAGGAGCCATTGTTGAGAGCCTTGGCTCACGTCATGCTAGTAATGGGAAAGCGACTCAACAAACTCTGCAACTCGCAGATATTACCTATCTGTCTACACGGATAGAAGCTACGGAGATCTGTTATGATTTAGTAGAACCCCAGAATGCGATCGATTACTCTCTGCTTCAGGCAGCTGAGTTCTCTCATTCAAATCGCATTATTCCAGTGGTCGCAACCCCACTGATGGACAGCAAAGTAGTCGCCTCCGCCAGGCCATTACCGAGCAACTTGATCATTTCCGTGACAGGTAAATATATACATAAGCAGCCTGAGCCCATCAATGATTACACTGCATGTAACAGGCGGATTATCTACGCAGTGGCCAGTGAGTTCAGGCAGGGCCGAAAACCTCAACAGGTGCGGATAATTTTCCGGACCATAAACAGGCACAGCGAATGGTGGAACCAAGATCAGGTTCACACGGAAACGAAGGGCGTCAGCGCCGACTGGCCTTGCAAAATCCCATTCGCTGAACGTCTATTAGACAGAGGGAAGAAAAAAAAATGAACTCGGAGCTAGGCATACAGACAGACAGAAATTGGAAACGTATTTGGTTTATGAGTATTGGATGTTCCAATAACAGGTAACGGACATCGATGGAAAAGATAAATTACTGTCATTTTTGTCCGTATTCCTCGAACTTTAAAAGGGGGGGCACTTGTCACGTGAAAGATAATTTATTTTACCATCTTGTCCATAATTTGATTACTCCCTTAAATGTTCTGTTTTCCGAGACATTTTGTATTTTCGTTTCTTTCATATTCTACCTACATTTTTTCACCTTCTCAACCCCACCCGAGGTTGTTTACGCTGGCCAGCTGCGGTAAGCTAACGCTAGACGTAATGTTATCTAAACGCACCTGTTCGACCAGAGAAACATTTCTCGGGTCCGCTTTAAGTGTTAGAACGAGCCAAAGACGGTTTCTGTGAAAGAAACGGTTCGTTAGCGGCGGGTACCCTCTGTGGTCCCAACAGGGGAATTTCTCTGGTCGCTTTAAAACGTTTGATGACGAGCGGCTGGTACCCTTTGAGGCCTGGGTAACGAGTGTGATCTGTTTCAGGGGAAGATAACAATCGCGGTCAGTCTTTGGGTTTTCGCCCCTTAGACAAGATAGAGCATAATGTTATGCATTTCTCTACCTGGGGAACTTTCGCACGATTTCTTTTGTCTTACTCTAGATTACGTCTTTCGCCGAACTTCTGTAGAAATATGCAGCCGGGGGGAGCGTCCCTTGTGATCTATAAAAGTAGACTGGTTTTAATAGACAACGACATTCGTGTATTTTCCTGGCCCGTAGATGACCATCATGAGATAAGGCAAACTTTAACACAGTACTAGAATGTGTTTGCCTATGTTCTAGTCATTTTTCGGGTTTCAGGAAGACCGAACCGCTAGAGCAGACTTCAGTCAGGCGAAGAAAGTCATATACTCTTCGATCTGGAGGGTTTCTGTATACGTCTAGCAAGGAATCGTCAACCCCGTTCCTGAATCAAAACCCCTTTTTGTCAACGCCAAGTTAAGCTCACGCAGTGCAACGGAGCCAACGCTAAATCTGGAATCACCAAATGCAGTAGTAGTTCTCTACTCGCCTCTTGGATTACCAGCCAGAGCATTGCGGCTTCCTGAATATCAAAACCGCCCAGCATGCCTATAGCAGAATTCCATATCACCCGCCTTTTTTGTGCCTAAACGGGGCACTCAGCAAACCACAGCCAAACCAGTTTAAACAGGATTTACTACCCAGCACGCAAGAGCCTAGCGCCGGATAAGCGCGCCTGGGACTCTTTGTCCTCAAGTGACTTCTTCTGGTGTATTTTCTGGATACTTAAAACCTCGCACGTATGAGCAGCCATCTATGGACAGGCTGTCGTTCAGTTTGTTTATTCGATCAGCAGGAGATAAATAGTCTTCCAGACCACCTCGCGCAATTAGGGAGGAATCACCAATGATAGCGCCTATACAGTGATTTTGTACGAAAAAAAAAAAAACCACTTACTGGAGCTATTTCATATGGTCTTGAAAGCGGACGGACTGACACTCAGTTATTTCATCTCTCTGTGTTCTACAGGTTTTATGAATGGTGGTGTGTGTGTTGTTGTTGGTGTATTTTGCATATTTTGGTTATTGATGATTATTGATGTAATTTTATGTTGTTGTGATGATATGCTTTAATTCCATGCTTTTCTTCTTTAATAAAGTTTACACCTTTATTAATACGCTGTTCACGACCTTTCCATCCATATTTGTATTTTTAGCTCTTTACTATAATCTCTATGTATGATAAGAGAAAAGAGAGAGAGCAGGAGATGCTTAGACAGACATAAGTGAGTTGAGGCTTGGAGAGAGAGATCATTTGAATAAATCTTCTTCCAGGTTGTCTCAAGTCCATCTCCTATTTACACCTTATCTAAAGTGTAATCTATAACTCTGTCAGTCCACTATCCCTTGTCGATTTCACTACTGTTGTCCAACTCGACAAATACTCTACACTCTAACTCAACCACGACATTGGGTGTAGTGACTTTCTAAATACAATATCTAAATTAATATATAACAGTATAGGGCATAAAGGCAAAGATAAGAAAGTACAAAAGAATTTTCTGCTAGAACGGTTGGTATCGCCTACGCCTTCAGATTATTATTTGCTAACGAATAGCCGAACAAAACGATACCCAATTTTTCAAATTCGTCCTTGACATAAACACCCACTTTTCCTAGTTCTAAGAAAATATTTGCCTAAAATGCATTGTGGAACGAGGAGGGGCAAGGATAGATGAAATGCTAATTCGTTTCGCATTGGTTCTAACTCTACAACCAACTTGCACGCTTTGCCTTAGGGGTTTCCCCAAATACAATGAAAAAGTTAGAATTGTGGACACTACGTCATGGAAACATGTTAAGCTCTTATTATGAATGACCTAAGCTCTCGTAATTATCTCGTAAGTACATGAGAAAAGAAGTGAACAGGAGGTAGTTTAATAATAAACAACCAACATAGAAAAAAAAGATAGAATTTTGAACCAAACCACATAGCCCCTTAAAAATCGTAGATTCGTGTACCTGAAGACTTGCTGACCAAGAATATGTTATTAGTTATATAAATAGTCCCTTAACTAATTTAATATTGATAAGACAATACATAGAGATCAGAGATACTGTCAGGTCAAGTCATATCTGCTTAGATTGAATCGCATATTTTTTGGGAAAAAAGTAGGTGACAGATAGGCTAGGATAGTACAGTGAATCTGATTGGGTGGCATTTGAAGTGAGACTAAATATTATTGGCTGACCTTTGAATAAACATAAATAACCTAGTAACGTAGGAAAGGTTTGAATGAAATTTTTTGAAAAGACTGTTTACCCTTGTAATATTAATAGCGATTGGCTAACTGAATCGATATTGTCAGAATAGGCGTTAGGGGGGACGCCATTTCTAGAAAATTTTCAACAGTGATAGATGAGATCAGGCTGTGCTTTAAAATACAAGTTCTAAGCAGCCTTGGCAATAAAACAGATCGAAACTGTGTCAGTCATCGTCTCTGTGTATATTTCATTGAAAATTGTGGTAAGATTGACTTTTATTAACATGTATTTTATATAAAAATTGAATGTGAAATAATAATATATGTCTGTACATGAGTGGGTCTAAAGCGACCATGAGGCAAAGCCTAAAGATTGATCCACCATGTGATAGACTGTCAGAGAGGTGTAAAACTACAAGAATATGTATGATTGTCATAAAGGAGCATAACACCTATCCTATTATATGGAAGATATTACAGCTGGAATTGCAGTGGCGTTGTAACTATTAGGGAAAGGAATACTGGTGTACATTGTCACATCAAAAGAAAATGGTGGCATAGGTTTGTATAAGGATATGATCCTTTTTGTTTGTTTGTAATGTACATGTCCTTAACTGTGGACTATTAGTGTATGCTAGATATTACGAAGGATGCATACCTTCACATTTCAGAGGTCCTGGGTACTGACGTTAATGTGGTACCAAACGCTTGAAAACTGATTGATTCAGGACTCTGCCTATTTACTGCGAGCCCATGCTAGTAGCCATTGCCTATCAAACAGGGAACAGATTGTCAAGCGAGCAGAGGAAAGGTTCAACCTATATTCTACTGCCAAGTTAAGTTCTCGTTCGGCACCTGAAAGCTCAACTACAGAACTTTAAAAGAATTATATAATGACAGTGAATAAAACTGGGACAAATATTTAATAGTTCCACAAGTGACAAAATAGAAACAAACATTTTTAAAAGGATATGATTTAAAACAACAACCTAGTGGTACTGCCAGTATTACCTTACAGTAGGAGAACACTACAGACGTATATTAGAAAAATATTTTATGTATGGACAGAGGATCTATTGTGCTATTTGACTGATGTAAATGATTATTTTGATTTCACTTTTAAATTGTCAGTCCTGATTACAAATAAATTTGAATCAGGATAATAAAACTGTAAAAATCATATTTACACAAAATTAAACCACAGTCTTAAATAAGATAGCCTTTTAGAGTGTCGTTTGTATGTTATTGTGGTAGTACTGTGTGCTGTTGTGAATAATAAACTATTTGTTTGTATGTTTGTTGATTATTGTACATTACACTCTACATTCATAACCCTAGACACAACAAGAAGTCATTTAATATACTAATATAAATACATTTTAAATGAGATAAAAAGGTGGTAGTGGAAAGGTACCCTGAAAAGTTCACAATACTATTGGGTAAATTCAGGGACCTTCATAGCTAATCTCATTTAATACAAATATAATAATACCTACAACAATTCATAACATCAAATCCATCACATTGGGGAATTAGGTATAATGATTGTATTTCCTGATATGGATTGATGAAGACGAAGAATAGGACTCATACTTCAACCTGTTGTCTCCTATACTTCAATCTATTATCTCAAACCAACTGCAATATAACCAAAACAGTCCTTGTTAGGACTCAATCTATTGTCTCCTATATACTTCAGTCTATTATCTCAGATAAAACGAACTGCAATATAACCAAAACAGTCCTTGTTAGGACTCAATCTATTGTCTCCTATAACTTAATCTATTGTCTCATCTAACATCAATCTATTGTCTCATCTAACTCCCACCTGAAATATAACGAAACAGTCCTCGTCTCATATACTCCTATCATAAGAACATAACAATATTGTTAGGATATATGTTGCTAGCCAGTATAGCACTTGTCAGAGAGGGCCTGGTATTATAGGGGGAAGGAAATGGTTGTATCACACCTAGGTGTACATATTATTGGATGTATTCATGTATTGAATTTATATTATTGGATGTATTCATGTATTGAATTTATATTATTGGATGTATTCATGTATTGAATTCATATTTTTGGATGTATCCATGTATTAATTTGTCAGAAAGAATGTTTTGCAAGTAGACACCTGTCTTGTCTCGCTATTGCTAAATCATACTGAGCCATGTTGTCATTCATCCTACATGCAGACACCTGATGCACACGCTCATTTCATCCACATTAGAAATAGGTGGGCTTGATGACAGAAATTAGCCCCTATTTTTCCTTGTTACAGGTTTTATTCGTGTCATAAAACCTGAGGTCGTATGTTCGAGTCAACCCAGCTGCCTGGAACTTCGCAGGAGCATAGAGATTGTACAGAAGCTACATCTTTAGTCCCCCTCAGTCTTGGGTGGGCTAAAGTAACGAGCCTCAGCAGGAGTTGTGTGAACCAAACTAAGGAGAACAGAACGTTTTAAGAGATGTAGTACCATTTCTGTCGGCATTGTGAGCAAAAGCTAGTGTCAGTGACGAGAAAGTGAATTAGCGTAGCAAGAGACAATAATAAGATTATAGCTGATAAATTATACGTAATTAACAGCACAGCTGATACATGTACTATAAGTGAATAACAGCACAGCTGATATAATTTTTGTTCCTATAATTGGAAAACTTGTAATATATTTACATATCTATATAAATATAACTATTTGTAAATCATATGTAAACTTACAAATTCATTACGTCCCATTTTTCAACATTCACCCTTCAGCACAAGAGTAGATAGTGTATATACTAAATAAATAATAAGGAAATTGTATTTGAACGACTTGTCAATTTTATCATTGTTAAGTAAAATCTGTTTCCTTGTCTTAATATCACAGTTAGTTACACAGCGGAGGTGGCAAGTTATGTCGGTCTCCTCTCTACTAATTTTTCGAGATCAGAACATTCACAGCCGTAACTAATTTGTGATACCAGTAGTTCTCTCAGACACTGGGACTTCACCATTTTCTGCAGAAATTCTATTTCTGTAATTGTCAGTACTATACTGACCCTAGAGCCAATAAAAACCTCACGCCACAATTGACCTTCCACTGATGTTCAGTCCTGGTATTTCTTGTATCTGTTTGAACATTTTTTCGGTGTATAAATTAAATAGGCAGGGGGACAGCACACAACCTTGTCTGACACCTCTTTTTATGTCTAATGTATGGTGAATAATTTCTTCTGGATCTTACTGTGGCAGTTTGCTCCCAATAACGGTTACTGAGTATTCTTATATCTTTTCCATCAATACCTATGTCTTTGAGGCATTCAATTATTTTCTCATGATGGACTCTGTCAAAAGCCTTCTTACAGTCAATGAAGCACATATACATACATTTTTGGACCTCTGTATATTTTTCTGCTAATATTCTTAGGCAAAATATTACCTCTCTTATTCCACTGTTCCGTCTAAAACCAAACTGTTCTTCTTGGATTTCGCTGTCTACTTTACATGAAAGAGGGGTAGGAATGTTGATAAAGAAGGAGTTAGAAAAATACGTATGTGGATACTGGACACACAATGACAGAATGATGTTACTAAAGATGAGAGCAAAGCCATTTGACATATCAATCTTACAAACTTATGCACCAACTAAAGATCACAGCGAGGAAGAAATAGAAGAATACTATGAAGAGCTAATACACACACTTAAACCAGTCAAATCTACAGATGTGTTGATAGTAATGGGTGATATGAATGCAAAAGTAGGAAAAGGAAAATACAAGAAAATAGTAGGACAGTATGGATTAGGGACAAGAAATGATAGAGGAGACAGACTTTTCCAGTTCTGTGAAGAAAACCAGCTGGTCATATGTAACACCTTTTTTGAACACCACCCAAGGAAATTATACACATGGAAAAGCCCAGGAGATGTAACACGAAATCAAATCGACTATATCATGATAAAACATAGATTTAAGAACAGTGTCACAAGTGCAAAGACACATCCTGGCGCCGACATAAATTCAGATCACAATCCAGTCATCATCAAAGTAAATATAAAGCTGAACAGAGCAGGAAACAGAAGACAGGAGGAACCCCAGATAGAAATATCAGCGCTGAAACAACCAGATATAAAACAGAAATATTTAATCAACGTCAAAAATAAACATCAACAGTTATTGACAGAAAGCATGGAGCAGTATAGAAGAGAAAACCCAGAAGAAAAAGCAACCGCAAAATGGGAATGCTTAAAAACAAGCATAAAATCAGCAAATGCAAATTTACCTGAAAAGGAGTCTAAGAAAAATCAAATTTGGATGACAGATGACATCTTGAATAAAATGGCAGAAAGAAAGAAAGCAAAAAACACTCCAGAATACAAACCAATAGACAGTGACATACGTACTATGTGTAGAGAAGCAAAAGAACGGTGGATAGAAACAAAATGCAAGGAAATAGAAGACTTTGAAGCAAAGCACATGACAAGAGATATGCATGAAGAATTAAAGAAATTATCAAATCGGTCGCGGTTTGCACAAGGAGGAAGCTGTATCAAGAACAAAAATGGTGTAATATTACTTGATGAGAAAGACATATCAAACAGATGGGCAGAATACGTAAAAAAACTATTCGAGGACAACAGAGGTAAAAAACCATCACCAGATTCTAATGAAGGCCCAAACATTATCAGATCAGAAGTAGAGAATGCCATTCATATGATACAAAAAGGAAAATCAGCAGGCATGGATAACATAAAAATTGAAATGATAGAAGCTCTGGAGAGCTTTGGTATAGATACAATCACAGAAATATGCAACGATATATACAATACAGGATATATACCACACGACATGAAGACATCAGTTTTCATAACATTGCCCAAAAAACCAAATGCAACAGAATGTTCAGACTTCAGAACAATCAGCCTGATGAGTCATGCAATTAAGATACTGCTCAAAACCATACAGGTCAGAGAATACGTAATAACAAAACTGAGTAATGCTTTAAAAATAGAACATTCAGAAAGTAAAAAATAATCCATATTGTCATTAATAAGATGAGTAATACTGAAGGTAGTTTTAGGTGCAAAGATGATATTCAATTATCTAAAATAAAACTAATAAAGGAATTAACATGTAAGCCATCATAAAAGGATGGTCTGCGATTTGTTTGAAGTCCTGAAACTAACAACATTTCATCTGTATTCAGTTGCTTCATTTCCCCTTCCTTCCACCGATTAAGTAATTATGTCAACACACATATACATTTGGAAACTGCAATAATAAAAAAAGAACAAAATACACATAAACAATCACTGATGATGATTGAATTTTAAAAAACGCAAACGTTCTAACTGCTTAACCACCGACGCGGCATGGTATCATTAGCGGATCCGGGGGATGGGTAGGGAGACAGGGCGACCCCCTTCCCTTGAGACGTTGACAACCTTTATTTCATATCACCTTCTTCAGTATTTTTCCCCCCCCCCCCCCCGCTCTCCCCTTTCCCCCGCTTATAACTTGTTAGATCGGACAACAGACGAAATAAAACTTGTCTGGTACTGGACAAGTAGTTTACTTCATTATGTGCGCCGTGTGGTGAGTATTGGGGCAACTACGACAGTTGTTTTCGCCAGGAATAGCCTATGAGATATTAGGTAGAAGATCTCCAGAAATTGGCTCGTTAAGAAAAGATAGAGACCTATCCGAGATAAGGACAAGATGAAGAGAATGCGAATGCTTTCCACTGGACAGTGTTTTCTGGTGGACTATGGAAAGAGTTCAGTTTCCCCACGACCTTAGCTTCTGCCCTTAGATCCCGTAACAGAAAAAAGCCCCCAACCTCACCTGAGTGTAGAGATTTACCTATATGTAAATATTTAACACCGACAGCACGAGTGATACATTCACAAACTAGATAATGATCAAACGATTAGTGGGTTTATTAATTAAATGTCTACACAGAGAGGGTTAGCAGTCATTAGAACGTGATGATGGTACAAGACGATTCACACAAAACACACAGATGAGATATTAGTATTGTAGTTAATTAAATAGAGAAATGAACTTGTGTAAAGCGAAATGATGATGATGTGATATGATACGTGTTACCAAAATGGTGAGTAATCTACACAGTCAATGCGTCTCTAATTGCTTCTCCCTGGTAGGATGATTCACATTTAAGCATCGAATGTTCCAAGTTGTTATACGTTATTTCGAGTGGGGTATCTCTTAGTCGAGGACGTTCTGATGAAAACTGTTGTTGTACTGAGAACGTTGACGATATACAGTCTTTCACTGTTTGACAATATCTCCGTAGCGTTGATCAACAGTTAACAGTTGTCGTATGAAAAATGTCTGTTGTCTAATCTTCGAAAGGTACTGGCCAGACTGGATATCTTCACGAAATGTTCTTGATATGTAGACTCATTACCTTGAGTATTTAATCGTGATTCATAAAATATACTTTGGGGTCTGCTTCATAGAATGCGCTTAAGAGTGTGTTGCATTTGATATAAATATGAGATTCAACTTTTGAGCTCTTTAGCGTGACTTCAGATGGTAAGCTTCCGATGGAGCTGGACTTGATATTTGGACAAGTAATCAACTGTGAGCTTTAGATTGACTGATGTAGTAACGTTTGAGTGATTTGAACTTGCTTTAAATAGGTATTGAAATTGTGAGCACGTGATATAAGGTGTCGAAAAATGCTCTCGTCCACTGTCTTAATCGTGGGCGAGAAATAGTCCTTTTTAATTGAGGAATGAAGGATGTCCTATGGCGAATTCTGTTAGCCAAATGTCCGTTTTGATAACTTATTTCTGATTAGACGTCAGACACGTTGTGTGTAGACTCAGACTTCTGATGAACTGAAGACACACAAAAGTTTTCGTAAGTTTTCACACTTAATATCACTGGTTGACTTTAATTTATACTACTCATCATTATTGATCTCTATGAGTTCAATTCTATATTGTGCATGAGAGTGTGTGCGCATTAAAAAATGTGATGATGATTTAACAAACTAGATGAAGGTGAAGTATGAACTATTAATTACTTCCTATCAGCCTATCTTCTTAGAGGAAAATCTTCTGATTTTATTTAGTCATGTACTAGAAGAATTAATTGAAAAACTATCTTTGTTACATTTAGCTTGACGGCTAAGATAAATAAGAAAAAGTATTATTAATCGGTATAAAATCTGCTAACCTTCTTTTCCCTTCGCAAAATCCTTTAAGAACACAATACACCACAGATATGAATTATTTTACCCATACTGAATTAACACGTGTTGAATAAGGCTAGGCTTTAAGGATTTTCTCTACACCACAATGTTGAAAAAAAAACTGTACTCTGATAAAGTCTGCTGTACGTTATATTCCTAACACCCCTATATGTTTCCAAATCTTGCATGTGACGTGAAACCCTGCCTCTCCCCAATAGCTAAGAGGCCATCTAGTTTCTCCCCCTGTCAGCGCGTGTCACGGGCTGAAGTGGGTTGGGCTATCCGCCACCAACTTTCGTTTGCATTGCCTATCAGTCTTTGTCAGACTGCACGGTGTTTGCTGATTAGCCAGCTAGACAAACTCACATGTCCGCTAACTGTCACAAAACTCGGTGTCCATTGTCTCTTGCATGCCGGCTTACAAGTCCCTTTGTCATGCTGGGCTTATTGTATTCCATCTGGAAGCAAAGGTCGAGGGCCTTTGTTATCACACTCTTGAAATCCATTTTTGCGGGGTCTATTGTATTGTGCGAGACGGGGACCGTGTTTTGTTTAAACAACGGCTCGTATTGAAAAGGGTTCCACCTGGCGTCTCTCAAATTAATAGTATCCCAAGCTGGTACACGTGACAATTAGTTACACAGGGACTAGATATCAAAGAATGTTATCATACGTCCAAGCTGGGGTGTCACAAGATTTTGTGAAACAAGGTGGGGGTAACTGAATCAAAAGAATTTCTTTACCACCGATGAAGGGACAAATGTGGTTCTTTAGATTCCAGATGCGGGTAATCAAGATTAACGATTAAAGTCCAGTCGTGATTAAAAGATTACTAGAAAACGATGAAAGAACCAACAATGTGAACATTTTTGCGTTAACGTTACCACTTAACAGAATATTACAGAAACAAACCCTTGATTTAAGTTCAGCTGGTTCGCGCATTGAAGATCTTCTTACAGTTCTGAATAGCCAAAGAGATGATGTAGAAAACGTATTTTCGTCAATTTGGAAATAAATAAAAAAGTCAACTAATAATCTTGAAATTGTTATTAGAACGCCGAGATTTGCTAGACAACTAACAAGGCAGGATAATCATGCACCAAGTAGTGTGGATGAGTTTTATAAAAGAAGTTTATTTATTCCTATGTTGGATTTTATGGTAACTGATGTCAAGACGCGTTTTTCAGAAGATATGCTTATGCGATTCATTTAAATATTCTTCTTCCAATCAATCTAACCAATACTAATCAGGAGGATCTGCAAACACGTACTGAAAGATTATGATGACAATATGAGTCTATGTAATGAAACTTCAAATGAATCTTTTACAAATCTTTAGAGCAGAAGCAATGATCTGGCAAGCTATATCTTTGCAGCTTCTTCAAAATCAAGAAACTGATATAAAAGATCCTGTAAAAGTATATTTTTACTGGGATCGTGACATTTATCCCATCTATCACATTTTATTACACATTTTATTAACTCTGCCTATCAGTGTGACCACTGCGGAGCGTGGCTTTTCGGCTATTCGCAGATTAAAAACGTGGCTGAGAAAAAGGATAACAGAAGAAAGATTATTAGGGTTGGCGTTAATGCATGAACATTACGATATCAACATAAACATAGAAAATGTAACTGAAAGGTTTGTCAATTCAGGGGAAATAAAGACAAATTCAATTTATAATTTAAAATACTTTTTACGTGTAATTATGTTATAAATAGTTATATTATTATAAGTATTACTATTTTTAAGTTAATGTTGTTATGCTATTGTAACCGTTAATTGTAGTCTAAGGGGAATAATTGATAGAACGAGAAGAAGGGGTCAAGAGTAATGTTTACGTCCCTGGATGACGGTGTTTAGATTGTCTGACCTTGGGTGAGAATTCTAATGTTGGGTTTTGGTTTGGTTTTGGGGGAGCTCAGCTACGCACGAGAAATGTATGAACGAGTGAGCTGTTTGTCATACTAAATGTTTTGGAGTGTTCCAAAATAGTTATCGTTGTAAATCAACGTTTTAGATTAAGTCAGTCAGATCTGAAATGCGATTGCGTGAACAACAAGTTTTGCTTTGTGATAGAAGAAGTATTTAAAAAGTGGCAGCGGATGGGGGTTCCATCGAGTGGTAAAGCCAATAAATGTTTTGGTTGACTCTGCGGTGGCAGAGATGCTTTACGTATCACTCAGATGCCCAAGCGCATTTTTTTGCCATATATTTGTGTACGACAGTTTGTAATTTATTTCTGAGGACAAGATGCCAGTGTTGCCAGTGAGAGAAAATGTGTGTATTTCGAAACAAAACAGGTACGTTGAACATTATGAGTCTATTACCTGTAGTGCAGTACAGTAGACAAGCTGACAGACTAGCGAGTAGAAGATAGACTTGGTAAATTTGCATTCCTGACGGTTAGGCCAGTTTCACTAAGATACTATCCCAAGGCAGAAACAGAAGAAATATGTCAGAACAAAGACAAGACAGACAATGTTTACATATGAAGAATTTAGATGGCAGATAAAAATTTCAACAACAGTGGTTCTCAAGCTGTGACCATAATAACCACTAGAGACAATATGATAATGAAAACAAGAGAGAGAGAGAGAGAGAGAGAGAGAGAGAGAGAGAGAGAGAGAGAGACTGAGATTTTCCTACTAATTTTTGTTGTACAAATCTGCCAACCTCGAGTGGAAGATTGGGCATATCATTCTACATGTTTTTGATCACTCATGTAAATAAAGTTCGACGTAAATTGTTCTACTACTGTCAGCGTTAAATCAATCATCCACTGTTGATATGTGAAATGTTTTCGTCTGAGAGAAAGAAGTTTTCTTACCACCATACCACCAGCTGCCTAATGCTAGGGTAGAGATACGAAACCTATACTATCAACACAATTAGAAGTAGTGTACAATAGAGAGACCATCATCCACGGCCACATTATAATATAAAATATACGCGTATATGAATTTTTATCAAACTGTGTCTCTTTGTGGTTGTACCTTACTTTTATGCAATTATATTATAATTAGTTCTATTTTTTTTTATATAACAGTTAATATTTTTCTAGTCACTCTATAATAAAACTATCAAGTTGTCACATTTTTTTCAAAATTCGTTATTGGTTTTTTAATTGTCTAAAAGTATGTGTAAATAAGGAGTGGGGAGCCTTATCATTCTGATGTATCGTCCCCACCTTGGACAATTCCTAGATCCGCCCATGCATGGTATGTTTTTTTTTTAATGATTGCCTCCCTCAGTCAGCAGTGCATTCGTTACTTGCGGACATATCAAGTAAATTATTAGTGATCATAGTAATGAATGACAATGCAATACTCAAGTATAAGTCGAGAAGTTTATTCCTATTTTGGATCTTAAAAAAATTTCGCCGACTTATAGTCGAATTTTAAAAAAAAGTTTTAAAAATAATTCATGAAATTGGTCAATGTTGCACACACTCCCCTCGCCTTCCAGACGCATACTGGGTCGTGTTCCGCAGGCAGAAATGCGTGACGCTACTCCTGCTTTTCGCGCAAAGCAGCTAAGCTGCACCCCCCGCCTGTTTCATGTATTGGTGTAATGTGTCTCGTTTCTGTTATTCCTGTTGCTCATGTTGTCCGTGTTATTCCCGTTGCTCATGTTGTCCGTGTTATTCCCGTTGTTCATGTTGTCCGTGTTATTCCTGTTGCTCATGTTGTCCGTGTTATTCCCGTTGCTCATGTTGTCCGTGATATTCCTGTTGCTCATGTTGTCCGTGTTATTCCTGTTGCTCATGTTGTCCGTGTTATTCCTGTTGCTCATGTTGTCCGTGTTATTCCTGTTGCTCATGTCGTCCGTGTTATTCCTGTTGCTCATGTTGTCCGTGTTATTCCTTGTCGTAGATTTTCGATAGGGGAATTAAGACATAGTTTGGTCCCTTCTGAATAGAACTAGAACAGGTGGTGACTCAGTGAGAGATAAGATAAGAAATAGATTTTCACGTGTGAGATGGTGAAAAAAAACATAGGTAGAATCAGTCCCTGGACTCGAGAAGATTCTCTAGCTCAGCCTATCTCTACGATAGAACTTTGCTTGTCAGACAGATTACCAATATATATATATATATATATATATATATATATATATATATATATATATATATATATATATATATATATATATATAAATATAAATATATATATATATATATATATATCTCTATCTATATATATATATATATATATATATATATATATATATATATATATATATATTAACCACTCACATACACACACACATAAGTGACGACAGTTAGATGCACAAACGTGAAAACCATATCAATGGAATAGGGATATTTTGGGACGAGCTGACCGACACATGTAAATAAAGTTTATGTAAATTTTATTTACCATAAAGAAACTTCACAACAGCATTAATTTGAATATCAATCAAAATACAAATAAACATAGGTTCATGAATTAATCAAGAAATAGACCCATAGATGTAATCGTCCCTCCCTCGGTTGAGACAAGATCCCGTTAGAAGAAAGTTATTAACCCCCAAAGAGTCAAAGATTTTTTTTTTACGCTTTGGTCTAGGAGTTCCCTCTACAGTAAAGAACAGAGTTTATACGCTAATCTATTCTGAAAGGGACAGGGTTAACAAAACTTACACATTTAAAATAACCAACGTGAGTACATGGATTCTACAAGATATATATGAGGATTATTCATTCATCCTTCCTCTCTTCTCAGACAACCGTGGCCACGTATATTCGTTCTTACCTAATACTTGAGTTGCACCTTCTGGAACAATCTTTAGGACACACGCACACAGCAAATCCAGTGTTCTTTTTGACAAAGACAACCCCAGCTCCTCAGAGACAGATTAAATCTACTTCTCAGGGGAACGTTCTCTTTGTTATTTTTATTTAGGACTACTGTTTGTTTCACATTAATTAGACCAGGTAAGGAATTGAACAGTGCTCACAGTGTCAGAAACTTGGGATTTCCAGTACATAGAAAGGTCAAGTAGGTAAAATCTCTCAGTGTAACAATTCCTTGTCACACCACAAATGGTCAAACGTCGGGAAATGTTAATGTTTGTAATTTCGCCACTACGGGCTGAATGTAAATGCAATTTGGGAAAGAAATATAAATCTGGATCTATAGGCCCAGTTACAATATTTATTCTTAATGTTCTTTGTGTTGGTACTCTGTCTCTTTCTGGGTGCAACCACGATGCCAGACAGGTTTACCTTGAAGACCCAGGTATTACGAGTAAGTACAAAAAAAATGTTCTTTCGTATGGTTATTCTCAGATTTTGTATGGAAGCCGCTGGTAGATTTGGGTTTAACCCAATACTGTGTAAAGGAGAAAAAATACAAATACTTAACCATAATATAGTATTCTCAATGCTATCCTTAACCCGCGTAAAATATAATATATTTATCCACTTCGGTTATTTAACTTAAATTGAAACTGCAAGCTTAGAACTTGTCTTATCGTTTAAAACTCCCGTGAACTAAATTCTAGTCATTTAAAAAAATTAATCATCATGAATTAGAAATAAATACATATTTCGTCAATACTCATGATGAACAGTGCATTTACTAGTCGGTTAGAATATTCTCTGACTGGTTACTAGCAGTTTATTAAATTTATTTTATAGCTGGAAGAGTTTAGCTAGAAATTATTATTTATTCTGCTAGCCGATGTACCACAGTAAATCCTAGAGAAATATAAATGACGGACCTATCTAGTAAATCACTCTGCACAAAAATCTTAGAGAAATATAATACGGACTTAACCATTAATCACTCAAACTTCTAGTATATATATAATTACCTCCACACAAAGCTTCTAAGACTATCTCCAACGAAAAACTAAGAAACTCCACTAATACAAGAGATCTAGAAATCGAAGCTAGATGTCTTTAAAATCTGAGGAGTACTGAATAATGGATTTTAAAAGCTGGAGAATATATATTAAATCTCTAGAAAATCGCTCGTACTTGCTAGATATGACACCTTCACTCAGATCTCGGGCTTTTCCTCGTTCGATCTGCGAATCTGAGGAAATTTAGCGCTTTTGTCGCTTGCAGACTCTGCAATTCAGCGAAGCCCGTCCTTTGATCTGGCGATTCTCACCGTGTTTAATTACCTATCAAACGAACGGATTCAGGGGAAGGTAATAGAAATTGTCTCCCCTTTGTTCCAAATTATCTGCTCCTCCTACTCAAATTATTTCTCCTGATCACTGTCTAACGAAAAATACGTTTCAATTATCATTAGCTTATCTACCCTTGAGCCAAAATTTACGACTCTATGAAGTAGTAGCCCCTTTCCTACGCGTTCCGTCTCACTTTGTTTGATCTGATTACGACGATTTTCAATCGCTGGCGTTTAATTACAGGTAACCGACTCAACGTTAGCTAAATAGGTCTGCTGGTAAACGTTTCTAAGGAAATAGAGAACAGAAAATAAAATAGACGTGCTGAATTAGAAAAAGAGACAGATCTCTGAGTGTAGCAGGTTTTTTTTTTTTGTTAACAAACCGTGCATGGCTCATAAGGAAGCTGGTGAAGACAGTTGAAAGAAAGATGTAGATGATGAAATAGATATATGAAAGCTATTTTCATAATATCCTCTTCCACATTCCTGTCGCTCATGTTGTCCGTGTTATTCCTGTTGCTCATGTTGTCCGTGTTATTTCTGTCGCTCATGTTGTCCGTGTTATTTCTGTCGCTCATGTTGTCCGTGTTATTCCTATAAAAAACGGTAAAGGTAGTTCCACGGCAGATCCACCATAGAGGAGTGAAATGTTAGAGACTTCACTATACCAAGTCCAGCTTCGAGAAGTGGGGTAACTAGTTCTCTTCCTCACTACTTCTGCTGTTCTTAGCTCAAGAGCAGAACGGAAAATACAGTTAAAAAAAGACATTACTTTACTATTTGATGCATCACTTGGTAATAGTACACCAATACCACATCGACACAGTGATTTTAACAATACCATGCCATAGCCACACGACCAGGTCATGACTGTTGAACAACAGTTGTGTGGTCAGTCATGTTTCGTTTTGCTGGAGAGTTAGTATACCACGACAGCAAAAGTTAGCCAAGGAAAACATGTCGTATTAGTTGCAGTAGTAGAAGAAGTAGTATTAGGTATTAGTAGTAGTAATAGTAGTTTTAGTAGTAATAGTAGTGGTGGTAGTATTAGTAGTAGTAGTAGTAGTAGAAGCCCCTTCCCCCCCCCCCCTTTAGTCATAACTGAAGTGGCACTGTAGGGAGCATCGCCAGCTTCATCTCCCAGGTAGCTGGATTTATGTCCAGTGCTTTCATGCCTCTCTTGCACACATCCTTGCATTTATAAAGTAAATAATACATTGTAAAACACGACAGCAGTTGTAATTTATGATTGTGCTGTCTGACATCTGGTATAGTCAATTTTGACAAAAGATGATTTAAGGAAAACATGAATTAACATGATTTCTACCGTCAACTCTTTGATATCATTCCACCGCAGGAACTCTAAGGGAAACACGAGGCTAGTTTGAAAGTGATGAAGTCGGATGTGTCGGCCAAAAAGCGAAAATAACGCAGCTTCGCTGTAAACGGACACGACGCAACCAACGTCCTTTTCAGGGTGAACGAGAAAGAAGAATATAAGATTGAAAGTATCATTTTCATACTTATCTCTGTGCTACAAGAATCCAAGAAAAACGAGTCGTTTTAATGTTTAATAGCATTGTCTGTTCTCTGGGTTAGTCGGTCTCAGGAAAGAGAATTTAAATAAACGTGATTCGTTTGAATGCAGCATTTTGCTGCCTTTTGTCTCTGACATCTTTCCACAAAAGGGATTCTATGAAGAACTTGAGGATTGTGTCAGTGTATCGTCTTCATATTTACCTCTGTGATAAAGATATCCGAAGAAAACATGAGTAGCGTTGAATGTGCCATTGGACTGTCTGATCTCTGGGTTAGTCACAACGAAAACGTGAATATGGGGTTTGGCTGCACTGTATAACCTACATGAAACCATATAACATAATGCTGAAACAGTCCCAGTGGGGAACTAAGGGAGACGTGATAATGGGCGTAGTCCTTATTGAAGTCGTCAGCATTCCATTCAGCAAGTTCTTGTCTACAATGACGTACTGTGGTCTGTTATTTCGCTCAGTCAAATTTCGAAATTCGGAACATGCCCCTGGATTCAGGAACATATTTAGGAAATAAGAAATCTGATTTTGTCAGATGGGCGTGGTTACACTGTAATATAATATAATATAATATAATATAATATAATATAATATAATATAATATAATATAATATAATATACTAATAATGTAATATAATATAATGCAATGCAAAGCAATGCAGCGTAGCACAGCACAGGCCAGCACAGTACCGTACAGTACAGTACAGTGCAGTACAGTGCAGTGCAGTATAGTATAGTAGTGTATAGTATAGCATAGCATAGCATAGCATAGTATATTATATTATAGTATAGTATAGTGTAGTGTAGTGTAGGGTAGGGGAGTGTAGTTTAGTGTAGCGTAGCGTAGCAAAGCATAGCATAGCGTAGCATAGCATAGCATAGCATAGCATAGCATAGTATAGTATAGTATAGTATAGTATAGTATAGTATAGTATAGTATAGTATAGTATAGTATAGTATAGTATAGTGAATTTGGAGTAAGTAGCGAATTTAATAAAAAAAATGATCGGTTATTGTTCAAATGTATTTTACTTGGTTCTAATAAGTGAAGTAACAGTGCAATAAGAAGAAGAAACTATCTGGCAGGAGCTAAAAGACGACGAATTCTCACGGGATTGCCTCCCCTTGCTTTGCAGTAGTGGTCCACTAATGGTCACAACGCAAGCGTATCTAAAAGTAGGTCGTCCAAGTGTCGTGAAACATTCTAAATCCACATATATAAATTAAAAGGTAAATATAAAGCCTAACACATAAATTCAATAAAAGGAAAGAGAAAAGGTTAAAGACCCGTGCTTTCCAATAGCGTACGCCTGTGTTAATAGAACGTCATGCTAGTTGAACAATAAAAACCCCTGTTTTATGCTTCGTCTGCATATTCTCACGCTTTCACGTTGATAGTAAAGCCTACTGCATCACTACACGTTTTCTACAATAAAACGTGTACTGTATTTCTAAGAAAACCTTGAGCTAGGCACACTGCGTAATGACCTAAATTAATACTTCCATTAATTTCATTTTATACACTACGTTAACATAAACGGAAAGACAGATGAACTTAGGATAGAGAGAGGGAGGGCTGAAAGCAGGAACGCATGCAACACGAACACGCGTCTCGCAATATACAATTAATGCCACCCTCCCCGCGCGAAAGGCCAGAGGCACTAACTTTTTTTCAAATAGACCGTGATAAAAAACACTACAGCTACGAGAGTTAGGTTTAAAAACCTGAAAAACGCTTATTAGGAAACATGACATTATACTGGTTTACGTTTGAAAGCCTGACAGTACAGCAGACACCCTAAAAGTTTGGAAGTGAGGAGGTGGTAACAGTACGACTATCCTAGAAGAAAATACATATTTTGAACGCCGCCACTTAGCTCCCTTAAAACTTATATATTTGGGTTCCTTAGGACTTGCTGACAAAGAATATGTTGAGTGTTACGCAAATAGTCTAGGAATTAACAAATTATAGCCAAAAGAAAATAGTGAGGGTGTCAGACAACACCAAAAAATAATCGCACAGTGGCATGTTTTGAAACCACTATTTTACGGGAAATGGGCCACCATGTAAAATCCTATTTGATTGGATAGAAGTAAATGTAAGGCTAAACACGATTAGTCGGACTACAAATACTAATTTTTTGTTGTTAGGGAAACGTGAGTAGGGGTACTTTTTTTGAAAAGCTGTGTAAAAATGGCCCGATTGGTTAGACCCGCCAATATAGTCAATTAGGAGCGTCAGTTCAGTGCCACATTTTAAAATAAACTTACTAAGAAACAGTGCGTTGAGATCCAGATCATATTTTTCTAAATAAAAGTCTGGGACAGAGGCAGATCGGAATTTGTGCCTTCGCCAGTCAACGTATCTGTGTATTATTTCCATGAATTGTGGGACTGTGATCCTAGTTATTGAAGCAGCACCTGGTCTGAGTTTTGCTGAATCCAGAGGCTGACAGCATACTCCTTGGTCCAGATAGCGACCAGTGAGGTGTCTCCAGAACACAGGAAGCAATCGAGCAGAGGAGTCTTTTCCTGCCGCCATCACGAAAGATAAGCTTCTGTGGCCAGAGTAGCTCAACATTATGTGCCCCCTCAAAAATTGACATTTTGTTAAACACAGAGGGACAATTAATTGGTTCAAATGACAGGAACTGTGAACTTTTCCCAATACTATTTCCCCGATAATCAAACACTTGAAGTCATGATGAAAAACAACAACCAAGCTTGAACAAAACCAGTATTACCTCATATTACTACGGCACAAATTACACACATAGAATAATAATAATAAACTATGTCAATACAAAGTTCATATATATAAACTGTGTACATAATACTTGTAATTACATTTGATTGTGATTCCTGGTTCACTGTGTAGTTGAATCAGGATACCCATTATTGAAAGAATTAATACATATATTTTAAAACTTAAACACTTGACTCATTTAAGATAGTCTTATAGAGTGTTATATGTGTGTGAGTGTCACATTGTTGTAGAGTGTTGTGGAATAAATTAAACTGTTTATCTGTCTGTTTTTGTTGTGACTTACACTTCATCATTTTCATAACCCTAGACATTTAACGTCTTCTTCTTCTTCTTCCGTCCTTAGCCACCGACCGTCAAAGCAGTCAGTGGCCATTACGCCTAGTGGCGTCTTAGGGCAACAGCAGATAGGTTTTCTTTGCCATTGTTTCCCATCACGCCTAGTGGCGTCTTTAGGGCAACGGCATATCAACCCATTTGCTGTTGTTTCCGTAATCGAAGTGACTGGCAAACGGGTGATCAGCCCGTTGTGAGACATTTAACGTAGTCATCACAATATTCCAGAATAATTCTGACTGAGGTATAAATGTGGTAGCAAGTAAGGTCATCTGTAATACACCACACTTATTAGATACAGATACCTTCACAGTTGATCTCAGTCAGTACACTAAGTCCCCTATAAATATTTATAACATCCCACTTTACCACATATATTGGGGTCCTGTCCGGGATTTTGAATCTTTCCCTATTATAAATATTGGGGGTAATTCACTTCAGGGAATAATAAAAATTAAAAAGTTATCCTTGGGTGAAAAAAAATAACGTTGAACTCTCAGTGCCTGTGGTTGTCATTGGATATTTAGTTAGAGATTAAATTGTTTAGTTAGATATTGTTTACATTTACCTGTTAGAAAATGGCGGACCTGGCCAAATTTCGATCTGCTGCTGTGCAGACTGCTAAAGAGTTAGGAATGGACGGGCAAATTATGATTGCTTATGTCACTGCTGAATGTGACAAATTTATTGAACGCGAAGAAAGAAGATTAGAAAAAGAGGCTGAAAGAAAGTTAGAGGCTGAGGCTAAGAGGTTGCAGATTGAGGCTGAGGCTAAGAGGTTGCAGATTGAGGCTGACAAAGAGGGTAAAGCATTGGAACCCGAGGAAAGAAGACAGGCTGCAGAAAGGGAAGACAAGCGATTAGCTGCAGAGAGGGAAGCAGAAAAGGAGGAGAAAAGATTACAAAGGGAGCACGAGTTACGACTAAGGGAGTTTGAGTTTCAAGGCCATGCTCCTGAAAATGGTGCCAGTCCCTTTACCTCCGATGCTACTGCTAGTCAGGGGCCTCAACCTCAGCTATGAATTTTCATTTAGATCATTTTGTTGAGAAAGAAGATGATATCGAGAGCTATCTAAATAGATATGAACTATTAGCTACCATGTATGGGTTAGAGAGAGAAAGGTGGAGCCTAAAGTTATCTCAAGGGCTTCGTGGGGCAGCTTATGAAGTTTTTGCCAAAATGAGCAGAGGTGATCAAGAAAATTGTGACATGCTAAAGCAGGCTCTTTTGTTAAGATATGAAAAGAACGCAGAATTTTATAGGAAAAAATTTAGGAATGCTAAACTACTGTCAGGTGAAACCTATCACCAGTTCTCTGCACGGTTAGAGACATACTTGGAGAAATGGACTTCTCTGGGGAAAACCCAAGATCTTAAGGAAATGGTCCTTATAGAACAATTAAGAGAGTCCATGGCTCCAGACCTGAGAAAGTTTCTCATGGAACAAGGTGCAGAGAGACTGGGTGAGTTACTAAATGTTGCAGAAAGATATCAAGCAGCTCAGGCAGAGGTATCAGGTAATAAAAAGAAACAGGTAGATAATTTTAGGGCACCACAGAACTTTAATAAATATGATCCTAGAGATCATAACAAAGGTTAGCACCAGTTTGATAGGCCACGGTATGTCAATAAAAATAAAACCCCACAATTCGATGAAAGGAAATATGATGAAAGAAAATCTTTCAACCAAAACAGGAGGTGGTGTAAAAATTGTAAGATGAACAATCATGACACTGACCGTTGCAGAAGGAACCCTATAGTTATGGCCACCCTTCAGGTCAGGTCGACCTCAAGACAGGAGGAGGATATTCTGATAGTTACCACTCCAGAAGAGATGAGGAAGGCACAGGCTGGGGATAAGACCCTCAAGCCTTGTTTCAGGAAATTGTCAACTTGTCATACAACTCCAGGCAAGGGAGATTTTTACATGAAAAACAAGTTGATTTACAGGAAGGCCGGAACTAGATCCAATGGTCACGGACAGTTGGTTCTTCCAAAGAGATGTAGGGCAGAATTAATAAGGAGCCTACATGTGAAACAAGATGGGGACCATGAGAAAATAGGTACCATCATCCAAAAGGTGGCTCACAATTATTATTGGCCCAAGGCAAGGTGGGACATTGAGAATTTTGTAGAAAGGTGTAGCATAGCACATGAGGGAACACCCACAAGTGGGAACATTGATCAGGACCTGGACACGCCACGGGGCAAACTTAGGCCTGGCCACATAAAGAAAAATAAATTTGATAAAGTGGACCAAATGGAATGGGAAGCCCCTTTTCACGGACAAGCTTCAATTAACTGTTTTACAATGGCCACTATGCAGAGAGTGCAAAAAGATGTCTTACCCCAGGATAAGCCGAAAATCCCTCAATCGGACTTATGTAAACTGGAGGAAGAGGATGTAGAGAGGAAATCTCTCATCAAGAATTCTAAGTGGGGAGAAAGCCCCAAGAAAAGAATTGGTAGCGGTCGTTTTGTGCATGATAATTCTGGGAAGAAAAATCATCACTATAGCGCTTCGAGTGGAAGAGACCATACCGGTGCATGGAAAAAGAGGTCCACAAAATTAAAGGTCCATATGTAACGCTGTTAAGAACGTGGACTGATGAAAAGGCAGAGGAAAATATTACATCCTCATACCAATATGTGAATGAGCTGACCACTCGTTTAAAAACTGGCTGGAAACTTGCCAATGAAAATTTGAGACAAGCCAGGAAGAAACATGCTGCCTATTTTAACAGGAAAGCTAAAGACAGAGATTTGGCTGTGGGAGAGAAGGTACTGCTTCTTCTACCCGGTAGTCAGAATAAGTTACAAATTGGATGGCAAGGTCCATATACAGTTCTAGAGAAGGTGTCTAGAACCAATTATAAGATAGATAAGAAGGGGAAAGAAAAAATCTATCATGTGAATCTCCTGAAAAAATATTTGGAAAGAGAACATCAGGAAGAGACACACTTGTTGACCTTGTCCATTGCCATGGAGATGAAAAAGGAACCACTTTCATCATTTGAATATCCATTACACCCCTGTGAGACAGCGGCACAGGTGAAAATCAGTACACATTTAACGAAAAATCAGAAAGAGAGAGTGCAACAGGTTCTAGATAATCATACAGAGGTGTTAACGGACCGACCGGGGCATAAAAACTTATTGGAATATGATATGAAACTGATAGACCCCACACCTGTCTGTATGAAACCCTATTCGATTCCTTTTGCTAAGGAGAAAGCTTTGAAGGAAGAGATAGACTATTTGTTGAAGGAAGGAATTATTTCACACAGTGAATCTTCGTATAGTTCCAGTGTTGTACTCTTAAGGAAACCCTCTGGAGAACATAGACTCTGTATAGATTACAGGAGACTGAATGCTATCACAGAAGGACAGGTGGATCCATTGCCGGATACAAATCAGTTGTTTGCCAGGCTAAATAAAGCTTAATATTTCTCAAAAGTGGATCTGAATAAAGGATACTATCAGATTCCAGTAAAGCCTGAGGTTAGACCATACCTATCTTTTAGTACCTCAGAGGGACACTATGAGTTTAACAGATTGCCATTTGGATTGAAGAATGCGCCTAGTGTCTTCTCTAGAATGATGAGAAAATTATTGGACCCTTTGAATAATCCATGCATCACAAATTTCATGGATGATATCCTTATAGCAACAGAAACATTTGAGGAACACATTGACTCTCTGAATATGCTGTTTAATCGACTTAGAGAAGCGAATTTAACAGCCCGACCAACCAAATGTTGCGTTGGAGTAAAGAATTAGAATTCTTGGGACACACAGTCCATCAGGGAAACATGACCCCTGACCCCAAGAATTTAGAGAAACTAAAGAAAGCCCCGAGACCACAAACCAAGAAAGACGTGAGATCCTTTGTCTCATTATGTGGTTTCTACCAAAAGTATATCAAAAACTTTAATTCCATATGTGCACCGTTAACTGATTTGACCCGTAAAGGAAATCCAGATCGAATTACATGGACACCACAATGTGAATTAGCTTACCAGGAATTGAAGGAAAAGCTCACAAGCAAACCTATTTTGAAATTACCTGACTTAAGTCAAGAATTCATTGTAAGGACGGATGCCAGTAATATTGGGTTAGGTGCGACTCTGCTACAGAAATCAGATGCATTGGATGGGGAATTAAGCCCAGTGGCATATGCTAGCAGAAAGTTGAATAAAGCTGAAACCAATTACTCAACTAGCGAAAAAGAATGTCTTGCAGTAATATGGGCGATAAAGAAATTCAATATTTATCTGTATGGGAAGGCATTTAAGTTGCAAACGGATCACAAACCCTTGTCGTTTCTAGCGCAGGCTAGGCATGAAAATTCTAGATTACTCAGGTGGTCCTTACTTATGCAGCAGCCATTTGAGTTTAGCATAGAGTATATATCTGGAAAAACAAATCTGGGAGCGGATTTTTTAAGCCGCCATCCGTGTGATGAGAATCACCGTAAGGCCCAGAAATAATAATAAATTTCTCTATGTGTATATAGAATTATAGACTGACATATAACGTCTGTTTTAAGAGGGGAGAATTTGTCGTGAAACATTCTAAATCTACATATATAAATTAAAAGGTAAATGTAAAGCCTAACACATAAATTCAATAAAAGGAAAGAGAAGTGGTTAAAGACCCGTGCTTTCCAATAGCGTACGCCTGTGTTAATAGAACGTCATGCTAGTTGAACAATTAAAACCCCTGTTTTATGCTTCGTCTTCATATTCTCATGCTTTCACGTTGATAGTAAAGCCTACTGCATCACTACACGCTTTCTACAATAAAACGTGTACTGTATTTCTAAGAAAACCTTGAGCTAGGCACACTGCGTAATGACCTAAATTAATACTTCCATTAATTTCATTTTATACACCACGTTAACATAAACGGAAAGACAGATGAACTTAGGATAGAGAGAGGGAGGGCTGAAAGCAGGAACGCATGCAACACGAACACGCGTCTCGCGATATACAATTAATGCCACCCTCCCCGCGCGAAAGGCCAGAGGCACTAACTTTTTTTCAAATAGACCGTGATAAAAAACACTACAACTACGAGAGTTAGGTTTAAAAACCTGAAAAACGCTTATTAGGAAACATGACATTATACTGGTTTACGTTTGAAAGCCTGACAGTACAGCAGACACCCTAAAAGTTTGGAAGTGAGGAGGTGGTAACAGCACGACTATCCTAGAAGAAAATACATATTTTGAACGCCGCCACTTAGCTCCCTTAAAACTTATATATTTGGGTTCCTTAGGACTTGCTGACAAAGAATATGTTGAGTGTTACGCAAATAGTCTAGGAATTAACAAATTATAGCCAAAAGAAAATAGTGAGGGTGTCAGACAACACCAAAAAATAATCGCACAGTGGCATGTTTTGAAACCACTATTTTACGGGAAATGGGCCACCATGTAAAATCCTATTTGATTGGATAGAAGTAAATGTAAGGCTAAACACGATTAGTCGGACTACAAATACTAATTTGTTGTTGTTAGGGAAACGTGAGTAGGGGTACTTTTTTTGAAAAGCTGTGTAAACATGGCCCGATTGGTTAGACCCGCCAATATAGTCAATTAGGAGCGTCAGTTCAGTGCCACATTTTAAAATAAACTTACTAAGAAACAGTGCGTTGAGATCCAGATCATATTTTTCTAAATAAAAGTCTGGGACAGAGGCAGATCGGAATTTGTGCCATCGCCAGTCAACGTATCTGTGTATTATTTCCATGAATTGTGGGACTGTGGTCCTAGTTATTGAAGCAGCACCTGGTCTGAGTTTTGCTGAATCCAGAGGCTGACAGCATACTCCTTGGTCCAGATAGCGACCAGTGAGGTGTCTCCAGAACACAGGAAGCAATCGAGCAGAGGAGTCTTTTCCTGCCGCCATCACGAAAGATAAGCTTCTGTGGCCAGAGTAGCTCAACATTATGTGCCCCCTCAAAAATTGACATTTTGTTAAACACAGAGGGACAATTAATTGGTTCAAATGGCAGGAACTGTGAACTTTTCCCAATACTATTTCCCCGATAATCAAACACTTGAAGTCATGATGAAAAACAACAACCAAGCTTGAACAAAACCAGTATTACCTCATATTACTACTGCACAAATTACACACATAGAATAATAATAATAAACTATGTCAATACAAAGTTCATATATATAAACTGTGTACATAATACTTGTAATTACATTTGATTGTGATTCCTGGTTCACTGTGTAGTTGAATCAGGATACCCATTATTGAAAGAATTAATACATATATTTTAAAACTTAAACACTTGACTCATTTAAGATAGTCTTATAGAGTGTTATATGTGTGTGAGTGTCACATTGTTGTAGAGTGTTGTGGAATAAATTAAACTGTTTATCTGTCTGTTGTTGTTGTGACTTACACTTCATCATTTTCATAACCCTAGACATTTAACGTAGTCATCACAATATTACAGAATAATTCTGACTGAGGTATAAATGTGGTAGCAAGTAAGGTCATCTGTAATACACCACACTTATTAGATACAGATACCTTCACAGCTGATCTCAGTCAGTACACTAAGTCCCCTATAAATATTTATAACATCCCACTTTACCACACCAAGGTATCCATCTTTGCGCAAGATTACTCTTGGCAAAGATATAGATAGAAGATGAATGTCGTTTCTACCTTAGGGGAGCCTTCACAAGAAATTCCCAGAAGTCAAGAACAAACGCTGCTTAAGGGCTGAGCAAATTTGTTAACTTATTATCTGGTCCGTCGCATATATATATATATATATATATATATATATATATATATATATATATAATATATATATATATATATATATATATATATATATATATATATATATATATATATATATATATATATATATATATATATATTATATATATATATATATATATATATATATATATATATATATATATATATATATATATATATATATATATATATATATCTATATATATCTATATATATATCTATATATATATCTATATATATATCTATATATATATATATATATATATATATATATATATATATATATATATTTAAACTGGCTCATACGATTGCTTTTGTACATATAAACTGAATCATCTATTATTGTTTAGTTTAGAATAACATACAACAAATTTAATACTCAACTAGTCTTTAACATGCGAAAATAAATATGGAAAATTGGGTGAAAGTTATATCAAGGTTTCCTCACTCAGGTTTAGGTAGGGCGCTAATAATAATGTCCGTATTTTTGCTGTAGCCTGTTATATAAAACTTAGCTCCAGATGCTTCCTGCAGCTGTGGTTTCCGTCACTTCTTTTTGGTGATTAGTACACTTCTCCACGTAATTCGACCACTGTAGGCGGTTGGTGGTGATACTCTTCACACTAGTGGCGTAGGAACTTCCGTACTTAAGTCTGATGTCTTGTAACCACGAACTGTGACAAATTAGAAAGAAACAAATGCCTCAGTACATTTGTTCTCCTCAAACTAACAGGCCCATTTTCATGCGCTCCACCCACGAATGTTAACCTCTCAGAAGAATTAAATTCCCGAGCACACAATGTAACTCAGGAAATATGATGAAAATTCACCAATATCCTTCTGGGTGTCAACTAGGAAATTGCGCCTGGAGTGCATGAATAATGATTTGCCTGAATTACAATTAAAAAGGTATATAAATCTCACAAAATGATTCTATACACTTAAGGCACATGTGATGTAATTATCACTCATTACTCGTCGCTACTCTCGTCGGGGTCTGGGGTCACTCTTCTGTCGGGTTTCCCGAACGACTAGTCAGAAAGAATCACCAGCTCTTGCAGTAGTGGTTCATGAATATACTATTGTCATATGTTGAGGTTTCCAGCCTCACATATAACCACTTAGAAAGAAACCTGTAAAATTTACATTAGTAAATAATTTGTTTACACTTATCCCACAATTTTGGGAATACATACTTCTCCTGACGCAGATTAGAATGGACCCAGAGCCCAGTATTAAGATGCTGTTCGAATCACTTAACCTAAGACTTCCGGCGCACCTCTGTTTATCACCTTTATCTGCGTGCCACCGCCAGACAGATATCTGGTCAGACAATATTGTCGTCTTTCATCGTATCACAAAACCGGCTTGTGTCAACATGATCAACAGCTTTCCAATGGGGTCAAATGTTTGATAGCCCCGTTTCCACAGGCGGTCAGACAGATTAGGTGATACAATATTATTGCTGGCCGGGTCACCAAACCTGGTGAAGCGTAACAACAGTCTCGGAGTGAAGTGTGAAACAATAAGATACGCATTACTCACGTAGCAAATACTGCCATAGGGGAGTGGCGTGTTAGAGAATTCACCATGCTATGTTCATCAGGGAGCAAAATAGTGAAAATAACGACTGAAAAGGCATGATTTATGCCAAATAAACGCGATGAGTGAGAAAAAAAAAAGATACTGCCGGAGGGCTGAAGGTGTGAGAGATCACACAAGATAGCATGTTCAGACGTTTTGTCATACGAAGGAAAATGAAAATCGAGTAAAAAAGTCGTCAAAATATGGGAGGTTGGATGCCTACTTTTGCATTACACATGCCTTCCGTGTCTTTAGCACCAGAGGTGGAATATTCTGAAAACGTGGATCGTTACTTGGGCCCGGAATAGGAGACTGTGCCTCAGGCGTTGCGGCTTCACAGAAAGTGAAATCCTTCCAAAATTGGCAACGTACCTTCAACCTAGGAGATGGTAATTTCACTAGTGAGGTAGTGGAAGTGGTTTTGTGGCAATTATCTGCATGCCACGTCACCGAATCAAACAATTGTTATCGACAGTCTACTGCACAAGGCTGGGTTTATCGCCAGATGTCATATGGTGGGAAGAAGTTTATACTTTTATTTCTCAATCGTGTGTCTGGCTTAACAATAAGAATTTCGCTAAATGTAAACTTTTAATTCGTTTTCGTTTTGTCTTGATCATTAACCAAACAAACACGTCCATCTGGCCACACAAAATGCCAGCCAAACAGTCAGGTAAATCGGGTGGGGGTGACAAGATAACCTCGATCAAAGAAAGCGTACGCTAAATAAAGGAAAAAAAGAGCATGAGAAGGGATAGGTGAGTAACCTGACGGAGAGGATTGAAGACTTCGTCTTTTATATATATATATATATATATATATATATATATATATATATATATATATATATATATATATATATATATATATATATATATATATATATATATATATATATATATATATATATATATATATATATATATATATATATATATATATAATAGTGAAACGTCGAAAGTTTGCCTGGTTTGGGCATGTAACTCGTCATGACTCCCTTTCGAAAACGATCCTTCAGGGAACAGTCGAAGGTAAACGGAGAAGAGGAAGGCAGAGAAAATCCTGGGCTGATAACATCAAAGAATGGGCAGGACACGGTTTTTCCACACTTGTAAACATTGCTGAGGATAGAGAGCAGTGGAGGACCCTGTCTGCTGATGCTTCCACCATGGCACCCCTACGACCCATGACGGGTTACGGGCTGAGATGAGATTATATATATATATATATATATATATATATATATATATATATATATATATATATATATATATATATATATATATATATATATATATATATATATATATATATATATATATATTGTTTTTTTCTATATTAAGTCCTGACGTCCCGATCCACGAAAGAAAGCGATGTCATGTCAAGCTGTTGTTAAGCTTGTATAGGGGGGTTTCACATGTAACATTCTTCGTTCATATTAATTTACTCCCTGTATTTCTTACTTCAGGTAAGCATTCTTATTTAAGGGAGGCAAATCTGGTTTTATTTATCCTGGCATTAACATCCTGGTTAAGTGGGGAGGGACCCCGTTACACGCCCATTGAGGCATATTGGGAATATGGTGTTAGGCCCATATTTTCTTGACCATCGGCACACGAAAGGTGATGTGATCATCATCACGCCAACCTTCGTAACCTTCCCAGAGTTGCTCTGGTACCCAATTCATAAGGCTGGGCCTTCCCATTTCAGCTGGGAATCGAACTATGGACCACCGAGCTAAGAAGCCAGTGCAATAACCACTGCCCTACAGCGGTTCCAACATCCAGCCTATTTTCTTCTTATTTATCTTAGTTGCTGCTTTACGACCTTGGTGTCCAGATGTCGCAGTAGAGGCGTAGCGTTTAGGTTTACTTCCATCAGGCGTGATTTGGACAGACGGCAGATATTATTGGCTGCAAATGCAGATTAACTTAACAAAAAGAGAGGGTAAAAAGATGGTGAAATACAAAGCAGAATGTCAGGATAAGTACTGATCAGCGTTGCCACTCCTAGGTGGATTCACCTAGATCTAGGTTTTTTTTTTTTTGTCCCGTCTAGGTGTCATTTTCCTTCATTAGCTGAAGAACGCCACCAATATTTCTCCCAAAATTGGCCAAAATGTCCTCAAAATCGCTTAAAGTAGACCAAAAAATCGCCAAAAATAGCCCAAGTCGTCGACATCTAGGTTTTTTTCCCCCTTCAAAATTGAGAGTGGCAACGCTGGTATTGATATACAAAATGACTGAAATTCAGATACCATTTGTTCAACGAACTGTCAGGAGGGACAAACAGAGTAGAACCCCAAAACTGTCGGCTCCATGAGAGGGGTAAGGTAGCAGCGTTGCTTTCTCCAAACCAGTTGAGGGAAAAACTGTATGGGATTGAGAGAAGCCTGAGACAAACTTCCAGCTTTACAAGAGATATAGACGTGGTTTTTTTAGAGCGAACGGCCATGAACTTCTTATTTTAATATTATAAGTTAAAGGTAATCCCATAGCAGATACTGCCATAGTGGAGTTTGATGTTAGAGACTTCACCATACTAGGTCCAGCATCGAGAGGGATGGGGGGGGTGTGACCAGTTCCCTTCCTCGCTGCCTTTTCCTTCCCTAGCTCAAACAGCAAAGTCAGGTACATATTTACAGCTGGGTAGTCTGAAGCATGTCGATACCGTGATGCAAACTCAGCACCTTTGCTGCGAGAGATCACCGCTCTAACCACTGTCACTCAGACGCTCATCCTCACTTATATCTTGATATACATAAAACATATGTCGAAACAATGAGCAATAATTGCCATTTGACTATTATGTGTTATGTTTTTCCTCTTAAAAAAATAAATAAATAAAAAAAGTCTAAAATGGTGCATAACGGGACCCTACAAAAGGCAGCAAAAATCATGTTCAGCTGTTCTGTAAATGTGAAATACCATTGTGTGTAAATAAAATGGCATTCAATTCTCTTTATCTTAACTTTATTTCATATAAGCTAACTAAGACAAGAGCGAAGAAACAGTTAAAAAAAAAAAACCTAAAGCGACTTTTCAATCACCCTGCAGCGGATTAAGCCTTGCAGTCGTAAATAGATAAGGTCATCTATACACATGATGATGATGGTATTGGTGGTGGTGATGATGATAATATAAAGCTGAAATAAATATACTACGCAGTTTGAGCTCGCACACAACAATACAAATGACTCAATTTACTTAAAAGGATATGCCGCACTTCAAGACCGTTGTTTTGCGTCATAGCATATCTCTTTAAAGGGCGGTGGCGCAAAAACAAAACACAAGACCAGGGGCGTAGACAGATCTCAGGCATTGTAACAACCCTTTCCTTTTAATTAAACAAAGGTTAGGGTTATTTACAAACAGTGACAACACGAAAACCATTAATTCTAGTCTGAATTTTTATTGAGTTATTAGGTGTGGCGTACACTTGAATGACATTATCTTGAGAGAGGCGTGCTCTTGTTGTGTTATTGTTGTTATTGTTTTTTTGTGTTTTTTTTTTCTGCTTCTTCTCATACTTTTTCTTCTTCAAGTGACAGGCCGACAGACGTAGGCGATAGTGTCTCACTACAGCTTCGTGTCTTCAGTGTTATTTAACAGCTGTTTCACGAGATTTGCACAAGGTCACAGCTTGCCACTTTCCATGTAGAATGTATCAATTTTTAAAAAAAATTTGCCTCGTTGTAGCGAGCCGCGTCCCGTTCAACCTAATCGGGTATATTAGGGCGCATGTCCAAATATTCAAGACCTTTAAGTCTGAGTTGAATTGAGAGTGTATCAATGTCTATTTCTGTACTAGCATTTATTGGCGAATATTTTGAGGAAGTTAATACCTAGTGATCTGCCATTCAATTTAACTAATACAGTTCGATCTGATACTAGACCAAATCTCTTTTACAGATTCTTCTTCTAAAATTATGCCGATTCCTCTCATGGTTGGGAGCTGCTGTGGGGTAAATGAACTCCGACTACTCTTTCCTGTGGTGCTTGTGTGCCTCAGAGAACTCTTATTCAACAAATCTTGCACCGTTGTTAGATGATGTGTGCGAGATGATGAGAGTGGCGTATGCGTGGTTACTAGTGTGGAGTCCGTTGGGTGATGTTCTTGTGTTCGTATGTGCATTCTCTGATAAGATATTCTTGTGTCTAGCTGTGTATGTGGACCTGAAGATGAGAGCGATGTGTAGCATGGAGCATACATGGATTTGTACCATATATAGATGTGATGTCTGTTAGTTTCCACGAAGTTCTGCAATAAAGTACTCGACAGTCCACAAGACTTCGGTGACTATTTTATTTCCTGTGTACCGTTAACTTGTAAAACTGATTTCATACCATTTTATTTTTTAATTTATATATTTGACTATTTTATTTGATTGTTACATGTTGTCAGCTGGAAGACGCTGGAGTTGGGTTGGCCATGTCCCCAGAAGAGACCCCGATGTCATCACAAGAACAGCTATGCTATGGACCCCTGAAGAAAAACGAAAGAGATGCCGACCAAAAACAACGTGGCGGAGGACTGTGGAGGCTGAGATGCAAAGAATGAACCAGAGTTGGGGCACTGTACGAAGGATGGCCACCGACCGAGCAAAGTGGAATCAGTTTGTTGTTGCCCTACAAGATGCCACCAGGCGTGATGGCCACTGACTGCTTTGACGGTAGGCAGGCTAAGGATCAAAGAAGAAGAAGAAGTTACATGTTGTGGATGAGCATCATCCTCTCGCAAACGAACACGTTTATCATGCTCTCATTAAAAATTCCTGCAACCCTATTTCATGTTTTTTCCCTCGATAATAACTTTTGTTACTTACTACTTCACTTTTTCTTTCCACTATTGCACGAAGCGAAGTGTAGAGCTGAAGTGTAGTGTAGAGCTGAAGTGTAGCGTAGAGCTGAAGTGTGCGCTGTTGAGTCAAGTGTGTCGCCTTGGCTGCTGTGAGCCCCTGTTATTGTAAGATGTCTGTGATGTCTGCCTCTTAGTCATTCATGTGCTTTGAAACAAAAATCGTCTAGTGTTGTAGGCGCGTAGTGACAACTTTAAAAAATATCTTTCTTACAATGTATTTCACCCGCTCCGACGTATTACATTTCACGTAAGGATGGTAACAATTTGCATAAACTCTTTTCATTGTCTTCCTACTGTTATATCCAACTCAATCATGCGCGTGTCCTGACATCCCAAGTTCCTATGCTCAAGTCATTGTGACCGTTGGTGGTTTTACAGATTATAGTTTAGACTACGCATGATCAGTAATAGTAGGTTTCAGTGGCGTATCCTGGTAATGCGAGCTAGGCGTGCTGCTACTTAAAATGAATATATACGCCTACTATTTAACTTCTTCCCCTCTTAATTTAAAAACCAACTATATTCAATCATGCAACGATAGTTATTAGGGGTATATGTCAATTATCTCCGAAATACTAATTAACTTACAACTTGAAACTCACTGTCACTGTAATAGTCTGCATTCCCGGCAACTAACAAAAATTAATCACAAAAAACACTGGACGGACACAGCCGATTTTTACAACTCGAGAGCTGCAAGACCACCGCACGCATGTTCGTATTGTATTGACGTATCTGGCCATGACCCCGATCCACTCAAACCAGTCTTCAAACGTAAAACCGAAAGTTGCAGCACGCATAGTGACGGAATTACCCGAGAAACTTTGGGCGATTGCTACCAACCAAAAAAACTGCACTATAAAACGCGTCTGGGAAACTGAAACTAGATATACTCGTAGATTCTATGCGGGAAAATCCGTTATCCTGATGATTGCGGTCCGAAAACAGAACATTATAAGAGAAATATTTTATAGAATAATACATTAAATTTTTATTTTCCTTCGGGCATAGGTGTGCGCAGCACGCACAGCACACATAGAGAATACGCTATTGGTAGGTTTTGTCGTGAAACATTCTAAATCAAAAATATATAAATTAAAAGGTAAATGTAAAGCCTAACACATAAATTCAATAACAGGGAAAGAAGAATGGTAAAGAACAGTGCTGTCACAATGACTGTACTCGAGATCCCCTTTTTCTGCTTCGTCTGCATATTCTCACGCTTTCACGTTCACTAGTAAAGCCTACTACATCAATACACGCGTTTCAACAAAACAATAAAACGTGTACTGTATTTCTTAGAAAACCTTGAGATACGCAAGCTGCTTAATGACCTAAATTAATACTAGCATTAATTTCATTTTATACACTGCCTAATGAAAAGACAGATGGACTTAGGATAGAAAGAGGGAGGGCTGAAAGCAGGAACGCCGGCAACCCTAACACGCGTCTCGCGATATACAATTAATGCCACCCCTAACGCGAAAGGCATGAAGCACTAACTTTTTTTCAAATGGACAGTGATAAAAAACACTACCAATACACGGTAAGGTTTTAAAAAACCTGGTTAATGCTTATTAGGAAACATGACTCAATACTGTTTTACGTTTGAAAGCCTGACAGTACAGCAGACACCCTAAAGTTTGGAAGTGAGGAGGTGGTAACAGCACGACTATCTTAGAAGAAAATACATATTTTGAACGCAGCCACTTAGCTCCCTTAAAACTTATATATTTGGGTTCCTTAGGACTTGCTGACAAAGAATATGTTAAGTGTTACGCAAATAGTCTAGGAATTAACAAATTATAGCCAGAAGAAAATAGTGAGGGTGTCAGACAACACCAAATAATAATCGCACAGTGGCATGTTTTGAAACCACCATTTTACGGAAAATAGGTCACCATGTTAAATCCAATTTGATTGGCGGGAATGATATGTAAGGCTAAACACGATTAGTCGTACTACAAATACTAATTTTTTGTTGTTAGGGGAAACGGTAGTAGGGGTACTTTTTTTTGAAAAGCTGTGTAAACATGGCCCGATTGGTTAGACCCGCCAATATAGTCAATTAGGAGCGTCAGTTCAGTGCCACATTTTAAAATAAACTTACTCAGAAACAGTGCGTTGAGAACCAGCTTATATTTTTTCTAAATAAAAGCCTGGGACAGAGGCAGATCGGAATTTGTGCAATATTCATCGCCAGTCAACGTATTTGTGTATTATTTCCATGAATTGTGGTAAGCTTGACATATTTGATATCTTTTTAATGAAAATTGAATGTGAATTGATAATTTATGTCTGTATATGTATGTGGTTCAGTAGAAAACATGAGGCAAAGCCTAGATACGGCTCCAACCTGAACAGAACGTGTCGGAGAAAAGAAAACTGCATGGAATTGCCAAATAATACACTAACACATATCGTATTGACTAGAAGGAACTAATGCTGGAATTGCAGAGGCGTAGTAACCATTAGGGAGGAGTATACTGGTGTAAATTGTTTCAGATGAAGCTAGCAGTTGGCCTACCGCTCTGAACTCAGTGTTTGTTATGTATTGTGTTCAGTGTGGAAATAGATTATAAATTAGTTCTGAAATAGGAGGTACAACCTTCTTGTTTCAGGACTGTGGTCCTAAGTTATTGAAGCAGCACCTGGTCTGAGTTTTGCTGAATCCAGAGGCTGACAGCATACTCCTTGGTCCAGATAGCGGCCAGTGAGGTGTCTTCAGAACACAGTGAAGCAATCGAGCAGAGGAGTCTTTTCCTGCCGCCATCACGAAAGATAAGCTTCTGTGGCCAGAGCAGCTCAACATTATGTGCCCCCCTCTAAATTTGACATTATATTAAACACAGAGGGACAATAAATTGTTTCAAATGACAGGAACTGTGAACTTTTCCCAATACTATTTCCACGATAATCAAACACTTGAAGTCAGGATGACAAACAACAATCTAGCTTGAAAAACAAAACCAGTATTACCTCATAGTACTACTTCACAACTTACACACATAGGATAATACTAATAAATTATGTCAATACAAAGATCATATTTATATATTGTGATTACATTTGATTGTGATTCCTGGTTCACTGTGTAGTTGAATCAGGATATCTATTATTGAAAGGAATTATTACATATATATTTGAAACTTTACACTTGACTCATTTAAGATAGTCTTATAGAGTGTTATATGTGTGTGAGTGTCACAGTGTTGTAAAGTGTTGTGGAATAAATTAAATTGTTTATCTGTCTGTTGTTGTTGTGACTTACACTTCATCATTTTCATAACCCTAGACATTCAACGTAGTCATCACAATATTCCAGAATAATTCTGACTGAGGTATAAATGTGGTAGCAAGTAAGGTCATCTGTAATACACCACACTTATTAGATACAGATACCTTCACTGCTGATCTCAGTCAGTACACTAAGTCCCCTATAAATATTAATATCATCCCACTTTACCACAGGTTTGTTATCGCTTCTAGTATTTAACTCAGACTGTCTTGTCACCTTCTGTACTTTTATCATTAACAGGACATCACTGCACATTGACACTGCTTCTAGTTAACTCATGATGGGTTTTGATGGTTTTATTGATACGTTCAATCTTCAAACGTATGTACAGCAATGTAGAAAAAAACATAGACATCTGTATTCAAACGTGACAAGTAATCTGGATAATTCAACCTACAACAGTCTCGTTGCTTCGTCACTGGTCATAGGTAATCTCTTGACTAATTTGCCTCTATGTCATAGCCCGTTCGTTTACTCTGTATTTTAGAACTCTGCTTCTTATACTGTAATAAAACTCAAATGCAATGTTCTAATGCGATGTTTGAAGTTATTGTAGCTGGTTTGTTTACGTATGACCGGTCAACAACAAGGAATGTTAGTTTCTTTCAAGACTGATACCATTCTAGTATTACTTCAGTTCTTAGCACTGACATTACTGCTGTGCAATAATGTCTATCTTTGCTAACGATTCGTAAAAGTTTACAAATATTTCAAGACGAACCTTCAATATATTTTTGACATTCCTGTCTAAGAAATATCAATTCACTTCTACTGTTTGCAATAAACATCTGCTCTTGAAAGCTTGAATAATAACAACAGAGTTGAGATGATATCTGTTTTAACAAATTCGCTCTTGCACGAAAATCACAAAGCTAAAACTCCGGCACTCACCACGTTGAGTGATATCGTCTTCACTCATTGATGACTCAAGCAGAAAGATTTTCCTCAGATTCCTCATTTCTGAAGTTTGAAGCAGACTTATGTGGGTTGTAGTCATGGCAAAATACAGAAACAACATAACCTGACAAGCAATAGACAACAACAAAAAACACCAACTATAAGAACAATACAGGGCATTGAAGTCTTGAGTATAAATATCATCAGAGCACTCGAAGAACTTAGACCACACTTTTTCAACAAGGGATACGCTTTTTTTCTACCTTTATTGCAATGATGATGATGATACAATCCCTTTAGCTGTGAGCCATTGCCTCTCTGACAAAGGTGCAAGTCTTCCTCAGTTGTTGTGATGATGATGTAGAGTGTATTGTGGATGGTTGGGTGCGATGGGAGTAGCTGGTGTCGCATGTCAGTTAGTCTTGAGCACTGTAACAGTAGGTGTTCAACTGATTCCTCATGGTGGTGGCAGTGCCGACAGTTTGGTTCACGTAGTGGGTCTATTCTATTTAAATGTTTATTGACGGGTGCATGACCTGTTCTCAGCTGGAAAATTTGACTCTGATCTCTTTTTTTCAGTTGTTTAACTGGATCTTGAGGGTTTGGTTTAGCGTGATGTTTGAAGAATGGACGCCCTGTCTGGGAGGTAGCCCATGGTACCTTTATTGCAATAGAATGCGATCTTCTTCGTCCTCTTAAATACCATGCGTGCTGGCGTTGGTGATCACGTCTCTCCTGCCCCAGTACTGTTTATCAATTCTATTGTTGATTTCTTTCCAATCCATGACGTCATATTGTTCAGTATCTGCCGTCCTCTATCTATTCTTCCTTCAAGATTTCCTGTTATCACAATATATTCCATCTTTCTTCTGATAAGATGCCCAAAGAAAGCCCAATGCTTCCTTCTACCTTGATTAATAAGTTACCTTTGCACACTGCCCTCTTTTACTCTTTTTAGCTCGCCATAATATTTTTTTACAAGATAGAATGAACTATTCGCATGACTATGGCATCAAGTATTTCTATTATTTTATTATTTCTTCTTCTTCTTCTTCGTCGTTCATCCTGAAAAGGACGTTGGTTGCGTTGTGTCTGTTTACAGAGAAGCTGCGATATTTGCACCTTTCGACCGACACATCCGACTTCAGCACGGTATTTTTTAGGACCGGGTTTGCCTTCCCTCTTCGATCCCTACTCTCTCAGCCTGCTGCAGTGATGCAGCCTGTTTCCAGGACCACCACTTGGAGGTGGAGTAGGGTCTCGGTCAGCTCTGGTTCGCTGACCCTGATGCAAGCAGTCAAGCTATGGGTCGCTGACTGCATTCCTCACTTTTGATGCGTCTTAGGTCCCATTTTATTATTTGATGTTCTTTGTTGCATGTTTGTTCTTGGTTATTTTGCGTTGATATTTCTTTCGTGTTTTGTATTTTTTACTTGCTTAAATATTGTTCACTGGCTTCCTAGCTCGGTGGTCTATGGTTCGATCCCCAGTTGAGGTGGAGTATTTTAGACCGCAAACGGCTCCGGGGTCGACCCGGCCTCATAAATTGGATCCCAGGGCAACTCTGGGAAGGTTAATGCGGCCGGCGTGATGCTGACCACATCACCACTAGTGTGCCGACGGTCAAGACAATATGGGCCTAATATTATATTCCCAATATACCTCAATGAGCGTGTAACGGGATCCTTTACCTTTACCTTAAATATTGTTACTTTTCCTTCATGTTAGCTCTGCCCTTTGACACGTCCTTTTCACCATTCTGTGTTTGCTCATCTTTTTCTGTTTTGTTTTTCCAACCACGTGTTTGTCGTGTCCTTTGTACACTTTTTTTTTTTTTTTGGATAATTGTCTTTACATCTTTGTTATTTTCCCCACGCTTGTACCGTGTCCTTTGTCATTTTCTCATGTCATAATTATTGTCCTCACCTATGTCCCTTGTTTCTGATCGTGTCTGACTAAACGTTCCGTGTTTATTAGTGCATCCTTCTTTTGTAAAACTATCTCCCATACCATTCTTCATTGTTTTAGAATTAATTCAGAAAGGAAAGCACATATGGCCGTCACCAGTACCACTCCTGGACAAACTATGGAGACACCAACAACCCGAGGCTGACCACTGCTGTCTTTAAACTTATTCAAGCCAATATCTGGAAGTCGAAAAAGAATAAGAAGAAGCAGCAGCAGAAGAAGAAGAAGAAGGACGTGGAGGAGAAGAAGAAGAAGAAGGAGGAGGAGTAGAAGAAGAAGAAGAGGCAGAAGAAGAAGACAAAGAAGGAGGAGGAGGAGAAGAATGAGAAGAAGAAGGAGACGAAGAAGAAGAAGAAGGAGGAGAAGAATGAGAAGAAGAAGGAGACGAAGAAGAAGAAGAAGAAGAAGAAGAAAAAGAAGAAGAAGAAGAAGAAGAAGAAGAAGAAGAAGAAGAAGAAGAAGAAGAAGAAAAAGAAGAAGAAGAAGAAGAAGAAGAAGAAGAAGAAGAAGAAGAAGAAGAAGGAGAAGAAGAAGAAGAAGAAGAAGAAGAAGA
>JAMPIV010012173.1:55000-160000 GCA_024509875.1 Oreohelix idahoensis
TGCATTTTGCCAAGTGTTCCTTACGTAGTGTTCTTGTCTCTTATGCTTGTGGCAAGAGCCTCTCTTCGACCAATCAGAGGCCACCCCGTTGGTGGTTTCTCTAATTGGTGCGATCTTTCCAGCATAATTGACTTATGCCTAGTGCTTTCATATCTGACTGTGCACATCTTTTAACCTCAGCTACGGTAGCTTGGCTGTTCTTTTGCCATCTCCCACTTGTCCGTAGATAGTATATTTGGGGACGCGACCATCTTCTATAGCCTATATGGCGAACATGTTCAAGACAGCGTAATCTGCGCTGTCTAAGCAACGTCATTTGGACAAGATGCTTATACGCAATAACTGCTACTTGGCCTGTTGTGGCGACAGCACAAGGTGAAGCTGGAGTATCCTCTCTAGGGCACTAGCTTGGGCACACATTTGAATGTTGAATCAACATTATATTATGGGCTAGGATATCAGCTTTCTGCTTGTCTGATTCTGCTCGTCCAAGGCATTTTTTTTTAAAAATCGGTGGCATTATAACTCATTTTACTTTCCCTTTAAATGATTGTAATTTGTGCATACATCTGTAATGGAAGGAGAATGATTGTAATTTGTGCATACATCTGTAACCTCTACACCTCACGGTAGAAGGGGAACGACTAAGTAAGTAAGTAAGTAAGCATACATCTGTAATGGAAGGGGAATGATTGTAATTTGTGCATACATCTGAAATTAAAGGGGTACTCGGATTAAGGGTTAGACATAACACTTTCCAGTGTTTCTCCCTCTCTCTCTCTACTCTCTCTCTTTCTCTCTTTCTCCCTCTCTCTTACACACACTCTCTCTCTTTTGTTTTGTTTTGTTTGATTATTTTTCCGTATTTATTTTTATTTCTTATACTTTTATGCCGTTCGAAGTTGTCTGCACTACATGTCTTTTCGCGTACAGTGGTTTTTGTTTTTTGACATTATTTGCCATAATGGTTAATGGTCTAGGAGAGGACTTTAGAGGCAGAAGAAACAAATTGTCATCATTATCAGAAGATGCAGCATTTCTGAGAACACGGGGGGGGGGGGGGGGGGTGGGGGGGGGGGGGTGGGGGGGGGGGGGGGGGGGGGGGGGTGGGGGGGGGGGGGGGGGGGGGGGGGGGGGGGGGGGGGGGGGGGGGGGGGGGGGGGGGGGGGGGGGGGGGGGGGGGGGGGGGGGCGGGGGCGGGGGGGGGGGGACCCTCTCCAAACTACATAAACATCTAAAAATCTTCCTAGTACAGTACACACAAACAGTACATATCAGGGGAACAAAGTGTGAGGAGGTGACTCGATTCTGGAGTCTTCAAGATAATAGAAATAGACGAAGACTGAAATACACACAGTGCAGAGAACTAGTGACAGATATAAAAGTAATAAAGAAGAATTGAAAGATGTTGCACAAGACAGCAAGGCTACGAATGTTTTTGTTGAAGACATGATATCCATGAGGAACTGAAGGTATCGATGATCATGATGTCGAAATAGAAGTCCAGTGGTCTAATAATTTTAGCGAATACTTTTTGTCTTTCTTCTTCTTTCGCCTTTCAAGCTCCCAAGCAGCATATGCCTTCAACAAACTTATACCAAGTCTTCTTGTCCCGTGCCATCAGCTGAAAGTGGTTCTATGTCCTCATCATCTCATTCATGTCTGTACCCAGTTCTCTTCTCCACGGGTTCTTTGGTCTTTCTCTGCCTCTCTTACACTGGGGCTTCCAAAACATTGACTTCCAGGTGATGCTGTCAGCAGGCTGTCTCAGTGTGTGTCCTATCCACCTCCCAGCGTTAACCTGTCATTTCTTCAGCGAACCAGAGCTGACCAAGACCCTACTCCAACTCCAAGTGGTGGTCCTGGAAACAGGCTGTCTCAGTGTGTGTCCTATCCACCTCCCAGCGTTAACCTGTCATTTCTTCAGCGAACCAGAGCTAACCAAGACCCTACTCCACCTCCAAGTGGTGGTCCTGGAAACAGGCTGTCTCAGTGTATGTCCTATCCACCTCCCAGCGTTAACCTGTCATTTCTTCAGCGAACCAGAGCTGACCAAGACCCTACTCCAACTCCAAGTGGTGGTCCTGGAAACAGGCTGTCTCAGTGTGTGTCGTATCCACCTCCCAGCGTTAACCTGTCATTTCTTCAGCAAACCAGAGCTGACCAAGACCCTACTCCACCTCCAAGTGGTGGTCCTGGAAACAGGCTGCATCACTGCAGTCTGGCAGAGAGAGTAGGGATCGAAGAGGGAAGGCAAACCCGGTCCCAAAAAATGCCGTGCGGAAGTCGGATGTGTCGGGCCGAAAGACGCAAATATCGCAGCCACGCTGTAAACGGACACAACGCAACCAACGTCCTTTTCAGGACGAACGAGGAAGAAGGAAGAAGATTTCTTGTTCGACTTGCACGTCTGCTTCTTGACAACAATTCCCACATTAGTGATCTTGTCATACCACTTCAACCTTCTATTCTACACAAGGATCCATTTATGAAAGTCTGTAGCTTTTAAGTTTGTTGTTTTTGTTGTTCTCCAGGTCTCTGAGCCAATTTTACAAGTATGTTGGACTGACTGGGTGCATTCTTTATACCTTTTATTTGACGAATTAAACGCATAAAATTGCTGTGTTTTTTTTTTTTTTAAATGGCATTTAAACTTTAAGATCAGAAACATATGATATTTCATTTCCGCTGCACGAGTTTGTGTTGCGTGTGTAAAAAGGGGGGGGGGGGGAGGCTAGCTGCTACGGTAGCTTCATGCTCCGTAGGGAGCGCAAAGGAAAAGTGATAAGGGTGATGATACACGAAGCAGAGATTTATGGTTTGCCAGCTCCCTTAACACAAATGAGGAACATGTTGAAGAGAAAGGCAGCAATATAAGAAAAAAAACAAAAAAATGTTAAAAGTAGGAAGTATTTTGTGGGTAGGTGAAAGTCTGTCGCAGTGAACATCGAGGCAAAATGCATCATTTCAGTCATTAATTAATTAATTAATTCATCTCCTTGTAGCTCACTAATAAGCCTAGACCTTCAACAAACTCGTCAAGTATTTATTTATGTACCGTGCCATCAGCTGAAGGTCTTTCTCGGCATGCCACTTCAGGATTATTCTACGTAAGCACGCATACATGAAAGACTGTACCTTCTTGGTTGTTTCTATGCTGTCCTCCATGTTTCACAGCCATACAATAGGGATGGTTCGACATTTTATTGACGACTCTGAATACTTGGGCGTCAATACAGGGTGTTTCAAAATCATGTATGTCAATGTGACGGTTTTGCCTCCCCTGCTTTGCAGTAGTTGTCCGACAGTTGCCGAAACTCAAGAGTATCTAAAGTGGGTCGTCAAAGGTGTCTACCTTCGCACAAGATTACTCTAGGCAGAGATGTAGATAGAAGGGTAATGACGCTTCTATCCCAAAGGGTCACCTTTCCCATATATGGTGTGAAAACATCCGATCTTCTCTCGTTTCACTGACTCTTCTCTGGTTCGTTTCATCAGTGTCACACAGTGATGTTGGCATGCTTCTTCAGGATTACTCTACGTAAGCACGCATTCATGAAAGACTGTACCTCTTGGAAGTTGTTTTTGCTGCCCTCCATGTTTCAGATCCATACAATAGGGATGGTTCGACATTGTAGTTGACGATTCTATATACTTCGGCGTCAGTACAGGTGTTTCAAAATTATGTATGCACACTTTACTTTAAACATTTATATTTCATTAACAACTTAAATAATTTTAATTTTCTTGATCACGTTTTAAAGCTAAGATATGAACAATTTTTTTTTCACAAAGAAGTAATTTTGTTTTATTTTTCATACACGCGAAAAATGACAGAGAATTCTCAATTAAGATTTGAAGAAAGAAAGACAATTCTAAAAGAATTGTAGACCAGTTGGTGAGAGATGTCGCTCACGTATTCACGCGGATTTTTTAATTAAAAAAAAAAATTAAAGTTTTGCTATTTTTCTTTGAAGTACGACCATTTTAACCATCTACCACACACATGGAGCTGTTGGTTATATCAAGACGCGTTTCATTCATTGTAATATTTTCTTGTTTGTATGTATGCTGATGGTGGACATTTTGAGCATTTAAACTAAATTTATGTTATTGTGAGAAAAAAGTGTCTATCTCTCAGCTTTAAAATGATATAAAGCAAATAAAAATTGTGTATGTTGTTCATGATATTTAAGTTTTTGAAGTGTGTTTACATAATTTTGAAACACTCTGTATATAGTGCCTCACCCTGACAGGGAGGTCCATAAACCTACCACGACAGAGGCACTCTCGTACGTGTGGTACGTCATGATTACAGAGAAGGTGGTCTGGGACCTCATTCACAAAGCTCGGATAGCAGGAATCTGATTTCTCAAGACGTGCTGCTGTGGATCATGACACTGCAGGCAAGCTTCTATCATGTCACTGCAGGCAAGCTTCTATCATGTCACTGCAGGCACGCTTCTATCATGTCACTGCAGGCAAGCTTCTATCATGTCCCTGCAGGCAAGCTTCTATCATGTCACTGCAGGCAAGCTTCTATCATGTCACTACAGGCAAGCTTCTATCATGTCACTGCAATCAAGCTTCTATCATGTCACTGAAGGCAAGCTTCTATCATGTCACTGCAGGCAAGCTTCCTACAAAGGGACCAGCTGTAGTCGTGGCACCATGCTCTGTTAGGTGTGTGTTAAGTTCAAAAGGGAAGTGATCCGTACTATGCTGATTAAACAGTGTGAATTTAGGGTTGTGGCACTTGTGGGCTTGTTTGATTGTGATTTGTTTAAACGTTTATATGTTAGAAAACAGAGAGTACAGAAAGCGTCGTGAGCGCTAGTCATTTAGTTATTCTGTACCGATTTCGTGCTGATAACGCGAATGTCGTGGTAAGATTGCTACAGTGTTTCTTATACTTAATTTTTTTTTGGATAATGAATTACTGTATTGTATAGTAACTTACATTATATAATGTCGTATTAGGTATTGTGTATGTTCATATGTATGCACTGTTGTAACTCTATATTTTGTTTACCATGTGTTTTTTTGACTGTCCGAATTCTGTTTAAACTAGTATGCGTTTATTATGAGTCTACTTAAGAATAGGAATTCTTTTTTTTTTGTTAGATGTCATTCATTTTGTTAAAGATGATTTCATTTTTGGTATATTAATTATAGATTTAATCTAGAAAAAAATTAAAATACTATTTTTATTTAACTTAGCTTTAAGAAACTTTTTTGTATTGTAAGTTCTTAGGGAAATGTATTTTTCTTTGACATTGTTATATTTTTTCTGCGCCACAGCGCTTAATAAGGTGTAATAATATATGTTGATATTTCCACATTTGAAATAGAAATACTTTTTTTTGAGATTGTGATATTTTTTATATATCGAAACCTTTTTGTGTAATTTGTTTATTGTACACTTGGTTTATTATTTGTCGATGTATTATTTTTGACCTTAACATAAAACAATTGTTGTAAGCATATATTAGAGCTTAGCTGACCCCTCATTTTTCGTTGATGCAGTTTTTCAAAAAAATGATAAAATCATTTTTTTCTCCGGAGGGGGTGGTAGTCTGTTAAGTTCAAAAGAAGAGTGATCCGTACTATGCTGATTGAACAGTGTGAATTTAGGGTTGTGGCACTTGTGGGCTTGTTTGATTGTGAGTTGTTTAAACATTTATATGTTAGAAAACAGAGAGTATAGAAAGCATCGTGAGCGCTAGTCATTTAGTTATTCTGCACTTGTTTCGTGCTGTAGTGAATAGCTCACGGCTAGTCCGTGAACAGCCGAGTCCGGTGACTGTTTTAGAGGGAGATGTGTGATCCCGTGGCAGTCTGAGAGGAGTCTAAGTTTGGGCGTTGACTGGATAGTCAGCCCTGTGTCTTGTGTGTTCCCGATGTACAGCGCAAATAACGCTGTGAAACCCAACGTCCTAATATCTGGCCTTTGGCTAGGATCATATGTCTAGACACATGGACCAGTACAGTGACATTCATGTGTCATTAGGTCCCTTGTGTGAGAACACAGAGGATCACTACAGTGGCACAGTTTGTCATTGGGTCTTCTTGTGTTGGGACATGTGGTCTTGACCAGAGCCGGGTTTGGGGTGGGTGCCAATGCGACCTCATGCGAGGAAAAAATATGCGACCTCATGCGAGGAAAAAAAAATTAAAATTAAAAAAAAAAACTTGTGTGTGTTCCCAGGGTAGTGTTCGGGAAAGATGTTGATTATTTTTCGAGGTGTACCTGTGGATTTCGGTACAGCCATCATTGCCTATTATTTGCCTATTTATTTGTGATTATCTGCAGATAAGAGAACTTTATTTAAGGAGATGTTCCTAAGGCTTGGAGTGTAGGCGAGATTATTGCAAACTGCCGGGTGTGCAGTCTTGTGAGAAATCGCTAAGATGTAATGTATTTGGAGATCTTATAACTATCAGTACTGCGATTGCCAGCAGTCTTCTTGATGGATTAACTAGCGCTAAAATATAATGTATTTGGAGACCTTATAACTATCAGTACTGCGATTGCCAGCAGTCTTCTTGATGGATTAACTAGCGCTAAGATGTAATGTATTTTTGAGGCCAAATAACTATTAGTACTGCGATTGTCAGCAGTCGTTCTGGTGGATTTACTGATGTAACATTAGAACTGGGATGTAAACAGGGTTTACATCATACTGGAGAGCTATGCCATTCTGCGCAATTGATTATTATCGGATTTTTGTATGCTGTTGTACCTGTGTAGTGTATCGTACCTGACTGATGTTACTGTGTGAATAAATTATGTGCTGTCAATTGGAAATGAACACCAGTCTGATTCGTTGGTCTATGCTTGACAGTACAGTGTGAGTGACTGTACCCTCCATACCACTCACCACAGATTTTATACACAGTGACAGTACAGTGCTAACCCATTTATCATCTGCCCTATGTGTGGCGTATGGACTAAGAGGTTTCAGCAGGTTTCAGTTGGTGGTTTCCAGTTATTTTTGTATCGTATTCCTACAACATTCGCGTCATAACCTATTTATCAGCTGCTCTGTGTGGGCGCATGTACTACAACAGTCTAATCACTTTAGCCTCCAATACTTCTCCAGCCAATAAATCTACAGGCAATATATTCTCCAAGATTATCTTTATCAGATGGTACTGCTAAAAGAAGAGTATCATTATCAGTGTGCAAATAAAATTGATGACGAGTAGAGCTCAGCTACGGCTGTATTAGCTATGGGACTACCTTCACCCTTTACTGGGGAGAGAACTGAGAAATAACATCACGAACGTTAAGTTCAGTTAGAATATTTGTGAGTTTCTGTTTTGTCTGGTACAGGATTTCTTTATTTCCTTCTAACTGATTCTGATGAACGTTGTGAGAGGAAAGACAATCCGAAATAAGAGTGCGTTAAGTTTACATCCTCACCCCCAAAGCCTGGAGGACGGCATAATCCTGACCTGGGTCGTCTCTTGTCTAGACAGATAAAACCCCTTCGGATACGGGCGGTACCCAAAAGTCTACGGGGTGAGGTGATACCAGGCACAAACCACCGGAAGTGGGAGGGACATAAACACGTCTGGTGCGATTTGTAAATAATGCGGAACCGACATTTCGTAAGAAGGGTCATAAAGAACTTTACAAATTAAAAAAAAAGCTTCCGACAGGCAGCACACGGTCTTCATAACTTATTTTAATTTTTGCACAACATTTTTCTTTCTTTCTTTCTTTCTTTTCTTTTCTTTCTTTGTTTGTTTGTTTCTTTCTGTCGTTCCTTTTACCTTTCTTTCTTTCTATATGTCTGCCTTGTCTGTCTTTCTTTTTGTCTACAAGATCATCGGTGATACTCGGTCTGTAAAACAAACACGCATCTTGCTTATGTTTTATGTTCCAAATCCCACCACCATCATTGGTCGTCTGCATATCGAAGATCGGCTGCAATGGATCTCCAACGTCTTCTGTCTCTTGTCTTGATGGTGCACTCTAATAGACTCTTTCCTGTCTCTTGTCTTGATGGTGCACTCTGATAGACTCTTTCCTGTCTCTTGTCTTGATGGTGCACTCTGGTAGACTCTTTCCTGTCTCTTGTCTTGATGGTGAACTCTGATAGACTCTTTCCTGTCTCTTGTCTTGATGGTGCACTCTGATAGACTCTTTCTTGTCCATCTCTTGATGATGCACTCTGATAGCTTCTTTCGTGTTTATCTCTTGATGGTGCACTCTGATAGCCTCTTTCCTGTCTATCTCTTGATGTTATCTTCCCACTTATAGCGCTGCCTTCCCCTTGCACGTTAGCCTTCAGCTCTGTCTTCTATTACATGTCTTCTATTATAGTCTTTAGTAAAGTGTTATGTCTTTTTACATGGCCAAAATATTTTAGCTGTCTAATTTTTACCTGTTTCATTAATTCTCTTTTCATTCCTAGGTTTTCCAGTATCTCTTTATTTGTTTTCTTCTCTTTCTATGAGACCTGCTCCACTCTTCTATGTATCCACATCTCAAAGGCCTCAAAATGTCTTTCTAATTGCTTGTTCATTAACATAAAAAAGCATAACATGCTATCTTCTAAATCAGGAGTACTCAACTGTTTTGTTTGCTCATGATCCCCTTTTGAGTCTCATTTACCCCTCGCCCCCCCCCCTCCCATTGTCGCTGTAAGTTGGAAAAAAGGCACTTTACCATCTTACTGTGGCCCCCTAGAAAAATGGTACCATGCCTGGGGGCCAAATGACTCCACGTTGAGAACCACTGTCCTAAATCAGCGATACTCAAGCAACGAGCTGCTTTATAAACACTCTCTAAAGATGCACTTGTTAAAATTATGTTTGTTTTTAGGTTTTAGAGTATTTGGAATTTAGAATACGTGTGGCCTGTATGTAGCCTGTATCAATGCCCGACGAACTGCTTCCCCTAATTATATCGACAGAGCTGTTGAATATTCAAACTAAATGATGTTTTACCAAGTGTTATCTTCCCTTCAAAGAAAATATCGCACTCTTATTTTGTGCACGTCACGAATAAGTGCATTTAGAACGCTAGCTTGTGAGTTTTCTCTGAGAACGCGGGAAAAAATACCATTAAATCCCGGATTACCGTGAGTTTAAAAGCCTTAGGGCGGGGACTAGTCGGAAATTTCCTTAGCTTTAACGTTCTTTATTTTTTTCTCCTTCCGCCATCTACAGATTAAAAATTGTAATCTATTTGGTTTTGGTTTTAAGAACTTCATTGAACACGGGTAACTCCACCAGTGCTCCGATCTCCTCCCTTAGATCACACAAGGACGATCTTTGCACAGAGCACTTTTTACTGTCTACAGGCCTGGAATTTCGCTAATGCTTTATTTACTTCAAAGTAAAATGCAGCATCACGACAACCAACTAAACACAATTTTTGGCATACACTATATGCCTGAGTTCGACCTTAAGGCTAAGAGGAGGGGTCAACAGAGCCTCAGTCGAGGGCCGAGGGTCAGTCAAAGGTTATGGCTCAGCTGTGTAATTATAACAATTTCCTCCAGAACCTAAACGAACTACTGCCACATCTAAGCATGTGTTGATTGATTTGTCCTGTATCAGTTTCGTTAATTAGGAATTCATCAATGAAAATTTATCCCAAGAAACATTATCTCCTGTAGACAGACAGGCGGGCGGGCAGACAGACAGACAGACAGACAGACGGACATAGATAGATAGTAGACAGACAGACAGACAGACTGACAGACAGACAGACAGACAGACAGACAGACAGACAGACAGACAGACAGACAGACAGACAGACAGACAGACAGACAGATAGATAGATAGATAGATAGATAGATAGATAGATAGATAGATAGATAGATAGATAGATAGATAGATAGATAGATAGATAGAACTTTTTTTTCAAAGGGCTAAGAATTGGGCACGCAGGCCCGTCTGACATTCTGCCCTTCCTCTCTCTCTCTCTCTCTCATCATGTATACTGTATCCATTCATCCTCACATTTACTTTAAGCATTATTTAAGGCATTTATCATTATAAAAGTAATATAACATTATACATTTGCAATAATCATCATAATTAAAGTATGTTTTTAAAATAAATTAAAGAAAAAAAATGAAAAATAAAGAAATAAAAAATAATAATAATAATAATAATAAAATTAATGAAAATGAAAAAAAAATAATAAAATAAAACAAACAAGACTGATAAAAATCGAATTCCTCATACCGTAAATTAGTGATTTGAGACATATTCAGAGGTGTGTTATAAGAACTCGTGAAATATTCAAACGGTCTCGGTGTTACGTATTTTCCCAGTGCACGCGAAAGACTTTACGAGAGGTGAGCAGCTTTGGGTCTCATAGCAGATACTGCTGCAATGAGTGCAATGATACTTTGTTCATCGTCATGAGGTGGGGTAAACAGTTCCTTTCCTCGCTGTCTTTGCCGTCCTAAACTCAAGACCAGAATCAGACTAGGTAGATAGTTAGATAGATATATACGAAAGCAATTAATTTGCCAAGGGTTGAAAATCGGGCACAGTCCCCTCTTGCATTATTCCTTCCTCTTGCCCGTCTTTTGTTACTGTTACTCAAACATTCTCCAGTGTACTTAGAGTGTGCACTTAAAGGATCTATACTTAAAGTATTAATTTAAGTTCAATACAACATTACAAGGTAGTATAACATTAACAGTACATGATCACAAAATTAAGATTATGTGTATCGTTTTTTTTAAAGATTGTTCTAGTGTGGTGCAACTTTTATCACTTGTATAGACAGTACAGTAATCGGCAAACAGGTCACACGATAAGTGTTTGAAGTAAAGAGGAAGATCATTAATGTATACTGTTATGAGTAAAATTCATAACAGGTGGGAATTGTATAGCTTTATTTTTTGTTTATTTTACACGGGTTGCTGGAAAAGACGGATGAGCTACGTTAAGCGAATATGCTTGGCTGGCTCTCGTGAGACAGGTGACTGGTGAGATGGAGGATTGTGTTTGATGTCCAGTGGACGTACGTGTATTGAGCTCAGGCATTTTAAAGTGTTAAAAAATGGAGTTCTGTGATTATTAATAAGAATATAAAAATCATATTAAGGAGGATTATGACAGCCTGTTTTGACATGGATCTACTGTCGATTATATGCCATGATTATTATTGTATTACTTGTAGAGCTGCGTGCTGTCCAAAATAAACTATATTTGTGCACGTCGCCAGTTGTGATTCTAATAATTCTGAGTGGTGTTGGCTGGTTACAGTGTCAGAGAGAGTTACTACCCTAGATGGCTTCTTGGCCATCAGGAACCAAATGTATTCTGTGTGCACTAGGTTAAATTTTTTTAAATGTCCAAAAACTGGGTCATTTTAACCCGCACGTGAAAATTACCATTGTTGCTGCATTGCACCACGCCCCACTAGTTCAAAAGGTGAAAAAGTGAGTTGAATTTCTTTTTGTTAGTAAGTCACACATTATTAAAAAAAACTTGACTGATCTTTTCTACGGATGAATCAAATTTATTTTGTAATAAATTGTTTACACCTGGTTGCATTTATTTGGTCCGTAGTGGAGTTTTTCTTGGTGGCCCTTAACTTTTGTACAGTAGTATATTTTAAATTAATAGAAAATCGCTAGCACTTGCTAGATTTAACGCCTTCACCCAGATTTTGGGAAAATCTGCGGTCGCTTCGTGAATCAAAGCTAAATTTGCCACCTTTGCCGACCGCTAGACTTTGGCAACGAACGAACAGTCTTTTTGTCGTGAAACATTCTAAATCCACATATCTAAATTAAAATGTAAAGGTAAAGCCTAACGAATTAATTCAATAAAAGGAAAGAAGAAGGGTAAAAGACCAGTGCTGTCACAATGGCGTACAAAAATCCCCTTTTTCTACTTCGTCTGCATAGTGTAACGCTTTCACGTTTGATAGTAAAGCCTACAGCAGCATACACGCGTTTCAAAAAAAAAAATAAAACCGGTACTGTGTTTCTTAGAAAACCTTGAGATACGCACACTGCTTAATGACCTAGATAAAATACTAGCATTAATTTCATTTTATACACTGCGTAACTAAAAGACAGACGGCCTTAGAAGAGAGAGAGAGAGAGAGAGAGAGAGAGAGAGAGAGAGAGAGAGAGAGAGAGAGAGAGAGAGAGAGAGAGAAGGAGGAACGCATTCAATACTAACACGCCGTCTCGCGATATACAATTAATGCCACCCCCAACGCGAAAGGCATGAAGCACTAACTTTTTTTCAAATAGACAGTGATAAAAAACACTACCAATACACGGTTAGGTTTTAAAAAACATGTTTAATGCTTATTATGAAACATGACATTATACTGTTTTACGTCTGAAATCCTGACAGTACAGATGACACCCCATCGTATCGAAGTGAACAGGAGGTAGAAGAAAATACATATTTTGAACGCAGCCACTTAGCCCCATTAAATTTATATATTTGGGTTCCTTAGGACGTGCTGACAAAGAATATGTTAAGTGTTACGCAAATAGTCTAGGAATTAACAAATTATAGCCAAAATAAAATAGTGAGGTTGTCTGACAGCACCAAATCATAATTGCTCAGTGGCATGTTTTGAAACCACTATTTTACGGGAAATAGGCCAACAAGTTAAATCCGATTTCATTGGCTAGAAGAATATGTAAGCCTAAACATGATTAGTCGATTGCAGATACTATTTTTGGTTGTTACGGGAAACGGTAGGAAGGGTACTTTTTTTCAAATACTTTTGTAAACATGGTCTTATTGGTTAGACCATTTGATATAGTCAATTAGGAGCGTCTGTTCAGTGCCACATTTTTAAAATAAACTTACTGAGAAGCAAGTGCGTTGAGATCCAGCTCATATTTTTCTTATGAAAGCCTGGGACAGAGGCAGATCGGAATTGTGCCATAACTCATTGCCAGTCAACGTATTTTGTGTATTATTTCCATGAATTGTGGTAAGCTAGAAATATTTGATATCTTTTAGATGAAAATTGAATGTGAATTGATAATGTATGTCCGTATATGTGTGTGGTTCAGTAGCAAACATGAGGCAAAGCCTAGATATTGCTCCAACCTGAACAAAACTTGTCGGAGAGTAGTATAACTGCATGGGATTGCCAATAGTACTATGACACCTATCTTATTGTATAGAAGGAATTACAGCTGAAATTGCAGAGGTGTTGTAATCATTAAGGAGAGGAATACTGGTGAATGTTATTACATGAGAAGCTAACAGTTGGCCTACGGCGCTGAACTCGGTGTTTGTTATGTATTGTGCTCAGTGTGGAAATAGATTATAAATTAGTTCTGAAGTAGGAGGTACAACCTTCTTGTTTCAGGGACAGTGGTACTAACATATTAAAAGCAGCACCTGGTCTGAGTTTTGCTGAATCCAGAGGCTGGTAGCAGACTCCTTAGTCAATATATCGACCTGTGTGGTGTCTCAAGAACACGGTGAAGCAAGCGAGCAGTGGAGACTGTTTCCTGCCGCCCACACAGAAGTTAAGATTCTGTGGCCAGAGCAGCTCAATCTTGTGTATACCCCCTCTAACAGTGACTTTACCTTAAATCTAGAGGGACATTTATTTGTTTCAAATAAAAAGAAACTGTGAACTTTCCCAATATTATGTCCACGAGAAACAAACACTTGAAGTCATGATGACACACAACCACCTAGCTTGAAAAGCCAGTATTACCTCAGAGTACTACAGCACAACTTACACACATATTGCAATAATAATATATGTCAATACAAAGATTCTATCTATAAATTGTGTACATATAACTTGTGATTACATTTGATTGTGATTCCTGGTTCACTTTGTAGTTGAATCAGGATATCTAATATTTGAAGGAATTAATACATATATATTTTTAAATTTTAACACTTGACTCATTTAAGATAGTCTTATAGATTGTTCTATGCATGTGAGTGTCACAGTGTTGTAAAGTATTGTGGATTAAATTAAATTGTGTATCTGTCTGTTGGTTGTTGTGAACATACACTTCATCATTATCATAACCCTAGACATTCAACGTAGTCATCACAATATTCCAGAATAGGTCTGACTGAGGTATAAATGTGGTAGCAAGTAATGTCATCTGTAATACACCACACTATTAGATACAGATACCTTCACAGCTGATCTCAGTCAGTACACTAAGTCCCCTATAAATATTTATATCATCCCACTTTACCACACTTTTGATCTGGCGACTCTCACTGTATCTACTCAAGTTCCGAACAAACGGATGGGGGGGGGGGGGGGGGAACTCTGATTATCTCCCCTTTCCTAGATTAATTCCTCCTTGCCAAAAGTACGACTCTTTGAATTATTCACCAGTCACTATTTTAATCATGAGGACTAGCTAATCGGTCTGTTTGTAAACCTTCCTAGTGTGTATAAGACATAGAGAAAAGAAATAAAATAGGCGTGGCTACAATTATGAGTTTGATAGATATAGAATTACGAAGGTTCTGCATTAACAAAACGTGCATAACTAATAAGGAATCAAGGTGGGAGCAAAAACGTGTGGGTGCATGTAATCTATATTTACATAACTCTGTCACAGGGAGACGGAATGGTGGATTTTATATTGTTGATGTCTGCCTGAAAATGATTGCTGTAGTCTGTACAAGTAAGTGGCGTATTGGGAGTTTGTGGGTCTGGAGTATTTCGTTTGTTCACTAAAATGTTGATTGCCTTCCATATCTCTGTACTGTTAGTTTTGCTCTGAACTAAATTTCTAAAGTAGTTGTTCTTTTCTCTGCGAATTAAGTATTGTATTTTATTTTTTACTGTCCGATATGTAGTGATATCCTTATTTTTACGCGCTCGATCTCTTTGCCTCATAGCGTCAAGAACTTCTTGTGTGATCCATGGATATTTAATTTGCCTTTTCACGAGAATTTCTTTAGTAGGCGCATCCTTTTTAAAAATACTATAAAATATCATTGTCCAATATGCGATGGCGTCATCAGGATCAGGAATTTGAGAAACGTTGGCGAGAGGTGCAGTTCGCAAATCATTCGAAAATAATTCACGGTTGAAATTTTTAAGACTTCTTAGATAGATAGATAGACAGATAGACAGACAGACAGACAGACAGACAGACAGACAAACAGACAGACAGACAGACAGACAGACAGACAGGTAGGTAGGTAGGGAGATAGGCAGGCAGGCAGGCAGGCAGGCAGGCAGGCAGGCAGGCAGATAGATAGATAGATAGATAGATAGATAGATAGATAGATAGATAGATAGATAGATAGATAGATAGATAGATAGATAGATAGATAGATAGATAGATAGATAGATAGATAGATAGATAGATCTTAGGTGCTCAACAAAAATACAAGCCTTTCTGACTTGTTCAATGATTTGTTCATTGTCTTTCGATGCCATCTCATGTCTGTCTCTAGTTCTCATCTCCAAGTTTTTTGGGTTTCCCATTATTTCTTTTACCCTGAGGGTTTCAGAATAAGTACTTCCTTGTAATGCTATCAACTGGCTTTCTTAATGTGTCAGAGTCTGATCTTTAACTCCTGTTCAAGTCGTGTTTATCTACTCTTTGTTTTACATCTGTCTGGCTGCAAATTGTTTCCTCATCTTCGATATAAAAAAGATAGTTATATAGCAAATACTGCAGTAGAGGAGTAAAGCGTTACATACTTCACCATCCTAGCTCCAGCTTTTTGTCAGGTGTTGGGAACTCGCTGTTTTTTGCCTTCCGTAAGAGCAGAGTCAGGTACATATTTACAGCTGGGTAGACTGGAGTGTGACGTTACCAGGTTACAAAGGACAAAGAAATTCTCAAAGTGTTGTCAGCAAATTGTTGGCATCACATTCTCCATGACCAGAGTACACTACTAACCAGCAGATGCTTTGCTTTTACACGTGCAGGGTCTGGCATATTCCATAAAATTTCTGTTATTTGTTCTGCAAATGTGTTTCTGTGCAGTCTACCTAGTGCATATCCTTGTGAAAGGTAAAGGAACCCGTTACATGCCCATTGAAACATATTGGGAATTTGGTGTTAGGCCCATATTTTCTTGACCATCGGCACACTAGGGGTGATGTGGTCAGCACCGGCCGCTCCATTAGTGCTCCGATCTCCTCTTTTAGATCACACATGGAAGATCTCAGCACAGTGCACGGACTCCGTAGCACCGGCGAGGATCCCAGTGTGTGTATACAGGGCTCATATATTCCATTATTATATTTTTGTGGTTGAGCAGGTTTCCTAAAGTTTTTTTTTTAAACTTTTTTCAGGGCAGCGACCGTAAGGCCTACTCTTTACAATTTCCAACTGCCGAGGGATTTTTAACGTGCGCAACTTGCATGCGGGACCTACTGTTTTTTCGCGCTTATCTGAGAAGGCTAGGCATCAGGTCTTACTACCGAGGAGATGATGGGGAGTATGACATCATTAGGAGACCCTGGGTATGAAAAAATTGCCATCAATCATATTCCCTGTACTGGGAGCGAACCCGGTACCTTTAGAATTAGAGGCAGACGCCATACCTCTTAGCCACTCCGACCCCCCAAACGTGTTTGACTTACTTCACATGAATTTCTTTTTAACAAAATCCGGCCTGAACAAAAGGTGGCAAACAAACATAGACAACTTAAATAAGTGCGCACAACGGGTGTGGTTTATTGACGTCAGGCAGTAAATAAAGAGCTGCTAAGCAAACCGACGCTGAGGTAAAAAAATAAATACAGTCACGTAGCAGATACTGATAATAGGGGAGTGAGAAATAAATAAATATGGGTACACAGCAGGCACTGGCAAGACAGAATGAACGAAAAAACCGGACAATAGACAAGAAGTATAAGTGATAGGCTCAACGGGAACTCGAACCAGGGACTATCCAAATGGCGCCATCGCCTCGCTGCGTGAGTGAATTGTGAAAAGACATACAGCTAGTTTAGCACTTCCGTAGGGGAATGAGGTGACTTTGATATACTATATATCAGCTTTTTGAGGCTGAGTGACCGGTTAAATTCCTCGGTGCTGTAGAAACCACATTTTTTTGGAACTCGTGTCATAGTAAACACGTGAGCCGTATCAAGTGACGCGATAAATCAATAAAGTTGAATCGATGACAAATAAGACATTATCGTAAACCAGTGCATGCTTTAACCAATCAATACCGTTTAGCTCCCCAAGTAGCATAGGCCGTCTACTAAAACATGCCAGGTCCTCCTGCCGTGTACCATCAGCTCAAGTTGTTTCCGTGTTTTCCTCATTATTTTTATTTCTGTCTCCAGTTCTCGTCTCCGTGTGGTATTCAGTCTATCCCTCCTGCTATTGCCGAAAACAAGGACTGCCTTGTAATGCTATCAACAAGTTTTCTCCGTGTGTGTGTCCAAACAATCGCCAGCGAATACTTCTGATCTTATGTTTCTACTAGTGTAAAAGCCCGTCATAAGACGGGAATTAAATTCAAAAGCACAAATACCTAACGGCAATTTTACTTATTCAAAAGTATTTAAAAAAAAAAAAAAAACAATGTGCATCACCCCAGTACAAGAACTACGTAGCAGGTTCTATAAATATTTTTGTGCACACCGTAATGTTACTATTTTCGGGAGAGTACATACAAGGGAAACAATACAATTAATGTCTAACTTTCAACCATAATTGCATCCCTTAGCGTTAGTGGCAGAAAAAGCTGGGATTTTATATATAATGATGGCACTTATCTGGTTCTTGTCATCGATTCCCCCGTTGGTCGTACTATTGTCATCCTTTTATTCGTCCATTTATGAAAGTTTGTAACTTCTTGGTTGTTTGGTTTTATTGTTTTCTAGTACATACTTACGTTTGGATTTAAATTACTATACACAACCGGTTTTCAGCTTTTTTTTCTCATGGCTCCCTTCTGAGCCTCATTTACTTATGTGGCCCCTCTCATAGTCGCTGTTAGCTGGAATAAATGTACTTTACCATCTTACTATGACCCCCCTAGAAATATGGCACAGCCCCATAGTGGTCATATGGCACACGTTGAGAACCGCTGCTATACATAGTCAAGTGTGGAATTGATGGGATGAACGAGACACATACTAATGGACCAAGACGTGAGAAAACGAGACTGGGAGTGAAAAAGAAACAATGAACAATACATAGGCTTGGCTAACTTCTACTCTGGGGTGTAGAAGTTTATCACAGAGAGAGGGCGCGCCATACTATCCTATCGGATGTTTTCCTTCTGGCCTGGTTCCAGTCTAATCCGCGGTCCTTCAGAGATTGTCTAACGTTGTCCTCCCAGCGAACTTTAGGTCGTCTTGGAGGTCTGGATCCCTGGCTCCTGGTTTACCATATTTCTAGTAGTAGCAGATATTCTCCCATTCTGCAGACATGGCCAAACCATCGTAGTTTATAACTGTTCCGTAGCTTGGACAATAAAGCAGTCATTTTTCAGGATAGAAGGGGGAAATGAAAATAAGACACATATAGAGCAAAATGTGAGATGGACAACCGAACAAAATTAATTTAGTTAAAAGTATTCACGTTTCATAACTGAGAAATGGAATGATGGGCCCTCAGCGACGTTTAGCCTATTGTTAATTCAAACGTGTTCATTCTCTTCTGTTTGCTGTAGGAACCTCTCTTCACCTAATCTGAGGAGATGCATTAGGGAGCATCCGCCTTGTCGCTATCGGAAGCTTCGTTCTTCCATGACGTTGGACTTGCTTCAAGTGCCTAAATCTATGAACCTCAATTGTGATGGCCTGACTTTGTTTTGCCATCTGATACTAATATCGCGAAAGAAGGTGAAGCAAAATATCTATCACTGGAAAGTTTGGAAAGATCAGATGGAAAGCGAATACCCTACAGGGAGCAGAAAGGCAACAATGAAGAAAGAGAAGAAGAGACATGGCAACAATGTTATCTCTAATTTTTACTGCGCCAAAAATGTTAAGTTGTGCAATTTTTTTTTTTTCATGTGATAAAAACCTGTACGCCCCAATTTGAGAGCTGGTATTTTAGAATGGACAACCGAGGCTGCGTATTTTGTATCATATTTGTACAGAATTTATTTATTTATGTTTTGCTGTTGTTTTCGCAGTTCGGTTTCCTATGTGCGCTGATTCCATAGCCTGCGCGCGCACATACGCACAGCTGAGAGGAAACATACAAGGTATATAGTATGGCAAAGTACTGTTAAAGAATACAAGAAAGTTGAAGACAAGAGCGCAAAAGAACACTAAGTCTATAATTAAATGAAACACTAAGAAATGTTTGTTGAACCCTCGAGGAAGAACCGACTTAGTAAATAGCATTGCTAATTCCGCCAGACAACAGAAAAAAACTATGCCATAGGTTCACCGGGACATCGAATCAGGGACCATTCAAATGCCACCATGCCTCTCTGCGAGAGTGAATCGTGATAGGACATACTGATCCCAAAGGGATGCTGAATTGGACGTGTTTCCTTTCACAATTCACTCTCGCAGCGAGGCGATGGTGCAATGTGGATGGCCCCACGTATGATTTTCCGGTGAGCCTTTCACTTATATTTCTTTTCTGCTACCTAGTTTCCTTCTTCTGACTGTCTAACTCGCAGACGATCATTTTCCGCCTGAGAGCTAGCCACTGCAGATTACTAGGTCATCTCTATCGCCTCAGGATATCTCATGCGAATAAATGTCCAAGTGGAACAGGAATCAAGACCATTGAAAACATTCTCCAAAACTGCCCAACCCATAATGACCCACCACGCCTGACCTGGCCAGAGGATGCCGAGCTCAGGCAAACACTATGAGGATGCCACGCTAATCTGGAAAAGACAGTGGACTTCGTTCGGGCGACAGGTCTTCAGATTTAGCATGACTACCAAGTGAATGCTGAAGAAAACGAAGACTATAAAGCGAAGCTGTAATACGTCATGAGAAAATTATCACCTTCGTCTTGTCCTAACTAATGTCACCACAGAACAAGCATTCAGTAATGTCCTAGGTTTCAGATACCGTGTCAAATTTGGTGTTATTTGAAATAAATATCATTTTTTTTCAAGCAGGAAAGACGTCTTTTCATACAAAATATATTATCTCATTTGTATTTCGGGGCCTAAGACGCGTCAACAATGGGAAATGTAGTGAGATTTGGTACCACTTGCTCTGTTTGTGAACAAATGTGTAACGCCACACACACACACACACACACACACACACACATACACACACATACACACACACACACACACACGCACACACAGAGAGATAAGAGCGCAGGGACAACGCGGTGGGACTTGCTTTGAAATTTGAAAGTGGCTGAAAAATTTGCGCTTCGTCTAGCCGACCAACATCGAAGAAGGTAGGAAATAGCGAATATATGAAACATGGCCGACCTTAAAAGTTTGCATTAGCTGGAAAGAAAATCTAAAGTTACAAGCGCGAGATTGACGAAAAGATATTAAAAATGTAATAATTCACAATAGGAGATAGAATATGAGTAATATCCAAAAGGATATTAATCAACTGTAAGTAGTTTTAAAAATAATTAATATTTTTCATCGTCATCACATCTGCTAAAAGTTAGCGAATAATCTTTAAAAATTTATTATACATACATGCCCAAACGGTTTTCGATAAAACATGGATAGAATGAAAGCTTCATATGGGGAAAATGAAAGGATACCTAGGAAGGAAGGAAAGATATAAGTGTGTAGTGAAAAGAAGAGAAAACAAGTACAGAAAAAGCACAGATCGCTTCAAATCAAGAGATTAACCGAAAATCTTAGCGGACTTCAGACGGTGCTTTCTCGTACGGGAGAGTCGCCCAAATATAAGGACAGAGCGGCCCGTGTAAAATACACACACAAAATCCAAACGCCAGAGTGAGAGACTGGAAGACAGTATCTGCAAGAAAAGATTTTTTAACGCTGCATGCAGGGCAGATAGACTTTATGAAATACTGCATCACTGTGCGCTTATTAATCCTAGAGGGTATGTAAGTTTATTAAAGATATATGTGTGACTAATATCATTTTATTTCAGATTTTGTTTACAATTTGATGGTATCAGATATAATAAACAGGGTATACAAGAAGCCAATGACGCTAACCAACGATAACTTCCACCGGCATTGTCAGGAAGCATAACCATTAATTGGTTAACCATATATATATCATGGAAGCTTACGACATACCAGCAAGTACATAAATGACTTGGCATCCATAAGTGGAAGGCAAAGGTTATATCTTACCCATGTAACATAACATGTGATTTATTCATGCATTTTGTTATTTTCTGCACAGCAGACATTATCTTAGCATGCTATCTCTGTAACATACTACCATGAATCATTCATTTATATACACACACTGACGACATGGTCGCCTCATGAACAGCAGTAGTTGGTGAGATTGTTGGAACACCGTGGCCACCTATTACCTTTTGTTCCAGGTTTTATGATCGTTCCTGATCGAGTTCGTGATGGAGTTTAAACTAAAGACTTGAGGACCTTTGATCATGTTAACTGAAGCCTAGTGGTCAAACAATCTGCAACACCTTAGTCCCCCGTAGTTATAGGGCGGACTGAAGGAAAATCTTAGTGATTGCAAGTGTGTCTCAGGAACCTCGAACAGACGTGGCGTAATGCAAGATGAGTTATGTGTATACAATCCTACAAACACTATGAGCGGTTTTAGTAGCGCCTGTTAATGATGAAAAAGGCTAGAGACTAGATAGCAAGAAGTATCAAACTACTGTGACAGATTTTATAATTCATTGGAAGACTCATCCAAGATTTGTTTACTATTACTTATTTTAATTTGTAAATATAAATAATCATACATTTTACCATCTTCTAACACCCATTTCTCATTACAAGGCTAGATAGATGTACATAAATAAATTATGAAATTGTACTCATTTGACTTGGTAAATTTTTGACTGTTAAATTTTGAGTTACTTTTTCTGATTTAGTTATATTATCACATAGAATTACTATAGCGAAAGTGGCGCAGTATACTTCTAAAGCCTAAATCTATTGTCCAGCTCAGAGTATTCACAGCCGTAACTCAATTGTGATACCAGTGCACTTATCTGGCACTGGGAATTCATACTTTCTGGAGAGAGATTCTACTTCTTCTCTACCACTATCATAACACTAGAAAAACCTTTCGCTACAAGAAATGCAGTTAGTGACCCATATCTAGACTGCTTGCGTCTGGGTCAGCGAACCAGAGCTGACCAAGACCCTACTCCACCTCCAAGTGGTGGTCCTGGAAACAGGCTGCATCACTGCAGTCTGGCTGAGTGAGTAGGGATCGAAGAGGGAAGGCTAACCCGGTCCCAAAAATACTGTGCTGAAGTCGGATGTGTCGGCCGAAAGGCGCAAATATCGCAGCTCCGCTGTAAACGGACACAACGCAACAACGTCCTTTTCAGGACGAACGAAGAAGAAGAAGAAGAAGATTTGTATTTCTATTTGAGCATAAAAATGTCAAGTTCTCAATGTTTTAAAAAAATTATTTTACATATCAGGTTGCCAGCCCATGCACAACCTCATATTAATTGCCTCTTACGACATGCCTGAGGGAGCACTTAGGGCGTGAAGAAGATACAAATGGCCGAAACACTTGTCTGATGGGGGAACTTCATCTGATGATCAGTTAGGCTCCTTTTGTACGTGTTTTGTATAGACTTTCCTTTAAGAAAACTGGATTTCCTTGAAAATATTTGTTATTTACTGTGACTTAGGTTCAGGGATTTTCTTTCTTCTGTTTATAGACACTCATAAAGTATGTTATCTTACTATTTAAACTGAGGGTTTTCACGAATTTAAAAAAAAAAAAAATAACTGCCCGTGTTCACGGACATAGACCTCGTACGCCTCAAGTGTTGTAGATGCTTGGGAGGGAGAAAGTGGGTAAGGTGGAAAGGAGAGATCTAGATCATCTCACGGACGCGACACGGAAGTTTCTAGGTCCGGAAACAGAAATGAGGTCAGCTGAGTTAACCCTCATTACCGGTTTACGCCATCAGGGTCAATCAAGACAACATAATGCGCTAAAAAACGGAAAAGGGGGAGGGGGGCTTGAAGGCGCCTTTCTGATTGCTGAATAGCGTAATAATTTCGCTTATAGTAGTCCTTAAAGGGTATTAGATTTTTGTAATTATCCTAAATTATTTAAGCTCAAAATGTTCCACATTTTTTCAGGGTCGTTGATATTTTGAGACCTTCTCGTTAGCGTGGATACTGTTAACCAATTACAAGGTTGAGTACCGTAGTTTTAATAGATGATCTTAATAAACTGTCAATACTGCTGTTAAACGATTTCACGGTGTTTCATTCTGTCTTCTTCCTTTTAACGGTTTTTGCAGTGAAGCGTGTGGTGAAGTGGGATGTTATAAATATTTATAGGGGACTTAGTGTACTGACTGAGATCAGCTGTGAAGGTATATATATCTAATAAGAGTAGTGTATTATATATAACCTTACTTGCTGCCACATATGTATACCTCAGTCAGAATTATTCTGGAATAGTGTGATGACTACGTTATATGTCTAGGGTATGTGTATGATGAAGTGTAAGTCAAAACAACAACAGACAGATAAACAATTTAATTTATTCCACTACACTTGACAACACTGTGACACTCACATACATAAAACACTCTACAAGGATATATTAAAGGAGTCACTGATAACTGTTCAAATAGCAATATGTATTCATTGCTGTCATGAATGTATATGTGTCCTGATTCAAATACAAATGGAACCAGGTCCTGATTCAATATGAACTTGTAAATGGTAACCAAGCGTTAGGCCAACTGTCAGCTTCATCTGAAATACTTTATACCAGTATTAACCTCCTTAATGGTTACTACGCCTCTGCAATTCCAGCATTATTTCTGTCTAATCAATAATCTAGGTGTCAGTGTACTGTTTGGCCATTCCATGCCGTTTTACTTTCCTCCGACACCTTCTGTTCAGGCTGGAGCATTATGGGCTTTACATCATGTTTGCTACTGAACTACACATATATACAGGCATAAATTAACAATTCACATTCAATTTTCATTAAAAGATACTGAATGTTTCAAGCTTACCACAATTCATGGAAATAAACACAGATACGTTGACTAGCAATGAATTCTGGCACAAATACTGGCACAAATTCCCATCTGCTTATGTTCCAGGCTTTTATTTAGCAAAAATATGAGCTGGCTTCAACGCACTGTTGCTTTATCAAGCTTATTTGAACTAGTGGTCTCGAACTAACGCTCCTAAGTGATTATATCAGCGAGTCTGGCCAATGGAGCCACGTTTCGACAAGTGTTTGAAAAAATTTTACCTTCCTACGTCTCCCCTAACAACCAAGGATAGCATTTATAGTCCGACTAATCGTGTTTAGCCTTACATATCATTCCAGCCAATCAGTTCAAATGTAACTTGTGGCCCATTTCCCGTACAATGGTGGTTTAAAAAATCTACCACTGAGCGATTTTGATTTTGGGTGTTGTCTGACAGCACCATCATTTTATTTTGGCTATAACTTATTAATTCCTAGACTATTTGCATAACACTTAACATATTCTTTGTCATCAAGCCCTAAGGAACCCAAATATACAAATTTAAAAGAGCCAAGTGGCTGCGTTCAAAATATGCAATTTCTTCTACCTCCTGTTTCGAAGATGTGCTGTCTGGGTACTGTAATGTTTTCAAACGTAAACCCATCTAATGTTATCTTTTCTAATAAGCGTTTTTCAGGATTTTAAAACCTAACTCTGGGAAGGTTAGTGTTTTTATCACTGTCGATTTGAAATAAAGTTAGTGCATGTGGCCTTACACGCGTGATGGCAGCAATTGTGTATCGCGCGACGCGTGTTTAGTGTTGCACGTGTTCGGCTTTATGCCTCTCCCTTCTCTCTATCCTTTAGTCCATCTGTCTTTAGTTACGCCGTGTATAAAATGGAATGAATGAAATATTAAAATTAGGTCATTGTTCAGCTTGCGTATCTCACTGTTTTTCCAAGAAATACAGCACACGTTTCATTGAAGAAAGCGGGTAATAATACAGTAGGCTTTTACTATCAACGTGAAAGCGTTACAATTTGCAGACGAAGCAGAAAACAAGGGGATTTCGAGTACAGTCATTGTGACAGCACTGTTCTCTTACCATTTTTCTTCCTTTTATTAAATTTATTTGTTAGGCTTTGCATTTACGTTTTAATTTATATATGGGGATTAGAATATTTCACGACAAAGCGTAGCTTATGAGATTTGTATTATTGGTTTCCGATTCAGTGCACTTTCTGCGACTTGGTATGCTGTCATGTTGTGTATTTCTTCGGGATTTATGATACCACTCCATTTAGATTTTTTCATAATCTTTTTTCCACCTTTCTACGCAATAAGCAACCATAAAACGTTAACAAGTTCAAATGAAATAGTCTGTCGAAGTGTGCCATTATGACAAGAGACAGATCCTTTTGTTGGTATTATTATTTTTTTAAAGGAGAGGAGAAAAGGTAACGCGTCCTACTAGGACAAAAGACAGAGAATTTTGCGTACGTTGCGGCCACAAGTCCTTCGTCAGGGAAATAAAAAAAAGGAGAGCTGAGTAAGAGATATGAGAAAATGAATATAAAGAATACAAACCCATCGTTAAATAATGATTCATCATAATAATTAAAAAGAAAAAAAGACAATTTATGCTATTGGATAAATAAATCTGGACTTGCCTTCACCCCCTATCCAGGATGGAACTCTGCAGGTTTCAAGGAAAATAAACTTACTCTGTTTAACAGGTCTGTCGTAGGGGGTCTCAACTCTAGTTCGTGCTTTCAATATCACCCTCTACAGATCTTTGCTACGTTGTCGGCTTCTTTTCCATCTTACTTCTGGGTTCCATAACGTTGCAGTTCTAGTAATAGTGTCTGGGTCTCTTCAGAGGACGTGGCTAACTCAGTTTCAGCGCCTCCCTTGTACGACCTGCATGAGGGTGTAGTAGACCTTTTATTTAATTGTCTCTTCAGAGACCCCATGGAACTACATGGGGCCGGTAAAATAAATATGCAAAACAACTGAGAGTAAACAAGTAGATTATCGACAAAACATATCCTGTATAAACCGCACAACCGCAATGTGCGCAATACTTTGACTTAACTATCCACTTTCATCGGTTTTGTGGACTCTGAGAATGTAATTCTAGACACTTGATGAAGAATTGTTTTGGAAGCTGATGAGATATTAAAAGAGTTCCTCTAACTTCAATAAACTAATAAAGACGATTTCTTCCACTGTATTATATTCATTTATTTTTTTCATGTTTATCACGTAGCTCTCGCTTTCTCTCCATAATGTTTTTCTTCGTATGTCCCTGACAAAGACCTTGTGGTCACGACGTAGTAAATTTTCTTTGTCCTTTATCCCTGTAGATTTATTACTCTTTTTTTTTAAAACTCGCCATTAAACAAATAAAGAAACCATTTAAAGAAGATGTAGAAGGCTTCAAGAAGTACAACTTATCTAGCCCTTTGAAATAAGAATTGGAGCTGGACAAGGTTGCCTCTTGTCACCATTTCTCATATTAAAAACACTACATTGTATTATGAAAACAAGATAAACCAACAGAAATGGACTTCGGTGGACTCTGACAAAACAGTGTGAAGATTAGATATTGCTCTTCTGCCCCTTAATCTTAACCAAGTGAAAGGCAAAATGAGTATATTTAATGAGAGGTCACAACGATTGGGTCTAAAAAATACATAGAGAAAAGACGAAGATTATGAGAGAGTAAATACGGCAAACTTTCTGTGCCCCATTGCAATTTAGATACACTGCTCCAAAATGTAGAGTCATACATATCTAAGTCGCAATATATACTGAAGCACATTAAAAACGCCCCACTATTATATTACTGATGCCGAGAAGCTGGAAAAAAAGTGTGGGAATGGATTTTCCCCGTATTTGTCATGAAGTAGAGAGCGAATGGCTGCTGGAATGGAAAGTGCATGATTCAACCCACGGGTTTGTGTACAGACTACATGAAAACAATGAAAGTTACACGTGCAACACGATTCCCAACAGCTATGACCCTGAAAATGTGTACGCGTTGTGGCAGTATACTCGGTATAAAAAGGCCGTTGAGACAAAACACCCAGTACATGTGCTTGAAATGCCACGACTATCTGAAAACGACCGCCAACGAGCCATTGGTATGTTGGAGACCGGAATGAGCTCGCGGGCCATTGCCAGAAGGATGAATTGTCACCACAGCACTATTGTACGTCTCAATGAACGTTACGGAACCACTGGCAGTGCCCGGGATAGACTTCAGAGTGGCCAACCACGAGTTACTACCCCTGCGCAAGACCGTCATATTGTGCTGAGTCACCTAAGGAATCGATATCTCCCGGCAAGTCAAACAGCAAGAGCAATAGTGGGTAGACGTGGGCAAGTCTCTCGAATGACAGTCATACGACGACTCAGAGATACAGGCCTTACTGCAAGACGACCTTATGTTGGGCCAAACTTGTCTCACAGACATCGTCAGCAGCGCCTGCAATGGGCAGAGCAACATGTCAGATGGACAAGACTGCAGTGGAATGCTGTCCTATTCACAGACGAGAGCAGATTCAACATATCCTTTGTTGATGGACGTATGCGGATTTGGCGACGGTGTGGAGAGCGTTTTGCAGATTGCTGTGTTCGTCAGCACAACCGATTTAGATGTGGCAGTATTCACATTTGGGGAGGATTCAGTTTTCACCATCGCTTGCCTTTTCACGTCTTCCGTGGAAATGTTAATGCTGTGACATATCGAGATGAGGTTCTGGGTGCATTGGTTGCTACTGCGTTCACAAATTATCCAGACTTACAGCTTCTCCAGCAGGATAACGCACGTGCGCAAACCGCATGCATTACGCAGCAATATCTACAGCAGCAGAACATTGTGACGATTGATTGGCCTGCCCTGTCACCAGACATGTCCCCTATAGAACATCCGTGGGACGAGCTTGGACGCAGAGTCTACAGGCAAGGTTCTCCAGGTAATCTGCAATAGCTCGAAGCTGCTCTTACACGTGAATGGGACTTGATTCCCCGAAATTTCCTTCAGAGACTTGTGCGTTCCATGCGGAGCCGCTGCCACGCTTGTTTGCAAGCTCACGGTGGACATACCAGATACTGAGGATAGTGTGAATGAATTTTTTTATTGGATGCATTTTTGGTTTTCTCCCTTGCTGTCACAAAATTAATATTGATACAACGTTAAAATATCTCCAATGATACAACGTAGGGATAAAACTAATGCGTAAGCTGCTAGAATACATGATCGCCCACGCCGCGGGTCATCACCCACCATGGAAATTAAATTGTTAGACTTGAAGGCAAAACGATCAAAAGGAAAAATCTGACTGAACGCGTGCTTGAAACTAGCAATGCTAAAAGGACGCAAATTGGTGGGGAAAGGAGGGGTGGGATGGTGAATTGTGGCTAAAAATAACTTTAAAGGCGAAATTGTGTAGGGGAAGGCAGGGTTGGTTCAAAAAAACAAGTGTGTATTTTTGTGAAACGCAAGTAGAGACGGACGGACCAACAGACAATAAGGCATACTTGACTGAGGTCTGACTGAAATGACTTTGTGGTAGGATATTTGAATTTGAAAAAAGAAAAGGCAGTGATTGGCCCTAGATGAAGATATTATCGGCGCTCAGACGTGCATTTTGTGCCATTCAGTATAAGTTGTCCTAGTAGACACAGTGAATTATTAAGTGGTGTAATTCCCAGAAGCTATTGAAGTATTTAGAGGGACGCCATCATAAGGCCAGCAGCTCAGCTGAGTTTTGCTAGCATTTATTTAACTGTGTACTATATTCATATTTCTGGTAAGACTGAAATTATTTCTTTGTACATTTTAATATTTGTTTAAGGTTCGAGTGATTTGATACTGCAATAGCATAATCTGTTCCTTACAACAAGTAAGGGTTCGCTCTAGACCCCCCGCCCCAGTTCATGGTCTAGAGACAAATAAAATACATAAACTCCAGCAAGGATTAGGAAGGACAGATCAAGTGTTGAGATCAGTGAAACATATCACCTATCCTATTCTATGGCAGGAAACTAATGAACATATTTCAGAATCTGTAGTCTAGGAGAACTTATCCTATGTGAAACCAACTTGGTAAGATGTGTTGTTTGGTCAGAAAGATCTGACCCGTCTATGTGGTGTTGTTGTTGTGTAGTGTTGTGTCCAGAAATGGTTAGAGGATGGAATTCTGACACATGACTAATACTTTGATTGCAGAGCTGTGAGTTTCAGTTGGCACCAATGCGGTGTCAAATGAGTTGTTGAATTTTACCAGAGTGGACCCGTGCAGTAATATTTGGTCAGAGCAGCCTGATATTGCCCCAAGCACGGAGAGGTGGGGCCACCATACTTCTGATATTGCCCCCAAGCACGGAGAGGTGGGGCCACCAGACTTCTGATATTGCCCCCAAGCATGGAGAGGTGGGGCCACCAGATCTCAGCACCAGAGCTACACTTTCAAGTTACGTGAGCGCCTGGTCTGCTGAGAGTTCACCAACTCAACTTATTTCCTAACACACCCATAAAAATTCCATCAAATAACTGGACAATGTGTAGTCACCATAGACAGGGAGTGATGAGGCCACCCCAACAGCACATCCATTAAAAGTTCTCCCACAATAGATTACTACTATAACCAGTAATAATATTACTAGTCTAGTAACATATATATGTACACACCTTGCATTTATTATGTAATATTCATGCATTTTTTCATAATTTCTAAAACCTTTCATATGTTCTGGCCAAAATAAAACCTTGGTCCAGAACAAATAAATGTAAGAAAATTACTATCAAAATTTTACACAACTGAGTTAGTTCCGTGTATTATAACATTTTATTAATATTATTAGACTTAGTAAATATCTGTGTGTGTGTCGGTAAACTCCCACAACACATTACATATCATTACCCTAGACATTTAACGTAGCCACATTCATTAGTAAAAAAGAGATAGGTGTGAGGTCGTAGTGGTAGCAAGAAGGGCCTTCTGACAATTCACAGCTACATTTTATCTCAGGAGGCTTCACAGCTGACCTCATGCATCACACTTAGAAATATCACCACCATACAATACCATCAAACCCACTACACTTGCCTGCACAGAATGCAGTGAATTTCATAGCAATCAAATGTACAAATTAATGACCAGCATGGATTCATAGGAAAATGAATAAAGATTCCAAATATGTAAACTTGTAAACACTTATATTTACATTTCACACTCTGTGCCTGGATTATACAGGTGGTGCGTTTTTAATGTGCTTCAGTATAGATAAAGTTGGAGGAACAAGCAGGGAAATCACTATAAGAGTGCAAAAGATAAGAAGCGCTTTCATGGAAGGCAACAGACATGACAGGCAGATGGATACAGACTTTCATTAACAGGTGCAAATACAGATAGAGCGATTAAAATGGTTTGAAAAGATCACAAATGTGGAATAGATGGAATAAACCATAATTTGAGATTCGTCCAAGTCAGACGTGATCTTCAGCGCTCCTTATATATAGTGGATTATTAGTAATTAATCGTTCGCCACACTTCTAGGTATCACTTTCGGATGTTCCGTTCGTCGGCATCGCGTATATACAGCCTAATCTTGTTGACGATACAGATATTAATCTAAAGGACTGCACTGAACGGTAATGGACTGCACAGATTGAATGTATTATATTTATGCCATGAATTCGATGAACTCTGTATACGTAATAAATTATATGATTTTGTGGACTCTACCAAACGGAGTTGTAAACTTCATCCAGTTATATTGAAATCATTCACCACCATTCACGAACAAATAACAACAGCTCGATAGCCAACCAAATCAAGAACAATGATAATTATGAGGCACAGAATAATTAATAAGAATCTTCATTACAAAGGAAGAACCCTTTTTTTTTAACCAAAACTGACTTTAACAATCGATGGCCAAAATAGCAGTGCGGCCTCAGTGCGGGGAGCGATTTTTTTCTTCAAGATACATCAAATAGTATTTCAGAACGAAGTTTCAATTAGTCAGTAATCTTCGGATTTTTACGGTGCTTGACAAACCTTAAACAAGAAGACGAAGCACTGCGCAAGCGCACCAGAAGAAATATAACGTCATGACCTTTCAAGTTCAATTAACTTAATGGCAAAGACATCAACATCAGAATGAATAAGGCAAGAACAGCCTTTTTTTAGCTTAAACAACATCTGGAAGTCCTCCCAATACAGCACAAGCACAAAATTAAGATTATATCAGAGCTGTGGGCTTTCTGTGCTTCTCTATGGTGCGGAATGCTGGAGAGTTACAGAGAAGGAAATGTCGAAATTGTCCTTTTTTCACACAACATGCCTAAGAAAAATTCACCGAATCTTTTGGCCGAATACCATCACCAACCAAGATCTGCTTACTCGTAGCAAGCAAGAGGACATGAACACCATCATAGCTGGCAGACGCTGGAGCTGGGTTGGTCATGTCCTCAGAAGAGACCCCGATGCCATCACAAGAACAGCTATGCTTTGGACCCCTGAAGGAAAACGAAAGAGAGGCCGACCAAAAACAACTTGGCGGAGGACTGTGGAGGCTGAGATGCAAAGAATGAACCAGAGTTGGGGCACTGTACGAAGGATGGCCACCGATCGAGCAAAGTGGAATCAATTTGTTGTTGCCCTACAAGACGCCACTAGGCGTGATGGCCACTGACTGCTTTGACGGTCGGTGGTTAAGGATCTAAGAAGAGAGAAGAAGATAATCTCTATTGTAGTTACCCCTTCCAAAATTTCCATAATTGTTGGAACCAAAATGTTGAGGACCATTAAATTGTCTCCAGTTCCTTGAAGAAGGAGAATTACTATGTGATGGACACCTTTGGTACTGTCCAAAATCACGATTATCTCTCCTACCAAAATTGCGATCCGCACTTAGAGATCTACGGCGCAAATTAGGCCCATATGGTATTGCTGAAGCCACGGGTAAACCTTCTCTGACCTGAGAATAGCTAACAGTCACATTTGGGTGTGCAGTGACGTATTGGCGACAGTATTGTTCCATATCTTTCAAGTTTGTAGGCTTTCGCTCATGTAAGAAGGAAAGAAAAGACTCATTCACAGACGACATGACTTTGTCGCGAAGCAATAAGTCCATAAGGGCTTCATATGGGTGCTCAGTTTTAGAAAGTTCAATCCAACGTGAAAACGTTAGACGTATATTTGCTATGAACTCTGAAAAATCTATCCCAGTCTCCGGTAACAGAGTCTTAAAGCGCAGACGATAACCGTCTTCGTCAAGTTGGTATTTCTTCAATAATTCAGCCCTGGCCGTATCATAGTTATTTTTGTCAGGCCCCTCCAATCTACTTACAACATTCATTGCATCACCCGTAAGTAGGTCCATAAGTCGTGCGCAGTGCACAATATTCCGACTTGTCTATTTTCTGAGATTCACATGAAAGTTCAAATCTATTTAGGTAAAATAAAATATCGTCAGAGGTAGGATTAAATTTAGGCAATTTGGGTCTATAAGAATGATTACTTTCCTTATTAGAAGTTGTTTGATTGTCCGTCGCACTCTGTGTATTAATCACATTCACTACCTTCATTTTATCCAGCTCCATATCTAACAACTTTTGCTCGTGGAGTCTAACGTTTTCTTCAGCTTGCATCTACAGCTTCTTCTCCTCTATTTGCATTTGCATTTGCTGTTGAATTTTTCTCTCTTCAGCCTCGAATTTCTGTTTTTCATTTTCCAACTGAAGTTTTCTCTTTTCTGCCTGCATTTGCAATCTTCTATCTTCAGCCTCCATTTTCTGTTTTTCAACCTCTAATATCTGTTTCTTTTCTTCCGACTTCTGCGCCTTGGCATATTCGGCAAGTGCGAATTCTTCTCATCTCTCCGTAGTCATACCAAGGAATTTCCCTTGTGTAATGTAATAATCTAAACTAGACATTATGCTGTATTTTACAAGATATGTAAGTAATGTAAATATCCAGGAGACACTCACTCTATCCCAACTTTGTGTGTGACAAGTCCTTGCTTAAGAACTTGTACAATTACCTTTTTAACTACTAATAATGTTATTAATTACCTACATATATATATATATATATATATATATATATATATATATATATATATATATATATATATATATATATATATATATATATATATATATATATATATATATAATGCATTATAATATTGACAGTGCATGACAAAATAGCTAGTACAAACAAAAGTGACAAAGACAAGATATAAAGCACAAATGACCACGTTCGCAGAATAAACTAAATCTGAAAGCAAAACCAAAGAAAAAATATTGCAAAGAATGCAATGACACTGCGAAAAATAAGACAATACAAGCGACAATACAGTGTATAAACGAAAAATTTGTATATAAATCAAAGATAGTAAGAGGAGGAAGACACTCACAAACAAATTAATCAAAAACTAAGGTACAGAGAAAAAATATAATGACAACAACACTGAGACGTTTCGTCACACCTAAACACTGATATCACAGATTACCAAACACAGTGGACTGAAATACGTAAGCAAAAAGTTCGCTGGAAATTTCCACTGCGGGAAATCCGCAAGAATGTCCCTACAGAACGCTTACGTCGGCCCTGGGGGAACTGGGATATATCCGAACGTAAGTCTCCACCCAACCAAACCCGCATAAATAGGGAACATATAACATAGAATACGACATAGATTAAATAGACTAAGCTCTGAGGAAGGCTCAATAACGTAGAACAGTGGTACAGTTTACAAACAAACAAACCACTTATCTTCAAAAGGAAAAAATCCCAGCCTCCGCAGCAACAACAATGATGTAAATCAGGTATCAGACAGTCTGAATAAATCCAATGGTTATCGGTACTGGAACTCCAAAGTGATAGTGGCTTTCGAATGAAATTCCTGACATTGGGTGCTGAAATCCTAAGTTGGTGCACGAGAAGAAGGCCTGGAACACTGCCACTCTTGACTTGAATAACTTGTGCATAAAAGTCAGTACTGACAACACTGTAAATCCAGCTGAATTGACATCACAGTAAACTTCTGGACTGTTTATACCCCGAATCACTGGCGACCACTTCTGTTAAAGGTTTATTTGATGGAAGATACTGGTGGGGGTCATCAAAAAAATAAATGTTTTATTACTTTCGCTGATAAATGGCGATCAGCATAAGTCTGGCTTACGGATGGCCGACAGGTGTTGTGACTATAGAAATATAACATACGCGAATGTGTATAGGTTCTTTAAGTGTGTCTATGATAAGTCACTCACACCACAGCAAAGTAGAAGTCAGGAAATGTTGTAAGACCTGGAAACGTTATATAGTTTATTGACGAGACGGTCACGTAGACATCATAGCAAGACAATTCACAGCATACTCATTTAGCAACATGTAAGTAAATCCATAACAACGGTTGCATAAACCACCACAGCAAATCATGGGCATTAAGTACAAAATATCCATCAGGCAACATGAATCAGCAAATAGGTGAATAGACTGCAGGACATAGCAGCACATATTTCATCTCATAATAGTACAGCAAAAATATCATTCCAGTTCTCAATAGTCCATGACTTTGAATCAATATGAATACAATGTATTAACAAGCCAACGAGATCCGTGGCTTTGAATAACAAGTTCCATGGGGAAAACAACGTTCTCTTCAACACATTATCTAACTGCAAAAACAATCCATCACAGAATATGGATATGGAATAATGGCCTGTACAATCCGTGGCCACATAATATCCTCAATAAAGTACATTCTACAATTATCAAATATTCCTTTCACAAACAGAATATATGCTGGAACACACTAGCAAAAATGGTAAAGCGTTCATTTTCAAGCTCTGCCAGCCAAATACAGTCACGAAAAATCCGCTGCTTAAAACAGCTCAGTACCAAATTCATTCAAGCGCAAACTCGCAGCTTGAGATGTGAGCAGAATTCATCCGCCTTTCCCCCCCCCAAACTAATTCATAGAACGTTCGACAGTTTCTTTATCCTATTTTTAAAAAGCAAACTAACAGCTAGTCAAAAAAGCTGTGTTCAAAAAGTGTGTGTACAAAAATCCGACCCGTACATAAGAGTCTTAAACACTTAACTCCCCTTAATTAAAATATGACTTAACACTGGCCTACTTTTAATTTCTGTACACTTTGTCACTTCCGGACTTTTATTTAGTTCTTAATATCATTTTAAATGTTTGTAAATCGAAATTGTGATGTGCTACTGTACTTGTCATTCCTTTGTTTACTATTTATGTGTTAATTCTTCACAAATATTAATAATATCATAATATGGAAATAAGATAACAAGAAAATACTACTTATAATATTTAAGTGAAAATATTAGATGACTGAAATGATTTCAGTATTTTGCACTAGTAGGTCATGTAACCACTAGTTGTTTAGCCTAAATAAGGTACGATATTATAAAATATTGGTAACTAAATTAATTTTGTGGCTTACACATAAGTTGTAAAGCGTATTATAGGTATCTGAATGACCAGGTGAGTCACAGTACCATATTGGTTCTTAAGCTTGCATATATATATATATATATATATATATATATATATATATATATATATATATATATATATATATATATATATATATATATATATATATATATATATATTGACTAAGTAAGTATCTTAGTTATTTAACATGGCGAATTTGGAATCTTTAATGAAAGTGGGTAAAGAATTTGGTTATAAAGGAGAAGCTCTTAGAGATTTTGCAGTGGCGGAACTAGCCAAAGAAGAAAGGAGAAAGGCAGAATTAAAGCGAGAATTAGAGGAAAAAAAAGCAATAGCGAAACAAGAATTGGTTGAACAAGATAAGAGGAGAAAAGAACAGGTGCCTAAAGATGAAATGAGACGTATAAAAGAAGAAAGAAAAATGCAACGGGAAGAAAGGTAGATACAGCTTCGTTTGGAAGAAATAAAATTGAAAGCTCAATTCGCAAATGATGGTAATGCTGTGAATTCAAATACTGCTTCTTTAGCAGGGAATCACAGGGGTTATGAAGATTTTAAATTACCTGTATTCAATCCTTTGGTGGACGATATCGCTTCCTACCTATCTAGATACGAGGGGGAATGCACGTCACATAGGTTAGATAATTCGTTATGGGTTAGCAAACTCATGAATATTTTGAATGGAGAACCTCTAAATGCCATCATGTCTATGGATAAGTCAGACATAAATAATTATGAAGCTGCTAAGGTATTATTACTGAAACGTTTTCAACTTAGTGAGGAAGGCTATAGGGTTAAATTCATGATTCCAGATTCAAGCAAAGATTTTTCAGAATATACTTACGTCTGCAATACGAATGACTTTCAACAGATGGATTAAATTATCTGGTATTGACAAATCATATGATAAGCTTGTAGATTTAATGCTGAGGGATAAGGTTTTATCGTCAGTTAGCAGACCTTTTTTAACGTTCTTACAGGAACGCAACCCACCTACATTACCTGATCTAGAAAAAATTGCAGTTCAATATTGCACTGCACATCCAGGTTCTTGCATTGCTAATACGCAATTAAAGGAAGCTTTACCAGTAGCTTCAGCTGCAACTTGGAATGGTAATCATAGAGCAAGAGCTCAAAGTCTTGATAGAAATTTCACACACAGGAGAAATAATGACCATTATTACTATAGAAATAATAACTGTAATAAACATGACAATTTTAATAGAGGTAGACAACAATTCAGACATCAGTCACCTCAATATAGGAATAACAACAACTTTCAACAGGGTTCAAACTGGAAGAAATCATATAACTTCATTTCAAATAATAATAATGGTAACAATATCTGGGGTAATAAAAATCAAAATTACAGATCAAGGAATAACAGTTACAATGGTAGGCTACAAAATAATTACGGTGATCGTCACCGACAACGGTCTAATTCACGAGGACCACAACGGTTTGAACACAAAGCAGGGGCGGCACTAAGTAGCAGTACACCCTTGAGTAATCTAGACAATAATAATCATGTACAGTCTTCGTCATGTTATGCTTTTGATTTCGATGTGGCTAATCGTAGCCAAAAATGCCTAACTATTTTTCAGAAAGAAATCCCTACTGTGCTGAAGTGCGGACATCCTCTTCCAGCAGTTAGTCTCTCCACTAACGACGGGACAGGGACTCTGTTCTTCAACATAGGATTGGTCAATGGTACAATGGTATCAGTGTTGAGAGATTCTGGGTCAACCACCATAGGCATTAGACAGTCATTAGTACATCCTAGTTGCTCCACTAATGAATGTGTTAAATGTATCACATTCGGTGGTACTATTGAGTACTACCCTAATGCCATAATAGATATACATACACCATTTTTTCAGGTAAAGTCAGAGTATGTATGTTGCAAAATCCAGCTGCTGATCTTACGGTGGGTCGCATCCATGGTAGTAAGGATTGCACACCAGAGGAAATTATTGAATGGGACAAAAAGAACTTATTTATAGCCAATGCAGTGACAACTCGAGCTCAGGCTCAAACGTTGGAAAAAGATAATACTTCAGAACCCGAAACAGGTCTCCAGAATGACACTAATGTTCATTCAACAATAGAGTGTCATTTGCAACAAAGCAAAGAGAAGACAATTCCTTAAAATTTTTTTTTTGCTTTAGTACATAATTATGATAATGTTACTTCTAATAACAGATGTAAACATTGGTTTAAAATAAAAAACGACATTTTAATTAGATGTTATATGGACCAATCTCAGCTGAAACAACAGGTCATGGTGCCCTTATCATTAAGACCTTATATCCTACGACATGCACATGACTCCCAATGCGCGGGTCATAAGAGGATACACTCGCAGACGTTCTCGAGTGTTGTCATCATTTTTTTGGCCAGGTATCTCACGTGACGTATCATTATATGTACGTTCATGCGTCACCTGTCAGGAGGTTAAGTCTCGAGGAGCATTTCATAATGCTCCAATACAGGCATGTGACATTTCGGTACGTCCATTTGATAAGATGGCCATATATATTATTGGTTCTCTTTTACCTTCTGCCAGAGGTCATAGATTTGTCCTCACATGTACTGACCTGTGCACACGATGGCCAGAAGCCATCCCACTTAAGAATACCACTACATCAGATGTAGCGGATGCACTTTTACTTATTTTTTCAGATTAGGATTTCCTAGGAAAATACTATCAGATTATGGTTCTCAATTTGTCTCTGACACCATGACTGAAGTGATGAAGACTCTTGACATCGGAAGAAGTCTCAGTAGTATATATCATCCGATGAGCAATGGTTCAGTGGAGCAGCTCAACCCACCATTAAGCAACTACTGCACAAGGTTACTGATATGTACCCTCAAGACTGGGACAGAGTGTTACAAGCCGTACTATTCGCATACCGCTCTGAGGACTCAGGACACCCAGTCATCGTATGATTACGTCATCAACCTGCGTAAAAGAATTGTGGACGCTTGCCAGTTGGCGACAGCTTCGCCAGAAGCTGCTAAATCTAAAGCACGTTTATTCCAAAATAAAAATAGACGTTTACGCCAACTATTTCCAGGTGATGAGGCTTTCGTGTTACTTCCACCTCAGGAACTTGAACAGATGTTAACTTTAGGAATCATAGAGAATAGTAATTCTCCATTTTCTTCACCTTTAGTTATTGTCAGAAAGAAAGACAATAATATTCGTTTATGTGTTGACTATAGAAAATTGAATGCCCAGACAGTCGCTGACAGTGAACCACATCCACTTCTTGACGACTTACTTACTCGTCTATCGACAGCTAAATTTTTCACCAAAATAGATCTGACTAAGGGATATTGGCAGATTCCCTTAACAGAACAATCCAAATATCTTACTGCGTTTTCGACTCCACAAGGTCTATACCAGTGGAACGTCATGCCTTTTTGGCTTGTGAACGCACCGGCAACATTTATTCGCATGATGCGAAAAATTGTATCACATAGACCGACATTATTACATACATAGACGATATCTGTTTGTTCAGTTCGTCATTTGAGGAACATTTCTCAGGACTTAGTTCCTTGTTAGAGATTTTGAGATCAAATAATTTGACTGCTAAACCTACGAAGATCCAAATTGCATTCCATGAAATAACTTTTCTAGGTCATATCATAGGGGCTGGTTGTATCTAAACCATTCCCCAGAATGTCTCTACAATTTTGAATTTATCTATCCCTCAAACAAAAAAAACAAGTTAGAAGTTTACTAGGTCACGTCCAATATTACAGTAGATTCATCCCTAATTTATCATCTATCACAGCTGTCTTGTCTTCCCTCTTAAGGAAAGGCATGCCTGTGAAGGTTAAATGGACTGAAGACTGCGACAAAACATTTAATAAAATACTCACCATTTTTTCCAGGCCACCGATTTTAAGGTTGCCAGATATTTTAAAAAATGTATGTTCTTCGTAAAGATTCCAGCAACTACGGGTTAGGCGCTAGTCTTCTCCGAGATCATGAGGGCGTACTCCACCCACCATTATTTATATCACGAAAGCTCACCGAGACCGAACGAAAATATTCCGTGATCGACAAAGAATTATTAGCGGTCGTATGGGCGATTCAAAAACTAGAGAAATTTCTACTCGGAGCTCCTTTCATGGTGCAGACAGATCAAAAATCGGTAGCTGCACTCAGACGAGCCAACCACAAAAGCCCGAAACTTGCCAGATTTTCGATACTACTGCAACCTTTCCAGTTCACCATTGAATCCATTCCAGGTTCGGAGAACGTCGTAGCGGACTCTTTGTCTCGCCACCCTTCATCGTCATCCGACGATAATTGATGATACAATTTTACTGAACCACGAACGTTTATGTACTTTTTCTCCAGTTGATGATTGTATGGATAATTCATACGTTATCTACGTTCAATTTCGAAGTGGTTTATGATAAAATCACGATACTTACCTCCAATGAAATTATAGATAATCTACTAACATTGATGAGATACTAATTCATCTCGATTTACATATCCATTCGTATACAATATTATACGGACCTTCGACTCGTAAATATGTATTCTTCTTCTTCTTCCTTCTTCCTCGTTCGCCCTGAAAAGGACGGTGGTTGCGTTGTGTCTGTTTACGCCTAAGCTGTGATATCTGCACCTTTCGGTCGACACATCCGACTTCTGCACGGCATTTTTTAGGACCGGGTTTGCCTTCCCATTGCGATCCACACTCGCTCAGCCAGACTGCACTGCTGCAGACTGTTTCCAGGACCACCACGTGGAGGTGGAGTGCGGTCTTGACCAGCTCTGATTCGCTGGTCCTGACGCAGGCAGTCAAGCTATGAGTCGCTGACTGCGTTCTCTATTGCTGCGTCTTTGGGTCCCAAATATGTATTCAAATCTGTTGTCTATGGACGTTTGAAGATTTATGGACATCAATGCATATTTATTGTACAGACTGTGCTTACGCTATCATTTGAAATTTTAAAATATCGAATCGTATGTTGAAATTTCGGCAGAAGTCAAGCCATTCGTCATGCTATGCATCTCCTTATATGACAAAGTCAGATTTAAGAAATGATCCCGAATCAGTTTCATGTCAAGAAACGGGTAGGATATGAACACACTTGCCAATTGACTCATTCATCTCTCAATGATTCGCATGGAGCTTTCAAATAATACGTCAATTTGTTTCAATACCCATTGCCGATTGTTTTGATTACATGATTATGGACATATGGACAATTCTTACTAGCAACCGATACACGATAATTTTGACTTCACATTTGGTTTCATTGAATATATCGATGAACATTAGTAATCATCTGCATCCCTTCGATCGTCGATTCGGTTTTCAATATGTACAGGTCATTCTTCCACATTGTGTTTTGTAACCTTGACTAACAAAGACGTATTGCAATATTGATATCTTCTACTATCCAAGAACATAGATACATCTCTTCATCGGTACAGGTTACCACAATCATGATTCAATTACCCAAAGGTACAGGATACCTTCTTCAGTGAATATCTACCAAGATTTCAAATATTATCCAACACTTCGTCTTTGACATTTGCAGTGATCAAGTCCACTTTCGTACCTTATATCCATCGGTACGTAATTGACTATCGGCTCAACGATCGTTACATTATACGTCCGGAATCGCCGGTTAATTCGAGGCCCTTTATCGGTTCTCCATATTTACTACGATGGACTTTGGTTAGTGTCCATGGCGATCTACCACTTTTTCCAGTACGATCTACCAGCACTATACGCTTGAACTTTGTGGGAATGTTTACGGGATACATATTCCATATCGTCTTTGAACACTTATGTTCTACTTCTTAAGAATAAACATTTGATGCTAACTTCATATCAGATATATTGGATATATTTATGGAAAATACCAGGATATCTATCATGATCGACACTCGGTGTTCTCTAAACTATTATACGAGGGTATACGTTGAAATGAACAATTTTAAACAATAAGTAGCATATGTAATTTAATTTAGTTTAGTTTATAATTAGTTAGATATTTCATAGCTTAGCTTAGTAATACATATTATCAATTATTCTACTCTAATTGCTTTGTTAGTTAATTTCTTTCTACTTCTTTTTATTTCTTTTCTTTCATGTATATTTTCTTACATGTTCTTTTTATTTTCTTTGTCCTGTTTTCGTTGAATACAATACTCTATTAGTTTAACTAAATAGAATTACGTCTATAACATTAACCACAAATGACATTCATACTTTATGATAGTAATTACTTAACTAAATTTTATTATTTATGATTTAGTACATTGATTAACTAAGTACATCTTAAGTTAGTAACACTCATTTAGTTAATTAGATAATAATTCAATATCCTTTCTTGACTGTTGACGTTTCTTACGTTAACTTAGTTATATTTCCATTTATTATGTGACATTTTTAGTACATTGACGACGACCGTCGACATTGTTTTATTCAAAACATCGTAGGCCGTATGTCGTAAATTTTTTAACTTTGATAGAATTAATTGCGTTAATATTTTTTTTTTTTAAACTATATAACAGATTTTTTTCAAACCCGGTCGGTCGAGGGAATGTTACGACATGTTTAATTATGTTAGCCACTACAATATGTTAGCATTTTAAAGTTACGCGTTAACTTATTGGTTTGCTGTAAACAAAAGATACTTTGTGCTTAAAGATATTTTTATTGAACGCGAATTTGTATAGTTGTCTATGGTTAGACATGATGTGGGGCGTTGTTAGGCTACCGCATAACAACGATCTTTCTATACCCTTCATAATTTGAGATTCGTCCAAGTCAGACGTGATCTTCAGCGCTCCTTATATATAGTGGTCGTGCAGATGTCCTTCTTGAAGATAGGCCAAGGGGTCGGCCATATTATTAATGATTGCAGTGATGGAGCAACTTAATTGATGTATATTTTCCCTTGGATTGGAAATAGAAGGGAGTATTTGATTAGTAATTAATCGTTCGCCACACTTCTAGGTATCACTTTTGGATGTTCCGTTCGTCGGCATCGCGTATATACAGCCTAGTCTTGTTGACGATACAGATATTAATCTAAAGGACTGCACTGAACGGTAATGGACTGCACAGATTGAATGTATTATATTTATGCCATGAATTCGATGAACTCTGTATACGTAATAAATTATATGATTTTGTGGATTCAACCAAACGGAGTTGTAAACTTCATCCAGTTATATTGAAGTCATTCACCACCATTCACGAACAAACAACAGCACGATAGCCAACCAAATCAAGAACAATGATAATTATGAGGCACAGAATAATTAATAAGAATCTTCATTACAAAGGAATAACCCCTTTTTTTTACCAAAACTGACTTTAACAATCGATGGCCAAAATAGCAGTGTAAAAGGCACCATAACACTGAATTATAAGAGATAGTCACTTATTACTTTCTGATAGAAACTTCTAGTGGTTGTGTGGAATTTTATATGCCTACTTCTGTAGTTAGACACCAGTTTATAACTTTCACAGAAAGCAGGCACCAGCCATAGATAACATTATATCTTAGGTTTCAATCACAACTGTATTATTATAGCAAAAACATTGCATTTTCCATGTATTCAGTTTTGGGAGGTTAATACAAAGCGGCAGATAACACCGTCATGAATGAAGCGGAACGTGAACCAGAACCTACCATAGAGGAAGTCCGGAACGCAATCAAACACTTAAAAAGGGGAAAATCTCCTGGTTGTGATGAAATAACAGCTGAAATGATACAGGCAGGAGGAGAAGGCAGCGCTCGTATATACCATGCATTATGCTGCAAGATCTGGCAATGCGGAATTTGGCCCAAGGAATGGAAAAGATCAATTTACATACCCTTGCCAAAAAAGGGCAACCTGAAACTGTGCACAAACTACAGAACTATAGCTCTTATAAGCCATGCCAGCAAAATACTATTACAAATCATAATGAAAAGGATGAAAACAAAAGCTAGAAACAGAAATAAACGAAGTACAGGCGGGTTTTCGACCAGGTAGAGGCACTAGAGATCATATATTCAACATGAGGATCATCATAGAAAAGTGTAGAGAATTCAACGTTGACCTACATACTTGTTTCATTGATTACACCAAAGCTTTCGATTGTGTACAACATCAGCAGTTATGGGCTATTATGAAAAATATGGGATTTCCAAACCACCTTATACAACTCATCGCACTGCTGTACCAAGAATAACAGGCAGCCGTAAGAATAGAGGGGGAAACATCAGAATGGTTTGAAGTACAGAAAGGAGTAAGACAAGGCTGTACCCTTTCCCCTTACCTGTTTAACATTTATGCCGAGAATATCATGAGAAACGTAAGAGATGACCAAGAACACACAGAGTTTGACTCGTTTAACATCGGCGGGTACCAGATCCCGGAAATCAGATATGCTGACGACACAGTCCTCCTATCGACCAACCCAGAAGGACTTGAACATATAATTCTGTCCACCAAAAAACACAGCGAGGCACAGAATCTATACCTAAACACCAAGAAGACCAAAGTATTGACAACAGACAAAGTAAAGACCAAACCAGAAATTGAAATTGATAACGAAGAACTGGAAAGTGTTAATGAATTCGAATACTTAGGATCAATCATCAACAGCTCTGGCGACTGTGCAGTAGAAATTAAAAGAAGACTTGCAATTGCTTCACATAAACTAATACAGATGAAAAACCTATGGCAAGGCACAAGCAAAGAAACAAAGTTACAACTGATCAGAGCATGTATATTCCCAGTAGCAACATACGGCTGCGAGACATGGACACTCAATAAAACAGTTGCAAAAAAGAGTACATCATTCGAAATGAAATGCTACAGAAGGATGTTGAGAATACCCTGGACAGAAAAAAAGACCAACAGAGAAGCACTGCACTCACTAAACGTACAGGAACATTGGCTCCTAAATACCATCGCAATAAGGAAGCTGACATTTTTCGGTCATATAAAAAGACATAATAGTCTGGAAAAAACAGTGATGGAAGGCATGGTCCCTGGAAAAAGGGGAAGGGGGTCGACCTAGACGACGGTGGACCCAGGACATCACAGAGAGTCTGAACTTGTCTTTGGCTGATGCAGGTCGACTTGCCCAGAATCGTGATGCGTTCAGAGCAGCTGTAATGGAGACAACGTTCTGGAAAGAATACGTCACATGATGATGATGAATACTTTTTCCCTTTTTGTGTATCGACCCCAAGGGGCGCATACCATATTATGTAATGTCAAATGCCGTATTTTTATGTAAATTCACTTAATGTTGTAAGATGAATAGCATATCCAGTCAGCTGGAACTACAGGGAGATATCCCTTATGTTGAGTTGGAAGAGGACGGAGTAGATTTTGCTGTCAGAACATTTACTGACAGGTACATGTGTGTACAAAATATATTAGCCTATGCAAGCGCATGCTGATAATTGATAGAGTGGAAGTAACAGGAGAGTGACTCATATGGAAAAGGACAGCCCAAGACTATCATAGCAATGATTAAAATAATTCTAAATCCCATAGTGGAGCATAACTGTTTAGTATAACCAGTATTGTAATTTTATTGTTTGCTTGATGTAAATGTCGTCTCTTTTTGGGTCTCAGTTTCAGGATATTCTGCATTGCTATCGCAAGAGTCCAGTCAGGCGACAAACGTAACATTCTCATCGCTCTCACGGCTCCTGAACGCAATTAGCACTACGAGTTGTCACCCCTACCTGAAATACAACCCTTTGTCAACGCCCATCCCTAACGGGACATAAGCTCACGCAGTGTGTAAGGAGCCAACGCAAAAATCTGAAATTGAATTTTGCAATAGTGGTTTCCTACTAGCCTCTTGATCACAAGTCAGAGCATTGTGGCTTCCAACATATCTATCAGCCCAGCGTCTTCAGCAGAATTTAAATCGCCAAACGTTGTGCTTAAACGGAGCACTATGTCACAAATAAGTGTTCAAGCCAGCCCAACCGGATTTACCACCAAGTACGCAAGCCAAATTTCATGCGCCGGGATAATAGCGCAGTGGACCATTTGTCCTAACGTAATCTCGTCTTGTGTGTGTTTCTTGTCATTTAAAACCCCGCACGTATGAGCGGTCAGCCGAAGGTAGACAGAGTCATCTACAGCCTATCTCGCCATTAGGGGTAACCAACGATTGCGCCTACAGTGGATTTATTTATGTTATTCCATCACCTATGGAGGATATCTACACGTAAAACACTTACTGGAGCTATTGCATTTGGTCCCACGAAAGCGGACGGATTGGAACTCTGTTTATTCATTTCTCGGTGTTCTACAGGTTTTATGTTGGTGGTTTGTGTGTTCGTTGGTGTGTAATTTCATATTTGTATACTCATTGTGATTATTGAGATTGTATTATGTTGTGCTGATACACTGATTTTTTTCATATATATTTCTTCTTTCAAGAAACTTTAATAAATTTTACTCAGTTATTAACGCGCCGTTCACGACCCTTTCATCCATACTTAATATTACAAGCTCTTTACTATAGTCTCTATTGTTTTGGCAAGAGAAAAGAGAGAGAGCGGGTGTTGCTTAGACTCTACAAGTGTGTTGAGGCTTGGAGAGAGACATAACTTTAATAAATCCTCTTCCAGGTTGGTCTCAAGTTCACCCTATTTGCACAATATCTATGTGTAATCTATAATTTTGTCAGTTCACTATCATTGTCGATTTCACTACCATTGTCTAACTCGACAAATACTCTAACACTTCAACTCAACCACGACATATGTCTAACCTGAGACTGATTTTTACGTGAGTATCCCTTTTTTTTCTTGTACAGAGACAGGTGTCCCTCGGCATTCAGGCAGACACTCGCCGATTTCGGAGGTACCCATTAGAGCTGGGTCGGCTCAGGAGCCGCCAGTCCCTGGTCGACGACATTCCTTCAAATGTGCTCGACCGGGCTCGAGTTAATCCAGTCCAAATCCCGGTCGACGAAAATCTTCAAATGTCCTCGCACGGATTTGATCTTGGGTCACCCGGTCGCCATCGCAGTTCGGTAACCACTACACTAGCGCTGCTCCTTATATATATATATATATATATATATATATATATATATATATATATATATATATATATATATATATATATATATATATATATATATATATATATATATATATATATATATATACACTCTTATATATAGTTAGTGATGGAAAGCATTGTCCCTGGAAAAAGGGGAAGTGGTCGACCTAGACGACGGTGGACCCAGGACATCACATAGAGTCTGAACTTGTCTTTGCTTGATGCAGGTCGACTTGCCCAGAATCGTGATGCGTTCAGAGCAGCTGTAATGGAGACAACGTTCTGGAGAGACTACGTCACATGATGATGATGACGACTGTATGACTATAAGATCGAATGTCTATCTTAACGTATGTAGTTTTGATAACGTGTCTCTGTGATCATATATCTGTTAGACTAATTGCCCATTTGATCGGGGTGTCTATTGGACAGGGTATACTTTTACAGTCTCTTAGACTGACCATCCTTTAGATTGAGTGTCATATTCAGTGTCCTTATGGTATTGCATCTATTTACCAGATGCCTAATTGGACTGGATCAGTACTACACAAGTCACTGAAAGACAAACATCAGAAATTTTCCTTCTGCCGATGTTACTGATATTCCCCAACATAAATCACGACCCGGATCAAACGATCAACACAAAATTCCGGGTGCAATCTTTAAAAAAAGTTGCTTTAAAGAAATCAGTAACCAAATTTGATATCACCGACGGTAGCACGTTTTCGCTGTTAGTCCTCTGAAAATCACGCAGCTAATTCGTGGACACTGGTATTTGTGAATTACAAGAGGTTAGAATGTCTGGTACTAAAGTACCTAAGCAGAAACACAGCTATGTCAAACGGCTGACGGTTGTCTGTTTGTACTTAAGATTATTCAGTAGGTGGGGGCGTTCAAATTGTAGAATTAAGCAGTAGTGAAGTTGGAAACAAAAATAAGGTATATTTTATGGATTCACGAGACTGTGTACCCGTCCAAAATGACGGTAACGACGTGAAGTCAACGTCTTTACCCCTCAGTATCTTCTTCTTCGTTCGCCCTCAGAGTTCTACATTAATGACTCTAATAAAGTCAGTATCAGATCTAGGTTCCTGACATCTCCAAACAGTTTTTCGTGGAGAAAAGTGGGTTGTTGCCATATGTCACTCCGATCACTGCTGTAAGTTGGGCAGGACTGGAGAAGATGTTCGGCTGTCAAGGGGCTGGTGCCACAGGAGCAGAGATCCGTTGAACCTATCCTGTACTTGTGATATAGATGGTACCTCAGCCTATTGTGACCAGTGCGTAGGCGGAAACTGATGACCTGGTCTCACCTAGATAGCTGGTCATATAGGCATCATCTTTTATGTGACCTGGTTGTTCTCTGTCCCACTTAGACTTGAATATGGCTTTTATAGTTGTTTTAGCTAGTTCATAAGTTGTCTCTACATCGTTTTGTTGCAGGGCTCTCCATTCTTTAGCTACTGCAAAAGTGCAATATCTAATCTTCACACTGTTTTGGTAGAGTCCACCGAAGTGCATGTCTGTTGGTTTATCTTGTTTTCATGATACAGTGTATAATCTGTAATATGAGAAATGGTGACAAGAGGCATCCCTGTCCCGCTGCAATTCTTATTTCAAAGGGCTAGGTGAGTTCTATATCTTCTTTAAACGCTTTCTTTATTTGTTTAACGGCTTCATTATTTAAGGCTTTGGCAAGCCTCCATAACTATCTGCCATCTTTGTCAATGGTAAGGGGTTCTGTTGTTTTAACGCAGCTGTATTTTGCTGAAGTTTAATGATGTTTTTTTTTCCAGTACTTCGCAGCAATGACTTTGTAGGCGATGATTGCCTCAACTGTTTTGTCTTTTTCTGCTCTTTTCTGGATTCTGTTACTTGTTCTTCTAGTTTGAGTTCTTGTGTCCAGTATGGTTTATAATCTTTTCTCGCCCCTCATGGTATAGATTCTAAGGCAGCTTTCAGAACTGCTTTGTTAAATACATCAGCTATTTCTCCAATTCTTTTGTGTTGAGTGTCTATTCATCCACATTATTTATCTGACAGTACTTAGAATATGCTCCAGTTGACGTTTTTGTATTTCCAACGGTTTATGAAAGTTGAGTGCGTGTTCCATCTGCGGTATGATTTAGAAGACTGTGGGATCTTGCACGGAACCCATTTTGATATCTCTGAACAAAGTTACTTTAAATGTTTGTAAAATGTTGTAAAAGCACTTTAATTTGAGCACACATTTTTCAAGGAATATTACCATCGTTTTGATAATTTTTGTATTTACTTTCCCATTTCAAGGGATTCAACTTTCCATCTCGCTTTCCAAGGGAAACGATTAAACAACAAAAACGACTATTGACAATAAGTGATTATTTGACATTTTAAAATGCTTTTTTTTTTACATAAAAAGATGTAAAAGATAATATGTATGCAGGTACGTCCTTTCAAGCGGTGATTTAAGGAAACTGTCACGGGTTGCCTCCCCTGCTTTGGTCCAACAGTGGCCTAAAATGTATCTAAAATGGGTTGTCAAAAGTGTTTACCTTCGCACAAGATTACTCGTGGCAGAGTTGCAGTTAGAAGGATAATGACGCTTCTATCTCAAGAGAATGTTCACAAGATATTTAGAAAAACGAGAACAATGCTGCATTGGCTGAGCTCGCTAACTCTATGATCTACCGACAACTTTTGTGAAGGATTAAGCAATTATTATTTTTAGCTCGTCAAACCCCCACCCTGATTTAACTCAGTGGAATTCGTATTATTAAGGTATAGCTCTGTTTAGAGTGTATTTAGTAAATTGAATGAGACAAACATGCAGTACATTTAAAATGATTAAATCGAAGTTAAATGTTTATAATTACAAATAACAAATTTAATAATCATATAGTTTTAACAAAGGTTTAAAAGAATGAATAATGTTTTTCAGCAAGGTATCATCACTTTTGTGATGGGATAAATGTTTATAAAAGAGTTCACGTGGCAGCTTATAGGTTTCACTTATCTGCACTGGTAGGTTCTGCTCCCGCTGATGGGTTGGTTCTTGGTAGATTGATCACTGATAACGCTCGTCGCTGGTCAAGGATGTAGGGCGTAGCACGTTCACAGAAGTGTCAGGGAGTGTCTTCAAAGTTGGTCCCTCGTCTTAAAGCTCAGGCCAATGTTCCCTTCTTGTTCCAGAGATAGAACCCTCAACTGGTACCACCACCAACAAGCCAATCCTGGTTCACAGATTTTTTGCTCAGATGAATGAAGTTAAGGCACTTGATTAAGCCTCTTACACGTGTTCTTGGTGGTCGTTACTTTTATAAGATAGTTCCCTCTATGACTCCGTGTGTTCTCAGTTTCCCACGTCCCGGTTTCCTTGTTAAAAGGATAAGAGATTTCCTGGGTTGTTTTGTAAGTCCGTCAAGATTCTCCAAGAAAAGGTCCGGCCTGATAAATGGAAATTCTGAATTTTAACTTCTGGCAAGTCTGGTTGTGTCGTCTTTGGCAAGCGATTTCTCACAGTGAATTTAAGCTGCGAAAAGGTCCGGTTATATTGCCTGTCATACCCCAGCATCCGTTTGTTATCAAGCTACTCAGGGATCCAATCATTTCAAACATGCTTGTTGGGTGGGGTAATTTCAAAATATTCTGACATCCAATAATTTTACGCGGGATGCAAAGGTCACGTCTCCCATATATGGCAATAAAACATCCGATTCCTGGTGTACAAACTCACCACCACATCTGTAAACTCATAGGACAATGTGTTTCAGATGTAACAACATATTACTTTCAGATAAAGTAATGTCTCCGTGAAAGTTGGACAGGAAACGATTATGTCATTCGTGTCTGTCAAAAATGTGTTGCACAGACGAGTTATCTTGTTATCTGTCGCTTGAGCACACAACTCTACGCGAAAACTAAGCAGACCAATATGGGTGTTACCTGTGATAATCTCAGCAAATATGTGCCGCGCCTAGCAAATGTGATGTATTATCACCAACAAGGAGTGTCAAATGTTTTGACAATATGAAATATCTGCTACATAACAGAGAAAGAAAAAAGTGTTGACCATGGAAAAGCACGCAAATAGTCAGTACAAAAACTCAAATGAGTACTGCCGGAGTGAAAGAGATATCGAGAAGGGGTCGCCCCAAACCTATCTCGTCACAGAAACATATGTGAATAAATCTTACCTTCACAAACCTTTGAGTTATCTTATATTACAAACAAGTAGCGTCATTTAATTAAACAAAAAATTGAAAAAACTTGGCGCTGAGCGTTTTGTGCATATCAAACATATAAAGAAACTATATAAGTTGGTATGGACTGTGCCAACATATAAGCCCAGAAAGCCTTCTTTGCAGGCGAAAGATCTCAACAACATCATTTAATTAAATATAATTTATTTTATCACAAGTGTGAAAACAAATGTAACACATTTTTAATCATTTGGCTATCTGATTGTGACGAGCTGAATAAGTTTGATGTTTAGTCTTTCGTTATTCTCTCTCTTACACTCATGTTCTCTCTCTCTCGTTCTCTCTCTCTTCTTTCTCTCTTACTTCATACATCCGTTAATTTTCTTTTTCAGTCGACCCACGACCCCTTATTTCTGGGCGTAATTCATACCTCCACACTCTTATGTACCCCTTTGAATCTTCAACAATGAGCAAGACTGTCAATCACTCAATGCTCTGGTTATGTCAGTCTTTGAAAACCCAAACGTGTAGGAGATTTCAGTTTGATTTATCAACAAAACCCCTCCTTAAATTATGATAACAATCTAGTCTCAGTATGGGACTTATTTTAGGGATGAGCTTTTAGAGTAGGAAGATCTTATATTGGGGCTGACATATTGAAATCCACTCCACCACCACCAACCCTAACCGACCTAAATAGGTCAGTTTTGAATAAAGCTACCTTACTGTTTAATAGGTGAAAATATAAATCCTTCTAACCGATTCTTAATTCAACACAAAAACACTTCGTTAGTCACCCTGCACGTATTAGTGTCAAAATAGGAAAAGGCGCGGGGGGGGGGGGGGGGGTGGGTAAAGACAAGAAACCCACCTGTTATGATTCATAACGATTATGTCGGTATAATAGGCAGCTAGCCAGGGCTCCTTTTTTGTTTATTTTATACGGAGTCACTTATTAATAAAGGAAGTGACGTCATGCCGATATGGTTGACTGGCAGACGTGAACAAATTTGAAGCAGAAGTGAGTTGAGCGTCTGCAAGGAGATGCGGCTTGTGTTAGGAAGTGAGCGGACGTATGTGTTTTGAGCTCCTGCAGTATTCTGTGTTTTTCCTGAATTATTCCATTACTAGGACATCAATATAATTGGTTGAGGTGTCCCTGGCTTATTCTAGTAAGGAAATGTGTGCCTATTCATAAAAATGTCCATAGGACGATATTAAATAAAGTTTGAATGATTGCCAATGACCAGCGTTTGATAGGGAACGGACTGGAGCCGCTGTAGCATAGTGGTTAGTGCACTGGCTTCCTAGCTCAGTGGTCTTTGGTTCGATCCCCAGATGAGGTGGGATTTTTTTAGGCCGCAAACGGCTTCTGGGTCGACCCAGCCCCAACTGGGTACCAGAGTAACTTCTGGGAAGGTTAAGGCGGCCGGCGTGATGCTGACCACATCACCCCAATATATATATATATATATATATATATACAAGGGGATTGACATACGTCTTAGGCCTGACCATGAAGAACATGTCACAGAGAGCTGAAATTTTGTATAGTGTTTACTCCTTTTCAATATAGCCACCATCTGAATTGACACATTTCTGCCATCTCTGCTTGACCTTGAAAAGACCTTGGGAGTAGAACACCCTATTTTTTAAACTAAACCAGTCATCACATGCCAGTATAACCTCTTCATCGCTGTAAAAATGATTTCCTTTTAGCTGTTTTTTAAGATTTGGCAATAGAAAAAAGTCTGATGGAGCCAAATCTGGAGAATATGGTGGGTGTGGAAGAATTTCAATATTCAAATCGTTAGCTGCTAGCCGCACAAGCCGTGCTTTGTGAGAGGGCGCGTTCTCTTGAAGCAAAGGAAGATTTTGAGTGCGCGTTATCCCTCGTTTCCTGGTCACAACATTTCTTAGTTTGGTGAGAAAATCTGCATAGTACTGTAAATTAACTGTGTTGCCACGAGGCAGATAATTTTTCAAATGGACACCTTTGCCGTCCCAAAAAACAGTCAGCATCACTTTTCCTGCAGATTTCTGCGCTCTGGGCTTGACAGGTGTTGGGGAGCCCGGGGTTTTCCATTGCATGCTGGCAATTTTGGATTCGGGGTCATAATGGTGTACCCAAGTCTCATCTACTGTCATCATGGTCTCCAAACAATTTTTTGACTGACACTTTTTGAGCAACTATTGACAGCAATTTACCCTCGTTTGCTTCTGTTCACGTGTAACAGTCGCGGAACCCGGCGTGCACACACTTTTCTCATGTTCAGTCTGTTGTGTAAAATTCTATAAACTGTTCTTTCGTTTAGTTTTACTCTACTAGCTATTTCCACAGTTGTCATTTTTCGATCCTGGTCAATGATTTTCTTCACTCTTGTTGCATTTTCATCGATTTTCTCTGAGGCGGGTCTACCAGATCTTGGCAGATCAGCAACATTTGAGCGGCCGCACTTAAACTGTTGACACCAGTTTTTTACCGAAGTATATGAAGGACAAGAATCACGAAACACTGGTTCCATCTCCCTGTGTATTTCTGTAGGTGTTTTTTTCCTGAAACATCAGAAATTTTATCACAGCTCTGGCCTCCTTCTTTTTCATTGTTTTGTCAAATCTTTGGAGCAGCAGATCCGGTCAATAGGGTGCATTGCGCCGTGCACCGTAGCGGGAAAACCCATTGAAGAAACAAACGCGTACTTAACACATTCAGTGCAAATATGATGAACTTTAAATGTGCCAAATTTCATCTTCCTCCTGAGACTCCTTCATGGTCAGGCCCAAGACTTGTGTCAATCCCCTTGTATATATATATATATATATATATATATCTCTTACCACGAAGCCGTGTGTCAAAACTAATAAATTGCATGTTTGTAAAATTGTGAAAGTGGTGTTGGTCCGCTCAGTACAGTTATACTGAAAACGTGTTGTGTGACTGCCCCTAGAGTCTACCTTGGCCGCGGAGAATATCTCCGGAATAATTGAACAATAACGACACGTAACACCTCCCCGTCTGTATACGCCGCTGTGTGTGGTAGCTTCTTAGAAAGAAATGCAGAAAGATTTTGGTGTCAAATGGAAGTGAACAGTGGACAGGGAATAAATAAACAAGAAGCTCACCTAAGTCTGCGAGATTTGGCCTTACCGAAGAATGCAAACAATCCCTAAGCCAGTTTACAAAATACAAGCAAGAAAAAGAAAACACACAAACACTTACACGCAGACAACAGGATGTTCTAAAATGAAATCGTTCACGTTTATTGAATGTATGTATGCAAGAGAGTGTCCAATTGGCAGAGTTGCTAGAGCACTCGCCTCTCGTGACTAAGGTACTGGGTTCCAGGTTCGAAACATGGTAGTGTCTCTCCCCAGTCTAGCAAGCTGAAATCTGGTACCCGATTCTGCTCTTGGGTTAGGAAAGGCTGAGACGACGAGGAAGGGTAGCGTCACCCCACCTCATAAAGCTTGGCCTAGTATAGTGGAGTTTTTGACAGTTCACTCCTCTGCTGCAGTATTGTCGTAGATTTGTGATAGGTGAATTAAGACTTGGTTTGGTCCCTTCTGAATAGCAATAGAAACGAGTGATAGCTCAGTGGGAGATGGAAAATAGAAATAGATTTCACGAGTGAGATGGAGAAAATATATTAGAGTCGGTCTCTGACGCTCGAGATGATTTCTCTCAGTCAGCCTATCATCTACAACAGATTAAGATTTGTCAGACCGTCTAGTATAATATATAGTAATATATATATATATCCCTCACATACACACACCTAAGTGACTACAATAGACTCACAGACGTGAAACTATGACAATGGAAATATAGATAACTGGGAAAGAACTAACCGACACACTGGAATAAGTTCAAGTGAATTTTAATTATCATAATAAAATTCCATCACAACACCTAAAATTACATCAAACGTATACAAATACAAGGGGCTTGACATAAGTCTTGGGCCTGACCATGAAGGAGTCACAGGAGGAAGATGAAACTTGGCACATTTAAAGTTCATCATATTTTCGCTGAATGTGTGAAGTACGCGTTAGTTTCTTCAATGGGTTTTCCCGCTACGGTGCATGGCGCAATGTACCCTATTGAACGGATCTGCTGCTCCAAAGATTTGACAAAACAATAGAAAAGAAGGAGGCCAGAGCTGTGATAAATTTTCTGATGTTTCAAGGAAAAACACCTACAGAAATACACAGGGAGATGGAACCAGTGTTTCGTGATTCTTGTCCTTCAAATACTTCGGTAAAATCTGGTGTCAACAGTTTAAGTGCGGCCGCTCAAATGTTGCTGATCTGCCAAGATCTGATAGACCAGCCTCAGAGTGCAACGATAAAAATGCAACAAGCGAGAAGAAAATCATTGACCAGGATCGAAAAATGACAATTGTGGAGATAGCTAGTACAGTAAAACTGAATGAAAGAACAGTTTATAGAATTTTATACAGCAAGAAAGTTGTGACCAGGAAACGAGGGATAACGCGCACTCAAAATCTTCCTGTGCTGCAAGACAAAGCGCCCTCTCACAAAGCACGGCTTGTGCAGCTAGCAGCCAACGATTTGAATATTGAAATTCTTCCATTGGCTCCATCATACTTTTTTCTATTCCCAAATCTTAAAAAACAGCTAAAAGGAAATCATTTTGACAGCGATGAAGAAGTTATACTGGCATGTGATGACTGGTTTAGTCTGAAAAATAGGGTGTTCTACTCCCAAGGTCTTTTCAAGGTCAAGCAGTAATGGCAGAAGTGTGTCAATTTAGACGGTGGCTATATTGAAAAGGAATAAACACTATACCAAATTTCAGCTCTCTGTGACATGTCCTTCATGGTCAGGCCCAAGACTTATGTCAAGCCCCTTGTAGTCATAAAGTCAATGAATTGCTACAAGAATGATAGACCCATTGGTACGATCTTTTCCCTCGATGTATAGCCCACAGTCCTGTTAGAAGAAAAGTGATAGCTCCAAAGAGTCACGGATACATATGCTTTAGTCTAAGATTTCCCTTTAAAGGTATGAACAGACTTTGATACTCTAATCTATCCTAAAGAAAATATTGTTAGCAACAAAAACCTTGCATAAAGAAATTTAAGACAGCAAAATGGGTGCCAAAATACAACAATAAAGGAATCACTCGGTCCTGCATTCACTCTATTCAGTCAGCCATGATCACTAGCTTGCATTCGTACTTACAGCTTTGGTAGCAACTTCTGGAAAAACAATTTTTAGGACATGCACATACAGAATCTCCAGTGGTAGTCTTGGCCAAGGGAACCCCAGTCCCGCAAAGATAGGTTGAATCCACTACTTCAGGGAACGTTTCCTTGGTTATTCTTATTTTAGGATATCTGGTTCTGTCACATTAAAATTGTCCAGGCACGAACGTTAACAGCGAGCAAAGTGTCAATAGCTTAGATTTCTAGTAACTAGGAATGTCAGGTCGGTGCCTTCTCGCAGTATAGGACTTTATTTGGTCACACCACAACTAGTCAGAACTCCGTCGGAATGTTACTGATAGTAATATTTTACTTGCCACAAGGGCTGAAATGTACTTGAGTTTTTTCTCAGGAAGAATTAAATCTGGCTCGATGGGCCCGTTACGTCATCTAATCTTAAAGTTCATGTAATGGGTACTCTGTCGTTCTGGATGCCAACGCAATGCCAGACAGGTTTTACTTTATACACCCAAGTCTTTAAGAAAAAAATGTTTTTGTTCTTCACAGATATTTCTCAGTACTAAAACGCTGGTAGAGTTGGGCTACCCCAGTTTCACTGAATAAAGAGAAAACAACATATACAATACTTATACATACTATTCCTCGGTTATAACTTACATTATAAACTGCAAGCGTAGAGCTGGTCTTATCGTTTAAATCTCCCATGAAATAAGTTATATTTCTAAAATCAGTCATCATGAATTAGAAATACATACGTATTTCGTCAATACTCAATGATGAATCGGTACAGTTTTAAGTTAGTTTAAAATATTCTCGATTGATTATTAGCAGTTTAATAAAATTTATTTATAGCTGCATGAGTTAAGCTAGAAATTATAATTTATTTTGCTATCCACTGAAACACGTCAGCTAGAGAATATAACAGACTTACAATTGAATTACTTCTGCACAGAAATCTAACTAGTAAAATGAAATAAGCGGTTATCACTGACTCACTCAATACTGCTAGATATATATAACATTTACCTCCAAGCAGAACTACAGACTAACACCACGAACTAGAATCATTCAATATAAGGGTATTCCAGAACTCGGCAAAAATGTCGAGAAACTAGGACTTCGCAATACACAAGAGATTTCCTAGCACTAACGATCTGTCTACTGCAACTGGAGAATGACTGAATGAAATCAAGTCCAAACTGCGGGGTAGATATATGAAAAAGACAAAGGATCCCACGCAATTACGAAAACCCGAAATAGCGCCGGTCTCTCTCTCTCTCCCCTCTCTCTCTCTTAACACTTCACATTAACTTAGACGCTGGCCATAACTGCCAAAACGCGTCTTCACACCTACTACGACATGTCTCATTTCTGAGCGATGCAGATTGGCGCCTTCCACACCTCACGCTGAGAATCTAGCCGAAGAAAAACTCGTGTCAGATGAAAATGTAGACACATGTCTGCTCTCTATGTCTGACGAGACGAATTCTCACTCTATTTCGTTCACATCCAGGGACTGACATATTACGCAATAAAATGCGTTACTAGTATGATAAAAGAAACGGCAAAAGTCAGAATGGGAAGTAATATTTTGTCGCAAACGAACGAATGCGAAAAACAGGAAAAGTATAAAAGAGCAATAATAAAGTAGAGGACACGGGTAGAAAGAAAAGAATATAGAAAATTTATTGATCATAAATCTCTATGCGACAAGTATCTGCTACAGGACTACATCTACCATAACTTTTTATGTATGCATGTACTGATACTTGGTATTTTGAATACTGATACTTGGTATTTTGAATACTGATACTTGGTAGTTTGAATACTGATACTTGGTAGTTTGAATACTGATACTTGGTAGTTTGAATACTGATACTTGGTAGTTTGAATACTGATACTTGGTAGTTTGAATACTGATACTTGGTGGTTTGAAACATGTACATGCAAAGTGTATCAGTGGATTAGTGTCTTTGGAACCGAGGCAATGTGAAGCCAGTTTTAGGTACATAAGTCAAGAACAGTTCAGTTATAGGATTGTACAGGATTTTGAAGCTTCTATGTTTAAAGAATAACAAGAATATTAAATTATTGGAGATATTGGATTTTTTGCATTGTAGTTAATTCTAACCTCCTACTTGATATATAGCATTTAATGTTTCACATCATTGTTGTATTTAATATTAATTTTTAATAGACCCACACCAAAATATGTCAATGTATCTTATGGAGAATAAAGATTTTGATATCTGTATATGTATGTGGGAGTGCACTGGCTTCCTAGCTCGGTGGTCCATGGTTCGATCCCCAGTGGAGGTGGGATTTTTTAGACCTCAAACGACTCCGGGGTCGACCCAGCCTCATGAATTGGGTACCAGAGCAACTCTGGGAAGGTTAAGGCGGCCGGCGTGTTGCTGGCCACATCACCTTTAGTGTGCTGAATGTCAAGAAAATATGGGCCTAAAACCATATTCTCAGTATGCCTTCAATGAGCGTGTAACGGTTTCCTTTACCTTTTTATGTTTTTTTAATTTGTATGTTTTTTTAATTGACATGAAAACTGTCGATGTAAAAAAGAATAAAAGTAATCACGTACTCATTTACAGCTTGGTAGATTGTGGTGTAATGCTACCAGGTTTCATTCCGGGAATCCTGTAAGTTTTCCACGACATGCACACACTTTAACCAGTCTGCCAGTGCATGATTTGTATCTTTATAAGTGTTTGGTATGTGTTTTATTTATGTACTTGTATATGTCTGTGTTTGCTTGTTTGTGATGAAAAGATGTATGGCTGGATGTTGACTATTGAAAAGTTGTGTGTACAGACATAACCATGTACATTATTCTTAGTCTTTGATTTTCAGCTCTATGTGCAGCATGTCTTTATGTCATTAAACGTAATTGGGACGAGAAGTGAGGAGAAGTTGCTGGCGTTGGTCAGGGCACATCCTGAGAAAAAACAAGTGATAGCTTTACACGGCAATCCTTTTTCTGGAATCCTTAGACTAAGTAGAGCGTGGTTTCAGCGCGGTTGTCCAAATTTTTTCGAAGCAGAGAAACAGACTGCAGATGAACGTGGGGATCTGAGACTCCTTATAAGTAACTTTCATTGTGATGTTGAGAAGCTGATATCACTACCCCAGGCACATCCATCTCACTGAAGTTAAAAAGAAGTAAGTTTGTTACTAATTTACTCTCGCATACTGCTGTTTGTTATACTGGATTAAGTAATTAAGTTTGTCCTTTTTAAATTAAGTTAATAAATAAGTGCATCTGTAGCTTTATATTAGAATGTGATAAATAGAGCAATTAGTTGTTACTGTATTAGCAGTTGCTCTTATTTTTCACTCTTTACATGTTTTTTAATGTACTGTGGGGAAATGTGGGGGGGGGGGGCGCTGGGAACATGCCATGGGAGCAAAAGGGGCGGTGACCCGAACAAGTTTTGGAAACACTGCCTTAGAGCAAGAGAAATAGAAAGAGACCAAACAACACAGGGAGACGAGAATTGGAGACAGACGAGAATGGGGTGAAGAAGAAACTCTTTCATATTTAATTATCATAACTTTATTTCCCGTCATTTTTAGAAAGTCGATATACATACTCAGTGGTGATAACTGCTGCTCACTTTCAGTGATGTTACTGAAAACCAGTGGCATAACTACAGTATAAGAGGGTCTCAGGAACACATCAAATGGGGGTTCTCCTTATATACGAGCCAACAACTAAATTAATATACTGCAGGGAACGATCCCGATCTATGTGACGGAGGGAGGTGATAAAAAAATCATCTTCCAGGGATATTTCCAACTAGCCCTTTTCCATTTGCATTGGAAAGCACGGTGTCCACACGATTACACATATTTCTAATGCGTTCCAGTGACAATCTAGCTTACTAGGTATCTCTCATTCTTGAACTGCATAAGAGAGGAATGCGATGTTTTTTGTTTTTTTTAACATTCTTCTTCTTCTTCTTCGTACACTCTCAGACGTCCACTTGAATGTTTTCAAAGAAAGCAGTAGTCAGTTTGAGGCTATTTGAATCACCGTAAAGCTTTTCCACGAAAGGAGCTGGCGTCGGCCATATGCACTTTCTCTGTACCGCATATAAGGGGCAACTTTGAAGCAGATGTTCAGCAGTCATTTTATCAGTGCCACAGTTACACTGATCGGTAGTTCCTATCTTTAGCTTGTTGAACAGATGGTTGTCGTGAAACGAGTTGTGTAAACCCACTTCTTAGTTAAATCCCTACGTCGAGAGCCCAACCAATCAACGAGCAACGATCACCAGTCTCGGAGACAGACTAAAATTAGACTTAAGCCCTGTTTTTTCGGATGTGGGTCGTGGCCATCTTGTTCACGCAATATGGCGGAAAAAACTGAATAAAATTAGCCATAAGCCCTGTTTTGTTCAGGACTCGTTTCGGTCAAGGACGGTACGAGGCATGGGACCAAACTGCAGAAAACCAATCAGCTTGCCCCACCAGGAACCAACCAAAAGCTTTCCTTAAGCATTCATCTACCTATATAATCGGGCGAGATTTTATGCAAAAGCACGCAACACCGACACGAAGCCAGATACCGACTGACTGGAGAGGAGAAGCTGTCAACCTTGATTTATAGCTTACCTGAGTGCATTGACCTGCAGCCTGCTTCACTAAGTCGAGTCAAAACCTGGCCGGTTTAAAATCTTAGAGGGTTTTATTCGTGTCATCAAACCTGAGGACGTATGTCGAGTCAATCCAGCTGCCTGAAACTTCGCAGGAGCATAGAGATTGTACCTGAGCTACATCTTTAGTCCCCCTCAGTCTTGGGTGGGCTAAAGGAACGATCCACAGCAGGTGGTGTGTCAATCAAACTAAGGAGAACAGAACGTTTTGAGAGATGAGTACACATTAGTACCATTTCCGTCGGCAATTGTGAGCAAAGTTAGTGTCAGTGACGAGAAAGTGATTTAGCGTAGAAAGAGACAAGATTAACAGCATAGCTAATAAATGATATATATATATATATATATATATACTTAATTAACAGCACAGCTGATACATGTACTATAATTGAATAACAGCACAGCTGATATAATTTTTGTTCCTATAATTGGAAAACGTGTTGTAATATATATATATATATATATATATATATATAAATATATATATATATATATATATATATATATATATATATATATATATATATATATATATATATATATATATATATATATATATATATATGTGTGTGTGTGAATCATATGTAAACTTACAAATCCATTACATTCCATTTTTCAACATTCGCCCTTCAGCACAAGAGTAGATAGGGTATATACTAAATAAATAATAAGGAAATTGTATTTGAAGACTTGTCAATTTTATCACTGTTAAGTAAAATCTGTTTCCTTGTCTTAATATCACAGTTAGTTACACAGCGGAGATGGCAAGTTATGTCGGTCTCCTCTCTACTAATTTTTCGAGATCCGATCATTCACAGCCGTAACTAGTTTGTGATACCAGTAGTTCTCTCAGACACTGGGACTTCACCATTTTCTGCAGAAATTCTATTTCTGTAATTGTCAGTACTATACTGATCCAAGAGCCAATAAAAACCTCACGCCACACTGGGGGCTCGTTCCTGGGATATTTCTGTATATCTTGAGCCATACTTAGTCTATTCATCTTCTACTAACTCTATCTTGTGCCACCCATAGATAACTAAAGAAACAAATTTTTGAGAAAATTCTATAATAGGATTTTGTATTGTTTTCTTAAGAGGAGTACCATTTAGTACTCAGTAAATAGTTGATGCTCACAAAGTTGCACGGAAATTATTTGTTCATTTAAATTAATTAAGTTTAATTATAATATTTGGATATAGTAAATTTACATACCCTATCTAAGTAACGCAATGGCTGATCTAGTGAAGTTCAGAACTGCGATCATGCAGATGGGTAACGAATTAAATATGACAGGTGAGGCTCTTACTCAGTATGTCACAACAGAAGTGGACAAACACATGGATAAGGAAGAAATAAAATTGCAAGTAGAAGCGGAAATAGAAGCCAAAAGACTGGAAGCTGAGAGAGAAGACAAAAGACGGAAAGCTGAGAGAGAAACCAAAAGATTAGAAATTGAAGCCAAGAAATGGGAGGCTAAAAATGAGGCAAAGAAATTGAAGCTGAGGAAAGGAAATTACAAGCAGAGAGAGACCATCAGTTGAGGTTAAAAGAGCTTGAAATTCAGGCAAATACTGGCAATCATGGTGGTAACTGACCTCACTCTGAGAGTAGCTCCAGCCAGAGCACCTCAAGTGGAGCCATGAATTTTCATCTGGACCCATTTGTTGAGAAAGAAGATGCCATTGAGTCGTACCTGGATAGATATGAAAGACTTGCCACTACCTATGGCTTAGGGAAAGAAAAGTGGAGTCTTAAACTATCTCAGGGATTGAGAGGTGTTGCCTACGATGTATATTTGAAGCTCTCAAGAGATGACCAGGAAGATTATGAAGTCCTGAAGCAGGCACTGCTTGTGAGATATGAAAAAAACTCAGAATCATATAGAAAGAAATTCCGAACAGCTAAACTTCTTCCAGGAGAAAACTATCACCAATTCTCTGCTAGATTAGAAACCTATTTGGAAAAATGGAGTAGTTTAGGAAAGAATCAGGATCTGAAAGAAATGATAATGATGGAGCAAGTGAAAGAGTCCATGCCTCAAGAAATGAGGAAGTTTATCATTCTTCTTCTTCTCCGTACACTCTCAGACGTCCACTTGAATATTCTCAAAGAAAGCAGTAGTCAGTTTGAGGCTATTTGAATCCCCGTAAAGGAGCAGAGAGATTGGAAGATATTGTGACGGTTGCTGAAAGATATCAAGCAGCTCAGGCAGAATTATTAGGAAATAGGAAGAAGCAGGGTGAAAACTTCCAATCACCACAAAACTATTCCAAATATGAACAAAAGGACCATACCACAAGGAACAAACAAAGATTTGACCAAAAGGACAAAAACCCTCTAAGATCGAATAAGACACCTTACCGGAAGGAAGGAAAGTGGTGTAAAACTTGTCTAACGAGTAACCACAATACTGCAGACTGCAGAAGGAAGAACCCTCCTTATAACGCTGCTTGTCTCACAACAGGGAACAAGGGAAGGAAGGAACTGGCAGTTAGTCAGAATGACCTCCATCACCCCCTGTCTGTGAGGAAGTGATAAGTAATGGCACTAAAATTCAGTGCTTATATGATTCCGGATTGGAATTCGACTCAGTCGTGAGTGCTACCCTAGTGCACCCTGATCAACGTACCACAGAAACAGTGGACATACAAGGGGCAATGCAGGGAACCGGCACCATGACACTTCCCATAGCAAGGATCAACGTGAGAACTCGCTATGTGGAAGGAGTGATCCGAGCAGCAGTGAGTGATGATCTTATATACCCGCTGGTAATAGGATGTAAATATGTCTTTTTGGTGACCCAATAAAACCTGTTGTCATGGCAGCAAACCATACCAGGTCGAGCACCAAAAAGGAGGAGGGAGATCCAATAAACATTTATCATATAAAGATGAAAAAGGATCAAACAGCAGACAGCACATTGAAGCCTTGTTTTGGCAAATTGCCAAAGGCCCATAACCCTCCAGAGAAAGGAGACTACTATATGGAAAATGGCCTACTCTACAGACAAGCTGGAAAAGGACCTAAAGGGCATGGACAGCTGGTAGTGCCAAATCTCTACAGGGAGGAAATTATGGAGCAAGAGCATGCTACATCAGGCAGTGGTCACAGAGGAAAAGGGTCACTGGTCAAAATATAGCATTGCGATATTACTGGCTAGGAATAATTGAAGACATAAGTTGGTATATGAAATCCTGTTCAGAATGTAACCAGGTAACCTCATTCAGAAGCGTAGACCAGTTACAGGACCTAGGGAAGCATTGTTGCGGACGTAGGCCCACCAAGAAAACACACAAGAGAAAACAACAAGTAGATGCAGTGATAAAGAGAAAACAAAATCATCACACGTCTACTGTTACACCAGTAACCATGGCAACTCTTCGTATTGTACAGAGAGTGGACGAGAGACATCCCACCCCGACTAGATATTTGTCAGAACACCATGGCCTGGATCATTTGGAAAATTTGGTTAGTCAGCAACCAGTATTAAAAAAGTGGCAGAAACAAACCCGAACCATAGGAGGTAGGAACCCGGGCTGTACCAAACAGTTGATGGAGACAGGCCCCACTTCGGTATACTGCCCCTTACAATAGAAATAGGTGTGGGTCCGGCAACGTTGTTGTATTGCCGTCTCCATACACAGTCCACTGGAAGCATTGCTGCGGACATGGACTGAACACTAGCAAGCACAAGCACTCAAGGATGAGATTGACTATCTCTTAAAAGAGAAAATTATTTCAAAGTCTGAATCTCCCTATAGCTCAAGTGTGGTGCTATTAAGGAAGCCTAGTGGTGAACACAGGTTATGTATTTACTACAAGAAGCTATATGCTATCACAGAATCTCCGGTGGATCCATTACCTGACACCAACCAGCTGTTCTCTACACTGAGTAAGGCTAGGTATTTATCAAAGGTAGATCTAAGCAAGGGATACTACCAAATACCAGTGAAACCAGAAGTTAGGAAAATGCTGGCATTTAGTACATCAGACGGACACTACGAGTTTAATGTAGTACCCTTTGGGCTGAAAAACGCTCCAAGTATCTTTTCAAGAATGATGAGGAAATTGTTGGAACCTCTACAAAATCCCCATATCACTAACTTTATGGATGACATTCTTGTTGCTACAACCACATTTGAAGAGCATATAGTAGCGCTCTCCATGTCGTTTGACAGACTGAGAGCCACTGGATTGACTGCACGTCCAACCAAGTGCTATATCGGTTGTAAGGTGTTGGAATTCTTAGGTCACACTATTTCTACAGGTCATATGTCTCCTGACCCAAAGAATATAGAGAAGTTCAAGAAGGCACCCAGACCTCAAACGAAGAAAGATGTGAGATCATTCGTGTCATTATGTGGGTTCTATCAGAAGTACATACCCCAATTTAACTCTCTGTGTGCACCATTAACCAACTTAACGAAGAAAGGACAGCCTGACAAAATCCAATGGAATGCTGATTGTGAAAAAGCTTACACAGAGCTAAAAGCAAAACTCACCAGCAAACCAATCCTTACGCTTGTTGCTGTCATTTTCGACGGAGTCATCTGTCAAGTTATTTGCTTATGTTTGTATCATAAGTATAATTGTGTCTTTACCTGCGATGTCAGGTTGATTAGGGGTTGTCTTCCCTTGTTTATTCATTCATTGTGTTTGACCTTTAGGGTCAGAGGTTGTCAGTTCGGGCGTAGGCCTATGGGAAGGTTTTTTAAGCGGGAGTGAGATATACTTCCGGGAAGCCGGGAGGTCCTGTTTTTCTGAAGGGACCAAGAGTCCATTGTTTTTCGGGGAGAATCTTCGAAGTAACTGCTATGGCAGTTTTCCCCAGTGAATCTCTGTGCGTCGGGATGACGACAGAATTCCTTGTGTAGTTCTGAGGATTCATTTACCAGGTAATACCGACCTTTATGCATTATTACGCTTTTCGGTGGCAGAACATGTAAAGGATTACCTAGGGTGAACAGCAGTTCACGGATCCGCCATTTCAGAACTTATATATTTGTGCTCGAGGTAGCCATCCAAGACTGTTAGTCTTATATTGTCCAGAAATCCAGTGACGAAGATATATTGTGGGAGCCGCAGATTGGCGGAACTTCTATCTACAATAAGTATTACTGCAGGGTTGATGATAACCTATTTAACAGAAGTACACGGCCGACGTCAGAACGAGGCCTGTGCTTTCGGCTATTATACTACAGCCTGATATGTGCAATTGGCGGGAGTGCCAAGTTGCACCTATGTGTCAAGGTAACTAAGGCATCTGACGCGTTTAGTCAGAGACGCCAAGGGCGACGCTACGAACTGTCATTATTGAAGAACTTTGCTATTGACCATGCACGTCTATTCTGATGTTTACCTTTTTGAATGCCAAATGTATACCTATCGATGTCAGGTCAGCATGACCTTGTTACACTGACTGTTCCTGTTGATACTATGTGTGTTCCCGTCAATAAATGTCTTGAAACATGCCTGCAGTGTCAAAGCATCCTTGATTACTGCATGTGAGAGTATGGGTTGCAGGATCTACATCTATACGAGCCTAAACACATTCGCGTCTTCATTCGCACCCACACTCAATTCATCATACGCTCGCACTACACATCTAACAACATGTATACTGTCTTGGGCCAGTGATCACCTCAACAAGAAAAAAAGACAGTTACATTTCTGGTGGACCAGTTACGTGGGCTCTTATGATACATTTCTTGTCGCCAATGTGGCCTAGAAACTTACATTTCGGATGGACCAGATCTGTGGGTTTAAAAAGAACAGAGCGAGCATTTGACATTATTGTTGACATTTATGGATCCAGAAATTTACATTCCTGGTTGGCTGTTACATGTATGATGTCTCCAGTTTTGTCGAGAAAGTTACAAGAAGGACAAGTACACATTACACTTCTGATCTGTGGGTCTAAGCTACACACGGGACAGCCGTAACACACAACGCTAATTCTACACTTGCAAGTTTTGGCTACAACAGGACAGATATAGGTCATCAACGGTTGACACAAATAAACAGTACGAGCATTTATATTATAATGCTACATAAAGCATAACAAGACAAGTACTGAAGTGAACTACTAGGCATTTGCTACGTGGACCATAACTGCATAGAAGGCGGGTTCCTATTGTAAACAGTACTGCGGGTTGTGACACGTTTCATTCAACAACAGACTTTTCTAGGTCAGAGCATTCAAGCTACATTGTTGGAGGTCAAGTGTCTGTAAACAGTACGTGAAATTGTAAACATTCAATGTGCAAGCCCTAATTTGAGAAGGTCATAGTAACTTTGGTTCGTGAATACTTTATGTTACAGTGGATTTGACGTTCAGTGCGCGTTTGACATTTCGTTTCTGTGTTCGCAAGGAGCAAGAAATTTATTTTAGTTTCAGCTGTGACTGAACTTGTTCTGCAACACATTGAAATTGATTGCTATATGTTTATGTCACTTCTACTGTTTTTGGTGTATTTTTCTGCGGGTTTTTCGGTTGGTGGGTCTTACGGTAAATATGCCACTTGATCGAGGCTTACTGTAAGCGGTCTGTAGGTGCAAATTTTCTTAATTTGGAAATTTGCTAGTGACAATTGGTCGCTATTGATGTTAGCTGTGATGTAATTGTACTTAACGTTGTTTTTGTAATATTTTGTCTGTTTTTCAGTTTTGATTGTCGATTTGTTTTGTTTGTATTCTGTAGGTCTCTCCTTTCTTGTGTATTTCTCTACACATTTTTGGTTAAAACAGTGTTGCCATTTGTATTGTTTTGTATTTTTGTCTTTGTATTTTTTTTTTGGTTGTACTACATTACTGTCATGCACAGTCTACATACACATACTTGGTCATGTTTTGATATTATTGATAAGGTAGACTCTTCATATAGAGTTTGTTAAATAATATTATATAAGATATTTATACAAGTTCTTTGATAAAAGACTTGTTATCTACAAAGATTGAGACAAGGTAAATACATATTCAAGTTCTTTATAAAAAAAGACTTGTGCCCATAGTGAGTGGGATATAAGGGATTTTTTTTTCCCACAGGTACTCAAGTGATTTTTTGGGTACATTATAAACAAGAGGAACATACAAAGTCTTTGTCTAAGACTAAGACAGTAAAATAAAGTGAAGTGAGTATACAAGTCTAGCATTTCAGACTTGTCTCCCATTGAAGTGGGATAAGGTAATTTATTTAATTTTTTTCAGGTTTCTGATCTCATTAGACAGAATGTCTACATTGGATTTCTTCATCCAGCAAGGGTTGACCCTTGGTAAGTCTGGTAAAGAATTGGAAGAATATTCATCTGCTCAATTCGCTTTGCATTAAAGTCAGAAGAAAAGAAACAAAAAGAGGAAATTAAATTGAAAGCAGAAGCTGAACTAAAGAAGCTAGAAGCTGAGAATAGAAGATTAGAACTTGAAGAAAGAAGGTATCAAAGAGAGGCTGAGGAGAGAAAAGCTCAAGCTGATGAAAGAAAATTCCAGATGGAAATGGAAGACAAAAAAATTCAAGCTCAAGCTGCTGCAGAGGAAAAAAAAACTTCAAGCTGCTGCTGAGGCTGAAATTAGAAAAATGGAACATGAGGAAAGAAAACAGAAGATGGAACTTGATGAAAAACTCGCAATTTTGGAGTTAGAGAAATTGAAATTGGCGAGTACGGGTGCTCAGCAAACAACTTCGAGTACGACAAAGGAGTTTGTTAGTAGGATTAAATTGCCTCATTTCAATCCTTTAAAGGATGACGTAGCAGATTATCTAGATAGATTCCAATTTTTGTGCGATACGCATAACATAAAAAAGGAAAAATATGTTGAACAACTGATGCCATTTTTTACAGGTGACACAGTGACTACTCTTATGACAATAGACGAACATGAGAGGACTAATTATGATGTTGTCAGGGCAGCATTACTAAAGAAATACCAATTAAAACAAGAAGACTATCGTCTTCGTTTTAGGACAATGTTGCCAGAAAATGGAGTAGATTTCTCTGATTTTGTTACAAAGATACGTCGTACATTTACACGATGGGTTGAGTTGTCTCAGATTGAGAAAACATATGAAGGTCTAATGGACTTATTATTGCGAGATAAGGTTTTGTCATCTGTTAATGATTCTTTTCTTGCATTCCTTCATGAGCGTAAGCCTAAAAACTTAAAAGAAATGGAGGAATACTGTTGTCAGTATGCCACAGCACATCCCCATGCTACAGTTAGCAATTCTAAAGTGAAAGAAGGGTTGCCAGCTGCTTCGGCAACACCATATGGCCCTAATTTCAGAAAAAAATTTCAGGGTGCTCAACAAAATTGGAATAGGGGAAGTAATCAAAATTACACTCAGAAGCGGAGTAATCCAACACATGATGGTTCTTCGTCTATGCAGTGGAGACAAGATGGTAGTTCTCGTAATTTTAGTGGTAATAATTTGAGACACTTTCGTAAAGGCTATCCAAATAATAACTATTCAAATTTTCGAGGTAATCATTCTCGACGTCAAGATTATGACGATGGTGAATTTAGAAACCGGGATTCAAACCGGAATGATGATTACAATAGGCAATATGATAACAATTACAGGGGAAATGATAGTCGAAATAATTACAGGGGAAATGATAATCGAGGTAGACCTAGGTTTAACAAAAAAAGACCTTACCAACAGGCAAACTCTGCGCAACAAGAGTTTGATGGAGCCTGTAATACAGTAAATGATAGTGGTAACTCTAGGGCTATCACTGGTTGTGCTTTCGATTTTGGGAGAGCAACTGAATGCCCCCAATGCTTAACATTGTTTGACTCATCAACTGTATCTACGCTAAGTTGTGGTCACCCTCTTCCTGCTCTACCTGCTACAGTTGCGCATGATGGGAGAGGATCTCTCATCTTACATAAAGGTCTAATAAATGATAGGCTAGTCTCAGTACTTTTCGATTCGGGATGTACTACCGTCGGGGTTAAGGAGTCTCTGATAGATCCTTGCTGTGCCACTGGAAAAACAATCAAATGTGTTACATTTGGTGGTACTATGGAAAGCTATCCTACTGCTATTATTAGGATTGACACTCCTTTCTTCACAGGAGATGTCCATGCATGTCTTCTTCCTAATCCTATTGCGGATCTTATAATCGGTCGTATTCATGGGGTTAAGGAATGCACCCCGCAACAAATTTCTAGTTGGGAAGAAAGAAACATTCAAACGGTCAATGCAGTGGTGACAAGAGCTCAAGCTCTTAATCCCCCAACTTCATCTGATAATAGTAATGAAGTTGATAGCCAAGACGAGCACTTGGTGATTTCCCATGACTCGTTTGTTAAACGTCAAGAAGAGGATCCTTCTTTGAAGAAATACTTCCTTCTTGCAAAGAAAGGGGATCCCAATCAAAATACGAAATCACAAATCGTATATCACTATGAAGAATGGTATATTGGTACGAATGGTACAACACTCGGACAAGTCTATGCACTCGCAAATTCTTGTGCCTAAGTGTATGAGAGCCTTAATTCTTCGGCATGCACACGATTCTCAGTGTGCGGGACACATGGGTTTTTCCAGAACTAAAACTAGAGTCCTTGCGTCATTCTTTTGGCCATTCGTGAATAAAGACATCCGAATTTATTGCCGATCTTGCAAAATTTGTCAAGAGGTCAAGTCTAGGGGTCCGAGACATGCTGCTCCTATTCAGGCTGCAGATATTCCGATTCGGCCGTTTCAGAAAATGGCTATAGACATCATTGGTCCGTTCAAAATTAAGTCAGCCAGAGGACACCAATTTATCCTCACTTGCGTGGACATGTGCACGCGTTGGCCAGAGGCTATTCCTCTGAAGAGCATATCAACTGTCGATATCGCTGATGCTCTTTGGCTCGTATTTTCTCGTCTGGGATTCCCCGGAGAAATACTGTCGGATCACGGCACTCAGTTAATTTCGGACGTTATGTCTCAGGTAATGGCTACGCTAGACATTAAAAGGTCTCTCAGTAGTATTTATCATCCAATGTCCAATGGATTGGTAGAACGTCTTAACAGGAAACTAAAGAACTTACTTGGCAAGATAACGGAGGATCATCCTGAAGATTGGGACAGGGTTTTACCTGCAGTCCTCTTTGCCTATAGAGAGGTTCCCAACGAGCATACAGGGTTTTCTCCTTTCGAACTTGTCTTTGGCGCGCAACCGCGCGGGCCAATGTCCTTGTTACACGATTTGATAACTTCCGATAATATCGACGATGATACACAATCGTCATATGAATATGTTATAGCTCTTAGGGAAAAGATTATCGAATCGTGCAGGTTAGCAACTTCATCTTCCGAATTTGCGAAAGAAAAAGCTAGGCGATTTGCTAATAAGAAAAGACGCCTACGTCAACTTTGTCCTGGAGACAAAGCATATGTCTTACTGCCCTCAAGAGAGAATAGACTTCTCATTTCTTGGAAGGGTCCATACACTATAGTCTCGAAAATTTCTGATGTCGACTATATTGTCGATGTGGATGGAAGGCATAAAACCTTCCATATAAATATGCTAACAGAGTTTATTGAACGTCCAGACTATTTACAGCCTATTTTCCAGGCGACGGACGACTCTCCAGTTCAACATGGTCACATCTCATCCCTGTCCGTTATACAGGATGAGGAAACTATTTTTTCTGACGTGAACTTACCTCTTCCTGCGATTCCACTTACTTCAACGGAATCGTGGAGAGACGTTACAGTCTCTTCCAACTTGTCTTTTGAGGAACAGCGTCAAGTATCCTCTACGTTACAATCATATCAGGATGTCCTTACCGACATTCCTGGACACACAGATGTCATAGAACATGACATCATACTTACTGATCGTAATCCGATCAGAGTAAGACCATACCCAATACCTATTCATTTTCAAGCACAAGTCGAGAAAGAATTGGATGAAATGATTCAACTACAAATAATTGAACCATCCACTTCAGCTTATTCTTCGTCGATAGTTATTGTTCGAAAGAAAGACAATAACATACGTCTTTGCGTTGATTATCGCAAATTAAATCAAGTTACGAAGTTCGATGCTGAACCTATGCCGTTATTAGATGATCTACTTATTAGACTTTCTAAAGCTAAATTCTTTACTAAACTAGACTTGTCGAAAGGTTATTGGCAAGTCCCACTGACGGAACACGCCAAACCTCTCACTGCTTTTTCGACACCTAGGGGTCTGTTTCAATGGAATTTTATGCCTTTCGGGCTTATGAACGCCCCAGCGACTTTCGTGCGCATGATGCGACGAATTCTATCAGATCGTGCAGATGTCATTGCATATTTAGACGACATCTGTCTTTTCAGCGATACTTGGGAAGAACACTATGTGGGTCTGAAGGAATTGCTATCTACTCTACGTGAGCATAGATTGACTGCTAAACCCTCTAAAGCTTTTGTTGGGTTTAGTGAAATTTCCTTCCTAGGTCATCGAGTTGGTCATGGTCTGTTGAAGACAGAGGACCAAAACATTTCAAAGATATTAAATATCTCGGTTCCGAAGACAAAAAAGCAAGTGCGTAGTCTCTTGGGATTGATACAATTCTATGGAAGATTCATTGAGAATCTGTCCTCCATTATGGCACCACTTTCAACGTTATTGAAAAAAGGTTCTCCTAATATGGTGCGTTGGTCCCAAGAATGCCAATCTTCATTGGATCAGGTTAAGAATTTGTTCTCATCTCATCCTATCTTAAGACTACCGACGATTGATAAGACTTTTGTCCTTCGGAGTGATGCCTCTTCCACTGGCATTGGAGCGGCACTAATGCAGGAATATTCAGGAACTCTGCATCCTGTAATGTATATTTCTAGGAAGCTGAATGCGGCAGAAAGGAATTACTCGGTTTTGGACCGTGAATTGTTGGCTATGGTTTGGTCCATTCTTAAGCTACAAAGGTTCCTTCTGGGCGCGCATTTCTTTATGGAAACCGACCAAAAAGCTCTTACGGCTATGCAAAGTAAGGATTTGAAGAGCTCGAGATCTACTCGTTATGCTATTGCTCTTCAGCCTTTCCATTTCACGGTGCGAGCTATCCGTGGTTCGGATAATGTGATGGCGGACATATTGTCTAGATGCCCACATGATTCCAGTTAAATCTTGTGTCCTAGTTTTTCCTGATATATTTTCAGACTTAGGTCTGTCCTTAATATCATAATATGTTGTAATACAAATGTATTTGGATGATGTTTAGATAATTTAACAAATTTCATTTTGTCCATCCATCAGTGATATGTTGCTAAAATAGCATTGACATTTGTATATTGCTATGATTATATTATTTAGTAATGTTTGATATATGATTGGTATTGCCAGCAACTTAGGTTTCTTGAATGGTATCCCTTAGTTTGTTTGGTTTAAAGGAAATATTTTCTCTTATGTTGGGAGATGATTTGTACCCTCTTCTATTGTACCTGATATTAGGTTCATTGTTTGCATGAGCACAGAAGTGATACTGGTGCTATCTTGCTCATGAACATATTAAAAAAAAAAATTGCATTTTTTTTTTTACAGGGGGGGTGGTAGTAATGTTGCTGTCATTTTCGACGGAGTCATCTGTCAAGTTATTTGCTTATGTTTGTATCATAAGTATAATTGTGTCTTTACCTGCGATGTCAGGTTGATTAGGGGTTGTCTTCCCTTGTTTATTCATTCATTGTGTTTGACCTTTAGGGTCAGAGGTTGTCAGTTCGGGCGTAGGCCTATGGGAAGGTTTTTTAAGCGGGAGTGAGATATACTTCCGGGAAGCCGGGAGGTCCTGTTTTTCTGAAGGGACCAAGAGTCCATTGTTTTTCGGGGAGAATCTTCGAAGTAACTGCTATGGCAGTTTTCCCCAGTGAATCTCTGTGCGTCGGGATGACGACAGAATTCCTTGTGTAGTTCTGAGGATTCATTTACCAGGTAATACCGACCTTTATGCATTATTACGCTTTTCGGTGGCAGAACATGTAAAGGATTACCTAGGGTGAACAGCAGTTCACGGATCCGCCATTTCAGAACTTATATATTTGTGCTCGAGGTAGCCATCCAAGACTGTTAGTCTTATATTGTCCAGAAATCCAGTGACGAAGATATATTGTGGGAGCCGCAGATTGGCGGAACTTCTATCTACAATAAGTATTACTGCAGGGTTGATGATAACCTATTTAACAGAAGTACACGGCCGACGTCAGAACGAGGCCTGTGCTTTCGGCTATTATACTACAGCCTGATATGTGCAATTGGCGGGAGTGCCAAGTTGCACCTATGTGTCAAGGTAACTAAGGCATCTGACGCGTTTAGTCAGAGACGCCAAGGGCGACGCTACGAACTGTCATTATTGAAGAACTTTGCTATTGACCATGCACGTCTATTCTGATGTTTACCTTTTTGAATGCCAAATGTATACCTATCGATGTCAGGTCAGCATGACCTTGTTACACTGACTGTTCCTGTTGATACTATGTGTGTTCCCGTCAATAAATGTCTTGAAACATGCCTGCAGTGTCAAAGCATCCTTGATTACTGCATGTGAGAGTATGGGTTGCAGGATCTACATCTATACGAGCCTAAACACATTCGCGTCTTCATTCGCACCCACACTCAATTCATCATACGCTCGCACTACACATCTAACAACATGTATACTGTCTTGGGCCAGTGATCACCTCAACAAGAAAAAAAGACAGTTACAGCTACCCAATATCACACAGGAATTTGTATTAAGGACGGACGCTAGCAGTATAGGTATTGGTGCAACTCTCTTGCAGAAATCAAAAGCCCAGCCGAAGGAACTTTTACCAGTCGCCTACGCCAGTAGGAAGCTGAATGCAGCTGAGTTGAACTACTCGACCATAGAGAAAGAATGTTTGGCTCTAATTTGGTCCATCGACAAATTTTCACCTTACCTGTATGGGACACACTTCATTGTCCAAAGCGATCGTCAGCCTTTAACATTCTTGGCTGCATCTAAAAAGTTAAATTCGAGATTGTTAAGGTGGAGTCTGCTTCTGGCGCCTTATTCCTTTACCGTGAATTACATTCCGGGAAGAGACAATGTAGGAGCTGATTTTTTAAGTCGACACCCTTTACTATGGAAGGACAGACGCACAAGGATTAACTACAGCAGGGGTTTACACGTCAGCTATGACAGGTCACAGCTAGGAAAGGTGGGGGCTATGTCGTGAAACGAGCTGTGTAAACCCACTTCTTAGTTAAATCCCTATGTCGAGAGCCCAACCAATCAACGAGCACCGTTCACCAGTCTCGGAGACAGACTAAAATTAGACTTAAGCCCTGTTTTTTCGGATGTGTCGCGGCCATCTTGTTCACACAATATGGCGGAAAAAACAGAATAAAATTAGCCATAAGCCCTGTTTTGTTCAGGACTCGTTTCGGTCAAGGACGGTACGAGGCATGGGACCAAACTGCAGAAAACCAATCAGCTTGCCCCACCAGGAACCAACCAAAAGCTTTCCTTAAGCATTCATCTACCTATATAATCGGGCGAGATTTTATGCAAAAGCACGCAACACCGACACGAAGCCAGATACCGACCGACTGGAGAGGAGAAGCTGTCAACCTTGATTTATAGCTTACCTGAGTGCATTGACCTGCAGCCTGCTTCACTAAGTCGAGTCAAAACCTGGCCGGTTTAAAATCTTAGAGGGTTTTATTCGTGTCATCAAACCTGAGGACGTATGTCGAGTCAATCTAGCTTCCTGAAACTTCGCAGGAGCATAGAGATTGTACCTGAGCTACATCTTTAGTCCCCCTCAGTCTTGGGTGGGCTAAAGGAACGATCCACAGCAGGTGGTGTGTCAATCAAACTAAGGAGAACAGAACGTTTTGAGAGATGAGTACACATTAGTACCATTTCCGTCGGCAATTGTGAGCAAAGTTAGTGTCAGTGACGAGAAAGTGATTTAGCGTAGAAAGAGACAAGATTAACAGCATAGCTAATAAATGATATATATATATATATATATATATATCCATATATATATATATATATATATATATATATATGTATATATATATATACATATATATATATATATACTTAATTAACAGCACAGCTGATACATGTACTAATGTACTATAATTGAATAACAGCACAGCTGATATAATTTTTGTTCCTATAATTGGAAAACGTGTTGTAATATATATATATATATATATATATATATATATATATATATATATATATATATATATATATATATATATATATATATATATATATATATATATATATATATATATGTAAATCATATGTAAACTTACAAAGCCATTACATTCCATTTTTCAACATTCACCCTTCAGCACAAGAGTAGATAGGGTATATACTAAATAAATAATAAGGAAATTGTATTTGAAGACTTGTCAATTTTATCATTGTTAAGTAAAATCTGTTTCCTTGTCTTAATATCACAGTTAGTTACACAGCGGAGGTGGCAAGTTATGTCGGTCTCCTCTCTACTAATTTTTCGAGATCCGATCATTCACAGCCGTAACTAGTTTGTGATACCAGTAGTTCTCTCAGACACTGGGACTTCACCATTTTCTGCAGAAATTCTATTTCTGTAATTGTCAGTACTATACTGATCCAAGAGCCAATAAAAACCTCACGCCACAATGGTATCGCAATCTGTTGTGGCCAGTGCGGAGTCTGAAGATTACCACTTGTTCTCTTCTGTTGAGCTGGTAGTAAGCATCAATCTGTGTGTGACCTGGATGTTCTACATTTGTTTCTGTATCTGATTCTGATAAAAATCTTTGCCTCCTCGAAAGTTATGCTTGCATCAGGCTGAGGTAGATGTGAAACTTCGTCAGCCTCTTCATTGCCATTCGATAAATTATAATTTAGTCAGAATTTTCCACCGAACTGTTAAAGTTACATATATACCACAATTATTCCCAATTCCAGACAAACCTGAAACTCGAAAAAAAAACATAATTTTATCAAGATAAATCTTCTTCTTCGTCGTCGTTCACTCTCAGATAACCACATCTGTCTCTCTTGTAAAGTTTGCAGTCGTCTCAGGCTTCTCTTGTCACCAATACAGTTTCTCCCTCAACTTGGTTGGAGAAAGCCACGCGGCCACCCTGCTCCTCTCGTGGAGCCGATAGTTTTGGAGTAAGTGTTTGTTCTACTGTTTGTTTGTTTGTCCTAGCCAGATGTTCTACTGTTTGTTTGTTTGTCTTAGCCACATGTTCTACTGTTTGTTTGTTTGTCTTAGCCACATGTTCTACTGTTTGTTTGTCCTAGCCACGTGTTCTACTGTTAGTTTGTTTGTCCTAGCCACATGTTCTACTGCTTGTTTGTTTGTCCTAGCCACATGTTCTACTGTTTGTTTGTTTGTCCTAGCCACGTGTTCTACTGTTAGTTTGTTTGTCCTAGCCACATGTTATACTGTTTGTTTGTTTGTCCTAGCCACATGTTCTACTGTTTGTTTGTTTGTCCTAGCCACATGTTCTACTGTTTGTTTGTTTGTCCTAGCCACATGTTCTACTGTTTGTTTGTTTGTCCTAGCCACATGTTCTACTGTTTGTTTGTTTGTCCTAGCCACAAGTTCTACTGTTTGTTTGTTTGTCCTAGCCACATGTTCTACTGTTTGTTTGTTTGTCCTAGCCACACGTTCTACTGTTTGTTTGTTTGTCCTAGCCACATGTTCTACTGTTTGTTTGTTTGTCCTAGCCACATGTTCTACTGTTTGTTTGTTTGTCCTAGCCACATGTTCTACTGTTTGTTTGTTTGTCCTAGCCACATGTTCTACTGTTTGTTTGTTTGTCCTAGCCACATGTTCTACTGTTTGTTTGTTTGTCCTAGCCACACGTTCTACTGTTTGTTTGTTTGTCCTAGCCACATGTTCTACTGTTTGTTTGTTTGTCCTAGCCACATGTTCTACTGTTTGTTTGTCCTAGCCACATGGTCTACTGTTTGTTTGTCCTTGCCACATGGTCTACTGTTTGTTTGTCCTAGCCACATGTTCTACTGTTCGTTTGTCCTAGCCACATGTTCTACTGTTTGTTTGTCTTAGCCACATGTTCTACTGTTTGTTTGTTCTAGCCACATGTTCTACTGTTTGTTTGTCCTAGCCACATGTTCTACTGTTTGTTTGTCCTAGCCACATGTTCTACTGTTTGTTTGTCCTAGCCACATGTTCTACTGTTTGTTTTTTCTAGCCACATGTTCTACTGTTTGTTTGTCCTAGCCACATGTTCTACTGTTTATTTGTCCTAGCCACATGTTCTACTGTTTGTTTGTCCTAGCCACATAAGGACATATTTGCCTGTTTGTTTGTCCTAGCCACATAAGCACATATCTGCCTGTTCGATTTTCAATTTGTTGTACAGAAGGTGTTTGAATCTGCAATGGCCTGTTCTAAGTCTGAAGATTATCACTTGCTCTCTTCTTGGTAATGTATAGTACGGTTCTGCAGTATCGGACTCTAAAGTAAATCTTTAAGGAGCTCAGTGTTTTCAAAGTAGATCCCCCTTGCTCCTGAGTTGCCTACAGCGGACATACGGCCTATTTGTATTTTTAATTACACACTTAACTCCCACGCGTAAAAAAAGACTTAACACTATATTCCTTTGGCAGCTGAATGGTACTAATGATGAAGTAAGCAGTAACTTTTTAAAAATTACAAATAGGCCAGGGTTAGATCTTTAAATGCACACTGTTATTGCATGAATTCCGAATTTAAATCTCTGAATGCACATTGCTCTCGTATGAATCACAGGGTTAAATCTCGGAAAGCGCGCCGCTCTTTTGTGAATGCAAAGGTTGGAAATCTGAATACGCACTGCTCTTGTGTGAAGTCCAGGGTTAGATCTTTGAATGCACACCGCTCTTTTGTGAATAACAGGATTATATCTGTGAATGGGAGCCGCGCTGGTGTAATGGTTACCACACTGCGCTGGCGATCGGGTGATCCAGGTTCAAGCCCGGGCGAAACATTTGAACGAGTGTCGTCAACCGGGACTTGGACTGGATTAATTCCGAGCCCTGGCGAAGACATTTGAAGTAGTGTCGTCGACCAGGGACTGGTTTCTCCTGAACCGACCCAGCGGTAGCGAGAGGAAAGATATAATGATGATGATAATATCATGGACAAATAGATGTATCAGATGATACCAGGATAGTGCCAGATTTATTTGGTTTCACTGTCAAGTATTTATATTACATTTAAAGTTCATCTTCATCTGTGTTCTTGATCTTTGATGAAAGCTGTCTTTCTTATGTACGAACTTGAACAATGTTAATATTATTATTTCACAAAGTATACAGACTGTTACTATGTTCTTACACCGCAATTTTATTTTTCATCATTTCAGTATTCACTTGTATAGAATAAACTCGTAGGTTATATGTTCCATAGTCTTTAGACTTTTATAATCTTAAGTTTTTAATTTCTTTTGTGTGGTATGGTCTTATGTACAGTCAGGTAGCCCCAAACAAGGCTACATATCTTCGAAAGGTCCTTTTAGGCCTGGCCCAGCAATGGAACTGGAAAGAATCCCACAACTGCAGTTCTTCCAATCTTAAAGGTGGCACTGTTGAAGACCCTCTGATATTTCACAAGGCCTCAGAACAACAAAAGCTTCCTCCAGCTGACTTAGGCACGTAGAATTTATTAAACTCTTCAAGGCAGGATATAACCTGAAATATAATATAAATAACCTACGTAGTATCGCTCACTGACTCTCTATCCAGTCAGGAGGTAAGATGAGACAGGTAAGACAAGATGTGGTTACTCATGAGAATCATAGCAAGTCAAAAATAACATAATTCATTTAATTTATAGTACACTATTCCTGTAACTCTCTGGTTACAGTTTGTCCATGATTTGCTTCCTTACGATCAGATGGCCTCGTGGAAAGAGTTATGTTATAAATCTATTTGTACAGTAAAATAATTTCTTTCATTTTTCCATCTTTCCAATAAGGTGGTCCATTCCATCAAGCTTAACATCTTCAAAATACTTTCCTAAAACTAACATCACAAGCTACAAGTTCATCTGCTTTCATTTCACTATTAAATTGAGCTAACACGGGTTTGAATTCCCTCCAAGAATTACACAATGATTTCACATACACTTATCCACTTCTATAAGGCCCATATTAATACTATAATTATATATACATATGTAAATACATTCTTTCTTACCCTCAAATACATGCAGACCGGCTTTTAATGGCTCTACAGACTGTGTTACCCTGTAGATGGCAATGGAGTTTGATAGTAGACGATTTCGCTCGTGCCTGAAGTTTTGAATTGTGTGGCAAGTGTATAACGATTTGTACCTCCTGCCTTATATAGGTCAAGGTTTAACGTACGAGAAAGCATCTAGACCATAGTCTTTTGCAGAGTAGAAAAAGTGAAAATCTTAGGCGTTCTGTGCTAATATGAAAAACTTGAAATCGTTCTAGTTTCTTCATCTCTGAACGGATTTCCATCATCCAAAGCTTATATTATTCTTAGCGCTAAGCTCTATCTATTGCAGTATCTCTCTTATGTCTAGATTAATACGACTTTTCACTGGCGCAGCCTAAACATGGCAAAGCACTACATGGTTCCCATGTTCTTATATACACATTTTCTCCGGTTCTACATCACTTCCAGTAAAAATCTAGATATCTGCCAATAGCTAATGATCCCTATTATTGAATTGAGTCTTTCATTACCAACATATACCGTTATTAACTGCACAGTGCCTTTCGAAAGATTGTCAACATCTACACTTTCTCGACTTCCTACTTAAAGGCCTTACAAATTATTAGTATTGCGTGACCCGAGCTGCAGTTTTAATTGGTTGTTTGGCTTCTCGGAATTTCTGTACTGTGTAATGTTTTGAATGAGGCCCAAACAGGATTCAGTCTTCATCACACCAGCTCTAATGTGTGGCAGTATGACCGGTGACGGTACCAAAGGGCAAAAACCTTTAACTTTTTATTAGTCAAGGGATATAACTTTAATGTTCTTTTATATTAAACCTTCTGTAAGACACTCGCTATTCGCAAGAGTTGATATTTTCAGACGTTGAAGGAAAATCCAAGTCTTTTGCTTTCATGTCGTGAAGTATAGTGCCCTAGATTCATAGAGAGTTACGCCAACTAAAATTTGGCCACCATTTTCGGCCGTACCCGTATTGCAGGAAAATGGACCCAATCGCGAGTTTCAGACCCAATTTGCATTTTCGTTTAGATTAGCTAATAATTTGAAATAAAATTAGATGCAAATACAGTAGCACATATTTGTACTATTATTTGTATTTCAACTAACAAAACAAAAAGAAGAAAACTAGTTTACTTACCGGTTTATTGAAAAGAATCAGTAGCGTGGATTTTTAACACATACTCCGTTGAATTTTATATTCCGTTAGAATTCCACTATTTAGCAACAAATATTCCGTTAGAGTTGCAACACTTAGCAAAACATACTCCCTTCGAATTGAACTATTTAATTAGTTTGACATGTGGAAACTGGTGAATGACTGTTGTAGACACTGACAGTTTTACTAGATCCAGATAATCACATCAGTTTATGTTTTCATTAAAAATGCGACTATGTACAGATAGTTTTAACAAAATCTAATTACATATTTTGGACCGGAGATTTTGTTATAGTTTTATTATATAATTATATTATATTATATTATATTATATATATATATATATATATATATATATATATATATATATATATATATATATATATATATATATATATATATATATATATATATATATATATATACTTACTTACTTATTTACTTACTTAGTCGTTCCCCTTCTACCGTGAGGTGTAGAGGTGATATATATATATATATATATATATATATATATATATATATATATATATATATATATATATATATATATATAATCTTATAAATATAGAAGAAGTATTAAGAATAGACAGACCTAGGAAACTGCATAATATAGTCAAACAATATTTATCACGAACAAATGTTAATATTAGTGTCTGGGAATGTGAAGGTCTGATGCTGTTCTTACAATGCATATGAGTTTTAACAGATGAAAGTCAATTAAATATCTGTTAAAGTCAGTTATATAACTGGAACCACCAGGCCTTTACACCCCTCCATTTGAATATAATTCTTGTTCAGAGTTTCATCTTGATTTTGTTTGTTTTTTGTTTGTTTTTTTGTTTATTTAACGTATTAGCATAATTGTGATTGTCCCTATTTACAATGATTTGACAAATGTGATGCCACTTTCTCATCGGCAGTTGTTCATATTATTTGGAATTGAAAACAATATATATCCTAATTATAACCCATCAGAGGTTGAACGGGATATTTTTCTTCATTAATTTAAAAAAAAAAATCTTACTCGACGCTTATTAACCTTCTAGCCCTGGTATTGTCCGGCCGAAAATGGCGTCTACGTCGTTCAGCCTCGTTTTCGATTCTGACATAGTTGTCGTAACTCTCTATGAATCTAGGGCACTAGTGAAGTAGTATGGTAGTATATGGTGCTTATATAAACCAACTGTAAACAGTTCAACCAAATGTCCAACGGCAGTAATTATACCAAGTCCTAAGTTTTATAAGAACGTTCCTTTATTTGATAATGTACTTGCAATTTGCTAGCTTTAGCCTCGATGGAAAAAGGCTATTGCCTCCAGGAGGTGGAAACTGGCATGTCTTTGCTGTGGACACCTAACTAAATTAATATTGCGAGAAAAACAAAACGTTCGCGGTACTTACATTGGTATCAAAGCCAGAAGGGCTGAGGAACCACAATAATATGTTGCAGTGGACAGCGCTGGTTCGCTGTGACCACTGGTTGGTGTCGTGTGGTGAGTCACTGGGGCAACTACGACAGTAGTTTTTGCCAGGAATAGTCTATGAGATATTGGATATAAGGTCTCTAGAAATTGGCTCGATAAGAAAGAATAAAGACCTATTCGAGATGGGACAAGAAGACAGGAATGCGAATGCTTTCCACTTGACAGTGTTTTCTAATTAATTATGGAAAGAGTTCTGTTTCCCCACGACCTTAGCTTCTGCCCTTAGATCCCGTAAAGAAAAAGCCCCCAACCTCACCTGAGTAGAGAAAGGTTCCTACAGGTGAATATGTAACACCGACAGCACGAGTGATACATTAACAAACCAGATAATGATCAAACGATCGTTGGGTTTATTAATGAAATATCCACACATATAGGGTTAGTAATGGTTAGAACGTGATGATGGAGAAAGACGATTCACACAAAACACACAGATGAGATAATAAAATTGCAGAGGTCCAATTATATCCACGGCCACTCTTTCAAATGGGGTGCCCAAGATTGGCATCTCCCCAAGGGTCGCGGGTGCCGTCCAGTGTTTTGGTGCAACTTTCTGGCACTGAGGACAAGACTTGACGAAACGTTCAATGTCGCCGGTGTTCCCTGGCCAATAATAGTGGCAGGCGATCCTTTGAGTCGTGGCGCTCATTCACATGTGTCCACTAAATGGGATAGAGTGGCCCATCTCAAGCACCTGGTTCCTATAGGTTGCAGGAACTACTAATTGGTTGTGTTCCTGTCCTTCATTTCCAGCTCGGCGATACATCAATCCATTTTTTATAAAGAAGTCTCCCTTGGTAGGTGGGTTATGTGTCCTAGGTAATTTTTTAAAACAGGGCGCCAGTCAGGAATCTTCCCTTTGGGCCCTCTTCAATTCCTCAGGGAGGATATTGGTAGGAGGTTCCTGCTGTGCATCTTTTTTTGACTGTCCTCTAGTCTGTACGGCCGCTATGACTAGTGGTTGAGTAGGTTCTCCAAGGAACACATATCTACATCCCAAGATTAAAGAGTAGATTGGTTCTTCCATTATAGCTGCACGAATCTCTCCTATCACATAACGAGATTCCACTCTGATAAGTGCAATAGGCAGTGTCATGGGTGCAACATCCTTCGTCGGACCTTGGATGTCGACACTCTCTTCTGTTATCTGGTCAGGGGTGACAAGAGATGCCCTGACCACCGCATCGAAAGCAAGTCCTGTGTCATAAAGGCACTCCACAGATTGTCTGTTTACGAGGACTGATTCGATGACGGGAGGAGGAGAAACGTTTCCGGTCCTCTGCTCCTTCCGGGGTGACGATTTTGTCTGCAGACAGGCAGCATGTTGGGGAGGAGGTCGGCGCTTGCACTCATTAGTGTTGTGATTGTTCAAGCGACAGTACTTGCACCATTTATCTCCCTGTCTCTGGTGTGGCGCAGCATTTTTTTTGTTTTGCTCTTTGTAGTTATCTTGTTTTGCGTGCTGTTTATGCGAGATGTGTGGTCCTTTGCTTTGTTGGTCTGGTTGGGAGCGAGCAGGTTGCTTTGGCGCCTGATCCGAAAACTTATTTCTGGCTCCTTGAGACTCCATGAGAGCATTTTGGAATCGCTCTGCCAATGTAAGAATATTTTCTAACCGGTCAGCGCCGTTTTCAGTGAGAAATCTACGCATTTCCACCGACATAGACTCTTTTAGTTGCTCTATCACAATCAGCTCTTTCAACCCGTCATAGTTCTCGGTAAAGTTTCCCAGTGTACACCACTTCACTAAGTAGTCTTCAATACGGGCTGCGAACTGTGAGAAAGTCTATCCGGCCTCCTTCCTAGAACCTCGAAATTTTTTCCGGTAAGCCTCTGAATGAAGCTCGTACCTCACCAAAAGAGCTTTTTTCAATGCCTGATAGTCATCTTGCTCTCCGGCCAGAAGTTTATTAAAAACTTCGTAAGCGGCTCCTCTTAGGCCCTGGGAAAGTTTCAAGTTCCACTTCCGTTCTTCAAGTCCTAACCCTGTTGCAAAGCGCTCGAAGCGGTCTAAAAAGGCGTCCATGGTATCGTTCCTTTCTGAAAAAGGTTCCAGCGGAAAGTTCATGGCATTGGGTGGTACAGGTTGCGAAGTAGGCACACCATCTGAGTGGGGTGAGTACCCTCCATCAAAGTTGGAAGCCGCTGCACATTTTGCCAGCTCTATCTGATTGGTCTGTCCCTGGATTTCCAGTTGCTTCATGTTAAGTGCATGCTCTGCTGACGCTTTCTCTTTACGCTCCGCTGCTTCTGCTAATTCTTTCCGCTCCGCTGCTTCTGCTGCGGCTTTCCGCTCCGCTGCTTCAGCTGCTTCTTTCCGCTCCGCTGCTTCTGCTGCGGCTTTCTCCTTCTCCATTGCAAGTTTCTGCACTTCCATCTCTCTTGCATGGAGTTTATCAGTCTCCTCACTCATAAATTTCATCAGATCTTTTCCACTTAACCCGTATTCACGCCCTGCCTCCATTAAACTAGTTCTAATTTTTGCAGCATCTGCCATGATATGCAGTACGGGTTCGCGAAGGGAAAAATTGGCAGTGACCTCCAAACAAATTGTTTAGACTCGCACAAGTAATTATCTCTTTAAAACCAGCTAGGTTTAAATTAGTAATCAAGTTCAAATAGTTCTTAAAAAATCACTTACTCAGCGTATTCTGAAAAATTATATAACAGATTATCTCGAAGTTTTCTATGAAAAATTTGCTAAATATTTATGATAAAAATTTTCCCAGCAGTTACAGAAAAAGATTTTTAAACATCAGTTCGCTACAGTATCTTCTGTTCTCAAAAAGTGCTTATTCTGTCCGTTTGATACTCAATTTAAAAAGTATCACTCGTGCTTTAGAGATATATTTTACCACCCCCCCCCCCCCCCTATGAAATGGACAAATTATAGTAAGAGTCAGTCTAGAAGGTAATCCCTCAAAATGCCAACAAATTTTGCAATTATCGCAACTGTATAGCAGAGATTTTTTTTTTTTTTTTTTTTTTTTCGTACGCCCGCTAATACTCGAGGCGAAATCTCAGGTTATTATTTATGTCTAACCTGACATTGATTTTACGTGAGTATCCCTTTATTTCTTGTACAGAGACAGGTGTCCCTCGCCATTCAGGCAAATACTCGCCGATTTCGGAGGTACCCATTGCAGCTGGGTCGGCTCAGGAGCCGCCAGTCCCTGGTCGACGACACTCCTTCAAATGTCCTCGCCAGGTCTCGAGTTAATCCAGTCCAAATCCCGGTCGACGAAAAATCCTCAAATGCCGTCGCCCGGGTTTGATCCTGTATCACCCGGTCGCCAGAGCGGTGTTGTAACCACTACGCTAGCGCGGCTCCCTATAGCAGAGATGAAACTGTGATTTATCACCCTTCTAAGTCCAGGTTCACTAATCCCAAGACGAGCCCCCAATTGTCGTGTGGTGAGTCACTGGGGCAACTACGACAGTAGTTTTTGCCAGGAATAGTCTATGAGATATTAGATATAAGGTCTCTAGAAATTGGCTCGTTAAGAAAGAATAAAGATCTATTAGAGATGGGACAAGAAGACAGGAATGCGAATGCTTTCCACTTGACAGTGTTTTCTAATTAATTATGGAAAGAGTTCTGTTTCCCCACGACCTTAGCTTCTGCCCTTAGATCCCGTAAAGAAAAAGCCCCCAAAATCACCTGAGTAGAGAAAGGTTCCTATAGGTGAATATGTAACACCGACAGCACGAGTGATACATTAACAAACCAGATAATGATCAAACGATCGTTGGGTTTATTAATGAAATAGCCACACATATAAGGTTAGTAATGGTTAGAACGTGATGATGGTGAAAGACGATTCACACAAAACACACAGATGAGATAATAAAATTGCAGAGGTCCAATTATATCCACGGCCACTCTTTCAAATGGGGTGCCCAAGATTGGCATCTCCCCAAGGGTCGCGGGTGCCGTCCAGTGTTTTGGTGCAACTTTCTGGCACTGAGGACAAGACTTGACGAAACGTTCAATGTCGCCGGTGTTCCCTGGCCAATAATAGTGGCAGGCGATCCTTTGAGTCGTGGCGATCATTCCCATGTGTCCACTAAATGGGATAGAGTGGCCCATCTCAAGCACCTGGTTCCTATAGGTTGCAGGAACTACTAATTGGTTGTGTTCCGGTCCTTCATTTCCCGCTCGGAGATACATCAATCCATTTTTCATAAAGAAGTCTCCCTTGGTAGGTGGGTTATGTGTCCTAGGTAATTTTTTAAAACAGGTTGCCAGTCAGGAATCTTCCCTTTGGGCCCTCTTCAATTCCTCAGGGAGGATATTGGTAGGAGGTTCCTGCTCTGCGTCTTTTTTTGACTGTCCTCTAGTCTGTACGGCCGCTATGACTAGTGGTTGAGTAGGTTCTCCAAGGAACACATATCTACATCCCAAGATTAAAGAGTAGATTGGTTCTTCCATTATAGCTGCACGAATCTCTCCTGTCACATAACGAGATTCCACTCTGATAAGTGCAATAGGCAGTGTCATGGGTGCAACATCCTTCGTCGGACCTTGGATGTCGACACTCTCTTCTGTTATCTGGTCAGGGGTGACAAGAGATGCCCTGACCACCGCATCGAAAGTAAGTCCTGTGTCATAAAGGCACTCCACAGATTGTCCGTTTACGAGGACTGATTCGATGACGGGAGGATGAGAAACGTTTCCGGTCCTCTGCTCCTTCCAGGGTGACGATTTTGTCTGCAGACAGGCAGCATGTTGGGGAGGAGGTCGGCGCTTGCACTCATTAGTGTTGTGATTGTTCAAGCGACAGTACTTGCACCATTTATCTCCCTGTCTCTGGTGTGGCGCAGCATTTTTCTTGTTTTGCTCTTTGTAGTTATCTTGTTTTGCGTGCTGTTTATGCGAGATGTGTGGTCCTTTGCTTTGTTGGTCTGGTTGGGAGCGAGCAGGTTGCTTTGGCGCCTGATCCGAAAACTTATTTCTGGCTCCTTGAGACTCCATGAGAGCATTTTGGAATCGCTCTGCCAATGTAAGAATATTTTCTAACCGGTCAGCGCCGTTTTCAGTGAGAAATCTACGCATTTCCACCGAAATAGACTCTTTTAGTTGCTCTATCACAATCAGCTCTTTCAACCCGTCATAGTTCTCGGTAAAGTTTCCCAGTGTACACCACTTCACTAAGTAGTCTTCAATACGGGCTGCGAACTGTGAGAAAGTCTCTCCGGCCTCCTTCCTAGAACCTCGAAATTTTTTCCGGTAAGCCTCTGAATGAAGCTCGTACCTCACCAAAAGAGCTTTTTTCAATGCCTGATAGTCATCTTGCTCTCCGGCCGGAAGTTTATTAAAAACTTCGTAGGCGGCTCCTCTTAGGCCCTGGGAAAGTTTCAAGTTCCACTTCCGTTCTTCAAGTCCAAACCCTGTTGCAAAGCGCTCGAAGCGGTCTAAAAAGGCGTCCATGGTATCGTTCATTTCTGAAAAAGGTTCCAGCGGAAAGTTCATGGCATTGGGTGGTGCAGGTTGCGAAGTAGGCACACCATCTGAGTGGGGTGAGTACCCTCCATCAAAGTTGGAAGCCGCTGCACATTTTGCCAGCTCTATCTGATTGGTCTGTCCCTGGATTTCCAGTTGCTTCATATTAAGTGCATGCTCTGCTGCGGCTTTCTCTTTACGCTCCGCTACTTCTGCTGCTTCTTTCCGCTCCGCTGCTTCTGCTGCGGCTTTCCGCTCCGCTGCTTCTGCGGCTTCTTTCCGCTCCGCTGCTTCTGCTGCGGCTTTCTCCTTCTCCATTGCAAGTTTCTGCACTTCCATCTCTCTTGCATGGAGTTTATCAGTCTCCTCACTCACAAATTTCATCAGATCTTTTCCACTTAACCCGTATTCACGCCCTGCCTCCATTAAACTAGTTCTAATTTTTGCAGCATCTGCCATGATATGCAGTACGGGTTCGCGAAGGGAAAAATTGGCAGTGACCTCCAAACAAATTGTTTAGACTCGCACAAGTAATTATCTCTTTAAAACCAGCTAGGTTTAAATTAGTAATCAAGTTCAAATAGTTCTTAAAAAATCACTCACTCAGCGTATTCTGAAAAATTATATAACAGATTATCTCGAAGTTTTCTATGAAAAATTTGCTAAATATTTATGATAAAAATTTTCCCAGCAGTTACAGAAAAAGATTTTTAAACATCAGTTCGCTACAGTATCTTCTGTTCTCAAAAAGTGCTTATTCTGTCCGTTTGATACTAAATTTAAAAAGTATCACTCGTGCTTTAGAGATATATTTTACCCCCCCCCCCCCCCCCCTATGAAATAGACAAATTATAGTAGGAGTCAGTCTAGAAGGTAATCCCTCAAAATGCCAACAAATTTTGCAATTATCGCAACTGTATAGCAGAGATGAAACTGTGATTTATCACCCTTCTAAATCCGGGTTCACTAATCCCAAGACGAGCCCCCAATTGTCGTGTGGTGAGTCACTAGTTTTTGCCAGGAATAGTCTATGAGATATTAGATATAAGGTCTCTAGAAATTGGCTCGTTAAGAAAGAATAAAGACCTATTCGAGATGGGACAAGAAGACAGGAATGCGAATGCTTTCCACTTAACAGTGTTTTCTAATTAATTATGGAAAGAGTTCTGTTTCCCCACGACCTTAGCTTCTGCCCTCAGATCCCGTAAAGAAAAAGCCCCCAACCTCATCTGAGTAGAGAAAGGTTCCTATAGATGAATATGTAACACCGAAAGCACGAGTGATACATTAATAAAACCAGATAATGATCAAACGATCGTTGGGTTTATTAATGAAATATCCACACATATAGAGTTAGTAATGGTTAGAACGTGATGATGGTGAAAGACGATTCACACAAAACACACAGATGAGATAATAAAATTGCAGTTAATTAAGTAATAGTTAATTAAGAATGAACTGGTGTAAAGTGAAATGATGATGTGATATGATACGTGTTACCAAAATGGTGAGTACTCTACACAGTTCATGTGTCTCTAAATGTTTCTCCTAGATATGAGGATTCACATGTATGCATAAAATGTCCCAAGTTGTTATACGTTATGTCGAGTGGGGTATCTCTAAGCTGAGGACGTTCTGATGAATACTGTTGTCGTACGGAGAACGCTGACGAGATATCTATGTATATTCCTTCACTGTTTGAGTATATCTCTGTAGTGTGGATCAACAGTTAATAGTTGTCATATGAACAAAACGTCTGTTGTCTAATCTCCCGAGGGTACTGGCCAGACTGGATATCTTCACGAATCAGTAGTGATATGTAGACTCATAACCTTGCATATGTAGTCGTGATTCATAATATATATATATATATATATATATATATATATATATATATATATATATATATATATATATATATATATATATATATATAGTCTGCTTCATAGAATGCGCTTAAGAGGGTGTTGCCCTTGCTATAAATATGCGATTCATCTTTTAAGCTCTTTTGCTTGACTTCAGATAATAATGATCTTTCGAGTGATTTGAATTTATGATGACTCTATGTAACTTGTGATAACTCTGTATTGAACTTGTGATAACTCTGTATTGAACTTGTGAGCAAGCAGTATATGGTGACGAAAAATGCTGCGTCCACCTTCTGACTTGTGGGTGAGACAATATTCCTTTTTAATTGAGGAATGAAAGATGTCCTATGGCGAATTCTGCTAGCCAGATGTCCGTTTTTGATAACTTATTTCTGGTCAGACGTCAGACACGTTGCGTGTAGACTCAGACTTCTGATGAACTGAAGACACACAAAAGTCTTCGTAAGTTTTTCACATTTAACATCACTGGTTGACTTTCATTTAAACTACTGCTCATTATTCATCTCTCTCTCTGAGTTCAATTCTAATGATGTTAAATATCTTGTGCATGAGAGTGTGTGCGCATGGGAGACTGTGATGATGATAAAGGTGAAATATGAACAATTAATTACCTCCTATCATCATGTCATCTTCTAGGAAAATCTTCTGATTTTATTAATCAGTTATGCCAAGAATTATTTGAAACTTTATCTTTCGCACATTTTAGCTGTGAGGTTAAAATAAACAAAAATAAGAAAATGTATTAATAAGTATAAGATCTACTAACCTTCTTTTCCCTTCGCAAAATCCTTTAAGAACACAATTCATCACAGAACTGAATTATATCCACTCTGAATAAACACGTGTATTAGGCTATGCGTTTTTGGGTTTAATCTCTTCCTCACAAGGTAAAACACTGGACTGCTTCACTCTAGTAGATTATGCGGTATTATATATTTCTGGAAGTCACCTGGCCAAGCTGGGCGTCCAATGTGGTAAACCAACGCTTGTCTGAACCGCGGCCGACCAAAGATAACACCATTACAGCATGAGACGTTTTCCCCTGGCCAATCTGGGCGTCCAATGTGGTGTCACAGAAATTACAGCATGCCCAGATGTTTGATTAGGATGACCAGATGTATTTTTACCAGATTTATCACGATGCAATGTGGGCTTCAAACGATAATGTCAGGCATGTGGACTCAATCAAAGGACTTTATTTCCCCCGATGAAATAACAAATGTGGTTCTCTAGATGCCGGTCGCGAGTAATCACAACGATGAAATAGCAAATGTGGGTCGCAAATATGGGATGGAAGAGCAAATGTCGGACAAAATACAATATGAAAAATGTAGGAAAAGATGGAGCAAAAAGGCCTTTGCGCTCGTTTATCACAGTTGGTAGTAGGCGTTTTGAAGACTAGGAATATTCTGTTTCATAACGTCGGAACCAAGGTAAGAACAGGGGGTTTATACCCATACATTCAGGTACGATCTTATTATAGTAATGGGAGACCTAAATGCGAAAGTTGGAACACATAATAATTATAACGAAAGAGTAATGGGGAAATGCGGCAGTGGAACAGTAAGTGAGAATGGGGACAAATTAATAAGCTTCTGCAGTATTAACAACCTGGTCATTGGAGGAACACTTTTTCAACACAAAGAAGTGCACAAGTTAACATGGGAATCACCAAACGGACGAGACAAAAACCAGATAGATCACATAATGATCAATGGCAGATGGAGACATGCACTACAAGACGTGAAAGTAAGAAGAGGCGCATATGTGGGAAGTGATCATCACCTAGTAGTAGCAAGACTGAAGGTGAAACTCAGAGCTGCTGGACCAGTTGCAGTCAAACAGAAAAGATATAACATCACGAAACTTAAGGACCCCCTCAACAGAAAAGCGTTCATGGTGGACGTAAAGAGGCGATATCTGATTACCAAAAGCCAGGAAAGAACAGAGACCGACGATGTGGACCAGAAATTTAACACCATCTCAACAATATACAAAGAAAGCAGCAAGTCATGCTTGGGATTCCAGGAAAGAAAGAGCCAAGACTGGATAACACCAGAAACGCTAAACACCATAGCGAAGAGAAAGGAAATGAAAAGGAAGAAAACAGAAGCTAAGTCTCCCAGGTTAAAGGCAATATATAGTGAACAGTACAGTCAGCTGGACAAGGAAGTAAAACGTCAAACCCGTGCTGACAAAAGGACATTTCTGGATGACCTTGCAAGACAGGCAGAAGAGGCAGCACTGAGAAATGAACAAAGCACAGTTTATAAAATAACTAAAGCTATCAGTGGAAAACGAGGTGCAAACAACATAACGTTAGTAAGAGACAAGCAAGGAAATCTCATCACCACAGCACAGAGGCAGGAAACAAGATGGGCAGAGCACTTCAGAGAAACACTGAATAAGGAACCACCAGAGACTCAGCTGAATGTTCCTGAGGCTGAAAGTGACTTAGACGTAAATACAGACATTCCACGAAAAGAAGAAATTATCACAGCTATCAAAGGGCTAAAAAATGGAAAAGCGCCTGGTCACGACAATCTGAATGCTGAGCTATTCAAGACAGACCCTGAACTAGCAGCAGAACTATTAGAACCACTATTTGCACAAGTCTGGGAAACTGAGACAACACCAACAGAGTGGAGTAAAGGAATAATTGTCAAATTGCCCAAGAAGGGCGACCTTGCAGACTGCAACAACTGGAGAGGAATTACCCTCCTCTCAGTTCCCAGCAAAATACTAGGCAGGATAATCATCCAGAGAATTTCAAAAGCAGTTGACCATAAACTGAGGAAAGAACAAGCGGGCTTCAGAAAGAGCAGAAGATGTGCAGATCATATATTTACCCTCAGGAACATTATAGAGCAGTGCTCAGAATGGCAGAGACAGCTGTACATTAACTTTGTTGATGTTGAAAAGGCTTTCGACAGCATACACAGGGACAGCCTATGGAAAATTCTGAGGGCTTATGGAATTCCCAGCCGCATTGTTTCCATTATAAAAAGCCTCTATTCTAACTTTACGTGCAGTGTTGGATCGAGTAATATAACTTTCGAAGTGAAAACAGGAGTACGACAGGATGCCCCTTATCAACAACATTATTTTTGACAGTCATAGATTGGGTGATTGTTACGTGCAGTCTTTGATATCTTACAATATTATACATTGGTATACTTGTTATATTCGCAAATATTTTGTAAACAAAATAGTGCTTAAGGAAAAGTCATTATTGAGTTACTCCCCTTGAAAGTTGTGTCGGCTCTTTCGATCGAACTCCGCGGATGAGTCCAGTTTTCTGCGATTTATTCTTTGTTTGGGTAGTAATAGATTGTTCTTGCTTCAGAATATCTATGGCCTGAATTTATGTGTATTGTTTGTCTGAGTAGGACGAGTCTGTCTTATATCTGTATATCTTTACATATCTAAGTCGAACTATATGTTCTGTTGTCTCTAGAGAGGTCAAAGGCTATTCGGCGGATGTGTCGCTAGAGAGTGGTGTGATTTGGCTTCGTCCCGATAGGGACTGTGTTTTCTATGTCGGCTTGTCGCCGGGGAAAAAGTGATCTCAGTATTTGTGGGGAAAGTGATAGTCGTCTAGACCTATCGTGTATGCTTTACCCCAGTGTTTATTCGTATTGCCAAGGAATGGCAGAATCATATTTCTGATACCAAGGTAATAATAGACACTCTTATGAACTCTCGTACGAAGCCACCATTTTCGATAGGTACGATTTGAATGTCTAAGAGAATATATTTGACTCGATGAAAACGACTTCGATTCCTAGCAGCACTATATCCTGTAGATTGCAGTCAAGTGTTCATGATCAAATCTACAGAGCAATGAAAGATTTAATGAATGACTAACTTTAGGACAGATTCATTATCTGTATCCAAACGTGAGTGACAGCTCACGAGTGAAGCCATCTTGGAACCAAACATGTAGTGACTTTCAAGAAGAGAAAAGGGATGCCCGTATTATCGCTTGATTAGTCCAGAGATCACTGCTACACATGAGAACCCATTGCTAGTGGTTCAATATTATTATATGAAAAAACTGTGCTGAACCTTATGTTAAAGAATCTTCGCTAGACGAGATTAGGTAGAAGCCATCTTGGATATTGTTTATAATCTGACGTGCTTTGTCAGTAAACTCAGTTGATATATATATATATATATGGGCAATACTGAGTGCTTGGCTACTGACAGTCCATTATAATATTATTCTACATGAGTGCCCATGTAACATAACATTGCAAGACCAGTTATCCACTGTACCATGATGTATTATGCCAACCTGTGATTTGTCACTATCTGTGCTGTCGAGTGTGTACGTCCAATTAAACTTTAGTAAAGGTACACAGTCGTTGGTGTCGATGACTTCCAGCCATACATGAGTGTGAGAAAAGAACATTTGTCAACACCACGAACTCTTCCTATCATTCGCACATTATACACTCCATCTATGTCTACACACCACTGCGTAGGTCAAGTTGACATTCCATACTCGAACCACGAGCAACACAACAACACAGTATTTAACTCTGGTGATGTTCGAGCGAGCTTCAGATTTCTCAGCATGTCTCTTGCTCAGGGCAAGGGTCTTGTATTAAGAGTTTATCAACTGATGATGATGATGTCTGCTTCCATCCACTTATAATTATCTTTTGGTGGACATCATTAACGGGAATAAAAAAATACGACATTATCAACTGGTGGACCAGCTTTCTGGGTTTGACCTCGCAGAAGTTCAGAAGTCAACAGATTACCGATACCAGACCGTTTCCTGTGGCTGATACGACACACTTGCAGTATTGGTTTGCTATTTGTCAACACTTCGTCACGTGACCTGTCAAGTGAATGCAGTATGTAGGTCAGCGTTGTTGACATTTTTACATTAGACATTACAGAGTTTCACAGAACAGTTGGATCAATTCTTGTCAATATTAACAGGAAGACAGTATTGGTGAACTAAGAAGACCTATTTTCATCGATGGATCTTCTTGTTTTCTGTATATGAACTTTAATATTTAAGGCCAGAATGTTTAATTGAATAAAGTGGCAGTTTGTTTATTTTCATAAAAATAACTTTGCCATTACTGTAAAACTGAGCCTATTTTGCAACACATACTATCATACACATAATTTATATATATATTTATGTTTACATGTTATTTGTTTGTATAGTATGTTAGTTTCTATGTCAGCGGGTTGTGTTTAAGGTTGGGTGGCGTCCTCACAACAGAATATCCCACGTCATAGAGGGTCCGTTGTGGGCGTTTTCTATAGGTGCAATTTTCTTGATTGAAAATTTGCTGCGACAACTGTTGCTTTTGTGTTAGCTGTGAAGTCTGTAATTATTGTTATTTTTGTAATATTTCTTTGTTCTTTAGTTTTGTTTTGATTTGTTTGTAATTTGTTAATCTAACCTTTTCTATCTTTCAGTTCTATTCACAATTTATATTCATATATTGTGACGTCATTTGTGTTGTTATTCTTTGCAGATTCAGTGATTATTTTCATTGATTTCCCTATTTGATTTATTTTGATTTCTGCAAACGTTCTTGTATTGTCAGTCCTATTTGTACTTTATGTATTCTGTTGGTTGACATATGTTTTATATAGGTATATTTCATAAGACACAATTGCCTGTGCACTGCACTTGGATTATGGTATAAACCAGTACCTGATTATTATTACTATTATACAAGACCTTATTAAGGCTTGTGACCCACAGATATTGGGATAGTATACTGATTAATCAAGTCATTAAGAACTTGTGGTATTATTATTATTTCAGGTGATTAGTATTATTGTTAGACACCATGTCTACATTAGAATACTTCATTATACAAGGGAAAGCCCTTGATAAGACTGGTCAACAATTAGAACAATGGGCAGTTGCTCAATATGACAAAGCATTAGCTGCAGAAGAGAGAAGAGCTATGGCAGAAGAGAAAAGATTAGAAAGAGAAGCTGAGGCTGCTGCTGAACAAAAGAAATTGCAGATGCAGGTGGAGGAAAGGAGATTTGAAGCTGAACAAAAAAAATTAGAAAGAGAAGCTGCTGCTGAACAAAAAAGATTAGACAGTGAAGCTGAACAAAAAAGATTAGACAGGGAAGCTGAACAAAAAAAGATTAGACAGGGAGGCTGAACAAAAAAGATTAGATGCTGAAGAGAAAAAAGCAATAAGAGAACATGAATTTGAGTTAGAGAAATTGAGATTGACAATTATGAGTAATGTTAATCAGGCATCTAGTGGTAATGGTAAACCTTCTACTTACAAGGTTAAGGTTCCACCGTTCAATCAGTCCAGTGACGATATTACATTCTGGCTGGATAGATTTGAACGTTCTTGTCGTACACATAATGTGGATAAATCACAATACGCTAATCAATTATCAGAAAACTTGAAAGGTGAATCTTTGACTAGATTATGCCTTGTAGGAGAAGCAGATAAGGATAATTATGATGTCATTAGGGCGGCTTTGATAAAAAAATATCAGCTAAGTGAGGAAGGCTATCGCCTTTTATTTAAAACGATGGTGCCTGAGACGGGTGTAGAATTCTCAGAATTCACTGCAAAGGCACGTCTCACAGTTGATCGTTGGATTGAACTTTCCAAAACAGAAAAAACGTATGAAGGACTTATGGATTTGTTGCTCAGAGATAAGATTATGTCATGTGTGAACAAACCTTTCCTTGAATTTATACATGAGCGTAAACCCAAATCTCTAAAAGAAATGGAAGAATATTGTTCCCAATATGTCACTGCACACCCCGACGTGACTTTTGGCAACACTAAGATTAAGGAGAGTATGCCAGTTGCTTCAGCAACACCATACAATCCCAATTATTCACACAGATTTCAGGGACCTCAAAACAGATTTGATAAAAAAGGTAACCATAATAGTTATCAAAACCAAGGTAACCAATCATTTCAGGGTTCTTCTTCAAAGAACTGGAGACGAGCTGATAGCTCTCGACACAGGGGTGGTCATAATTATAGGAATTTCCGTAGAGGAAGTAATTATAGAAACTATCAGGGTTATCCGTCTTGGAGTCAACAAGATCATAATTACAGAGATACTCATTATAATGAATATGATGATGGTAACCAAGGGAACTATGACTCAAACCCAAATAGGGGTTACAATAGAGGTAACAATAACTACAGAGGTGATAATAACCGAGGTAGATCTCAATACAAAAGACATAAACCACATTTTCAGGCAAACTCTGCACAACAAGAGTCCAATGAAGCCTATAAACAGAGTAAAGATAATAATGATGCTAGTAATATGGCATGTGCCGCTTTTGATTTTGGGAGAGCATCTCAGTGCCCCCAATGCAAAACGTTATTTGAGCCAACCACAGTGTCTACTTTAAGCTGTGGCCATCCTCTTCCTGCTCTTCCGGCATCAGTCGCGCATGATGGAAGAGGTTCTCTTGTCTTACATAAGGGTTTAGTGAATAACAATCCAGTCTCTGTGCTATTTGATTCTTGATGCACCACAATTGGTGTTAGGCAGTCACTCGTAGATCCTTCCCGTGCCACTGGACAAGTAGTCAAATGTGTAACATTTGGCGGCGCATTAGAGAAATACTCTACTGCTATCATTAGGATTGCTACTCCTTTCTTTACAGGAGATGTACACGCATGTCTTCTTCCGAATCCGATCGCTGACCTCATCATCGGTCGCATTCACGGAGTCAGAGAATGCACTCCGCAACAAATTTCCACGTGGGAAAGGCAAAACATGCAGATTGCTAACGCTGTAGTCACTAGAGCTCAGGCTCTTAATATGCCTCAAACTTCATCTACTGAAGATAATGAAGTGCATAACCAAGATAATCCCTTGGTAATTTCTCGTGACTCGTTTATAAAACAGCAAGAAGATGATCCCACTCTGAAGAAATTCTTCATTCTTGCAACTAAAGGTGATCCGAATAAAGACACAAGTCGTAAATCGTGGATTACAAAGAAGAATGGCGTACTTGTACGTATGGTTCAAGACTCCATTACGTCAAGTCATTCTCAAATCCTGGTTCCCAAGAATTTGAGAGTTAAAATTTTGCAGCACGCTCACGACTCTCAGTGTGCTGGACACATGGGTTTTTCCCGTACTAAGTCAAGAGTCCTTGCGGCTTTCTTTTGGCCATTGGTAAACAAGGACATACGGATTTATTGTCGATCTTGTAAAGTATGTCAGGAAGTTAAATCCAAAGGTCCACGGCATGCTGCACCCATTCAGGCGGCGGACATTCCTATTCGGCCGTTCCAAAAAATGGCCATAGACATAATTGGTCCATTTAAGATCAAGTCTGCCAGAGGACATCAGTTTATCTTGACGTGTGTTGATATGTGCACACGTTGGCCAGAGGCTATTCCTCTGAAGAGCATTACTACTGCTGATATTGCAGATGCTCTTTGGCTTATATTTTCTCGTCTGGGGTTCCCCGGAGAGATATTGTCAGACCATGGCACCCAACTAATATCAGATACCATGTCTCAAGTAATGTCTACTCTGCAGATAGATAGATCTTTAAGTAGTATCTACCATCCAATGTCTAATGGTATGGTCGAACGCCTTAATAGAACACTTAAAAACTTACTGGGGAAGATAACTGAGGATCATCCTCAAGACTGGGACAGAGTTTTACCTGCGGCCCTCTTCGCTTACAGAGAGGTACCCAATGAACATACGGGATTTTCTCCCTTTGAACTCGTCTTTGGCGCGCGTCCGCGTGGCCCTATGTCGTTGCTTCACGATCTCATTACATCTGACAATATTGACGATGACACAAAGTCATCCTACGAATATGTCATCGCGTTGAGACAAAAGATTATCGAAGCATGCAAATTAGCAACTTCTTCTTCTGAATTTGCGAAACAGAAGGCAAGGCAATTTGCCAATAAGAAGAGATGCTTACGACAACTTTGTCCTGGTGACAAAGCATTTGTATTACTACCTTGTAGGGAAAACAGATTACTTATTTCTTGGAAAGGTCCGTACGATATAATATCGAAAATTTCCGATGTCGACTATATTGTCGATATTGATGGGAAGCATAAAACCTTCCACATCAATATGCTTACTGAATTCCATGAACGTCCGGATTATTTGCAACCCATTTTCCAAGCAACGGACAATTCTCCAGTACCACATGGTCATTACTCATCACTGTCCGTGATACAGGATGAGGAAACAAGTTTTTCAGATGTAAATCTTCCTCTTCCAATGATCCCACTTCATTCTAGTGAATCATGGAAGAACGTTACTGTCTCTCCTGATTTGTCTCTAGGAGAACAGCGACAAGTTTCAACTATGTTGCAAACATTTCAGGATGTACTCACTGACATCCCTGGACAAACGAATGTCATTGAACATGACATTGTTCTAACTGACCATACTCCTATTAGGGTTAGACCTTATCCTATACCTATACATTTTCAAGCACAGGTCGAGAAAGAGTTGGATGAGATGATAGATTTGAAAATAATCGAACCATCCACCTCTGCATATTCTTCGCCGATGGTTATTGTTCGTAAAAAAGACAATAACATACGTCTTTGCGTTGACTATCGAAAATTGAATCAAGTAACGAAGTTCGATGCCGAACCTATGCCTTTACTGGAAGAGCTACTTACTCGACTCTCCAAATCTCATTTTTTCACTAAACTTGATTTGTCTAAAGGATATTGGCAAATTCCTTTATCTGAACGCGCCAAACCTCTCACGGCTTTTTCAACACCTAGAGGTTTGTTCCAATGGAATTTTATGCCTTTCGGTCTTATGAACGCACCAGCTACATTCGTACGCATGATGCGCCGAATCCTATCTTATCGGTCAGATGTCATTGCATATCTAGACGACATCTGTCTTTTCAGCGATACTTGGGAAGATCACTATTCAGGGTTAGATGAATTGCTGTCTACTTTGCGTGAGCACAACCTGACAGCGAAACCCTCTAAAGCCTATATTGGTTTTAGCAAAATTTCTTTCCTAGGCCACCGAGTTGGTCATGGTTTCCTAAAGACAGAGGACCATAATACTAGTAAGATACTTAACATCTCAATCCCTAAGACTAAAAAACAGGTGAGAAGTCTGTTAGGTCTTATTCAATTTTATGGCAGATTCATTCAGAATCTATCCTCTATCATTTCACCTCTCTCAACACTTCTAAAGAAAGGTTCGCCTCATGTGGTCCACTGGTCTCAGGAATGCCAATGCTCTCTGGATAAGATTAAAACACTGTTTTCAACACCACCTATTTTAGTGCTACCCACTAAAGATAAGACATTCGTTCTTCGTAGTGACGCTTCATCCACTGGGATTGGAGCGGCACTAATGCAACAGTACTCTGGAACTCTGCATCCTGTAATGTATATTTCCAGAAAACTTAATGCGGCAGAAAGGAATTATTCGGTTTTAGACCGTGAGCTATTAGCTATGGTTTGGTCGATCCTCAAACTACAGAGATTCCTTCTAGGCGCACATTTCATAGTAGAAACCGACCAAAAAGCTCTTACTGCTATACAGAGTAAGAATTTGAAGAGCTCGAGGTCTACTCGATATGCAATTGCTCTTCAACCTTTTCATTTCTCTGTGCGAGCTATTCGTGGATCAGATAATGTGATGGCAGACATTCTGTCAAGATGACCACATGATTCCACATAACTATTAGGGCTTAGACTTCTTGATATGTCTAGTTCTATAGTAGTTCCTTTTCTATATCATGATAGATACACATTTGTAATTTAATAATATAATGATTGTATCACTACATAGCGGTTCATTGATGTTTATTCACCGCTGTGCTTTGATGATTTTTTCTTCATAAATCATAAATTTAAGATATCTAATACGAAATGATGATATGAATTTTTTAGGCATTGTGTAATTGCCAGAATTGTATTATACTTTGATGACACCTTCCTGGAAAAAATATACTTGTAGAGAAATAATTTCTCTCAGTTTATGAGACACATTCTCACCAGTCGCTCCATAAGTCGACTTAGCCTCATATTAGGCGTTATAGGTATTCCTGATATTTTCATCTGCGCATTATTCATGCGTTGTGAGCCTATTGTACGTTGCTCCTAGATGTATTTCAAAAAAAAAAAAGTGTTCCATTTTTTTTTCCCGGGAGGTGTGGTAAGACTGTTACGTGCAGTCTTTGATATCTTACAATATTATACATTGGTATACTTGTTATGTTCGCAAATATTTTGTAAACAAAATAGTGCTTAAGGAAAAGTCATTATTGAGTTACTTCCCTTGAAAGTTGTGTCGGCTCTTTCGATCGAACTCCGCGGATGAGTCCAGTTTTCTGCGATTTATTCTTCATTTGGGTAGTAATAGATTGTTCTTGCTTCAGAATATCTATGGCCTGAATTTATGTGTATTGTTTGTCTGAGTAGGACGAGTCTGTCTTATATCTGTATATCTTTACATATCTAAGTCGAACTATATGTTCTGTTGTCTCTAGAGAGGTCAAAGGCTATTCGGCGGATGTGTCGCTAGAGAGTGGTGTGATTTGGCTTCGTCCCGATAGGGACTGTGTTTTCTATGTCGGCTTGTCGCCGGGGAAAAAGTGATCTCAGTATTTGTGGGGAAAGTGATAGTCGTCTAGACCTATCGTGTATGCTTTACCCCAGTGTTTATTCGTATTGCCAAGGAATGGCAGAATCATATTTCTGATACCAAGGTAATAATAGACACTCTTATGAACTCTCGTACGAAGCCACCATTTTCGATAGGTACGATTTGAATGTCTAAGAGAATATATTTGACTCGATGAAAACGACTTCGATTCCTAGCAGCACTATATCCTGTAGATTGCAGTCAAGTGTTCATGATCAAATCTACAGAGCAATGAAAGATTTAATGAATGACTAACTTTAGGACAGATTCATTATCTGTATCCAAACGTGAGTGACAGCTCACGAGTGAAGCCATCTTGGAACCAAACATGTAGTGACTTTCAAGAAGAGAAAAGGGATGCCCGTATTATCGCTTGATTAGTCCAGAGATCACTGCTACACATGAGAACCCATTGCTAGTGGTTCAATATTATTATATGAAAAAACTGTGCTGAACCTTATGTTAAAGAATCTTCGCTAGACGAGATTAGGTAGAAGCCATCTTGGATATTGTTTATAATCTGACGTGCTTTGTCAGTAAACTCAGTTGATATATATATATATATATATATATGGGCAATACTGAGTGCTTGGCTACTGACAGTCCATTATAATATTATTCTACATGAGTGCCCATGTAACATAACATTGCAAGACCAGTTATCCACTGTACCATGATGTATTATGCCAACCTGTGATTTGTCACTATCTGTGCTGTCGAGTGTGTACGTCCAATTAAACTTTAGTAAAGGTACACAGTCGTTGGTGTCGATGACTTCCAGCCATACATGAGTGTGAGAAAAGAACATTTGTCAACACCACGAACTCTTCCTATCATTCGCACATTATACACTCCATCTATGTCTATACACCACTGCGTAGGTCAAGTTGACATTCCATACTCGAACCACGAACAACACAACAACACAGTATTTAACTCTGGTGATGTTCGAGCGAGCTTCAGATTTCTCAGCATGTCTCTTGCTCAGGGCAAGGGTCTTGTATTAAGAGTTTATCAACTGATGATGATGATGTCTGCTTCCATCCACTTATAATTATCTTTTGGTGGACATCATTAACGGGAATAAAATAACACTTTATCAGTGATGCGCCAGACTACTGAAGGCAGTCCAAGAGGAATTAGATGGACAACGTTTTCTACACTGGAAGATTTGGAATATGCAGATGACATTGCACTACTCGCGCATTCACACCAACACATTCAAGACAAAACCGATAGACTGAATAAGTATGGCCAGCAGGTTGGCCTGAACATCAATTTGAAGAAGACAGAGGTCATGACACTAAATGTGGGCAATCCTGAGCCAGTAACAGTAAGGAACCAGAAGTTAGAACAGACAGACACATTTACTTACCTAGGAAGCATAGTAACACCTGACGGCGGAACAAGCAAGGACATTAACAACAGAATGAATAAAGCGAGAACAGCCTTTGCTAGTCTCAACAACATTTGGAAGTCTTCCCAGTACAGCACAAACACCAAATTAAGACTGTATGAGAGCTGTGTACTTTCTGTGCTTCTCTATGGTGCGGAATGTTGGAGAGTAACAGAGAAGGAAATGTCGAAACTGTCCTCTTTCCACACAATCTGCCTAAGGAAAATTATCCGAATCTTTTGGCCAAACACCATCAGCAACCAAGAACTACTTATTCGGAGTAACCAGGAGGACATGCACACCATCATAGCTGGCAGACGCTGGAGTTGGGTTGGCCATGTCCTCAGAAGGGACCCTGATACCATCACAAGAACAGCTATGCTATGGACCCCCGAGGGAAAGCGAAAGGGAGGCCGATCAAAAACAACTTGGCGGAGAACTGTGGAAGCTGAGATGCAAAGAATGAACCACAGTTGGGGCACTGTACGAAGGATGGCCGCCGACCGAGCAAAGTGGAATCAATTTGTTGCTGCCTTACAAGACGCCACCAGGCGTGATGGCCGCTGACTGCTTTGACGGTTGGCGGTTATGGATCAAAGAAGAAGAAGATTCATTCAGACCTTTTCTGCAATGGTTCATACTCTAAGACTGCTGGTTGCTATCCAGCATTCGTTTGTATAGTTATTCGGTGCCTAAGGCTTGCCGGATATTATATCTTATTGGGATTATAGGCCGGAACTATTTAATGATTGGTCTTTGGGTCTAGTTAGCAGTTAAGATAGTCTTTAACCTAACTAGTTACAAAGTTTCTATTCTAAATTTATTGTTACCAAGTGTTAGGGACCAATAATCTAAGGATTTTCGGGTCTAACTTGCATGGAAGTCCACACAAGATTTAATGACATCTTAAGTTCATGAGTGCCATAACAGATGATGTCATTGGGTTATGACTAGTGTCTGTTTACTAACTAGTTTTGTTCAAGTACTCAATTATAAGTCTAGCTTAAGTACTTTTACTATAGTCAATTGATGGTAGCACTACTTGGTGCTAAGGGGGAACGTAGTAGGCCATACGGTCACAAATGGGTACCCTCCGAAGACGGCGAGTATTTGCCTGAATGGCGAGTGGACACCTGTCAGTGTACAGGGAAAAAATGGATACTCACGTAAAAATCAGTCTCAGGTTAGATATGCTAACCGGAGATTTTCGCCTCGAGTAATAGCGGGCGTACCTTAAAAAAAAAAAAAAAAAATATGTGAATATCTTGCATGAATCCCAGGGTTAGATCTCTAACTAAGAGACTGAAGCACTTTCTTGAGGTTTAACACAGAAACAGGCGAACTTCGAGTTGCCTTGCCAACGCTTCAGCGATCGACTGGTCACAACAGAGTGGCCCAACATTACGATTCCCCCTTTGGTGAATTATGTTGAGAACCCACCATTGCACTCTAAGCGTGGGAAAAATCATTTAAGCCCCAGACTTTTACCTCCGGCTTTAGCCTTGTTTGATATGTGCAAGAGAATCTCGCAATGAATAGGCGACAGATGCAGGGAGGTGACGTTGTGCATAACGTGGCAAATTCTGGGGGAGATTTCAGAACACAAAATTTTAGCCTTGCAAATTTGGAGATTCCCCCGTAGAAGGCGAGGAATGCACATATGCCTCCTCCCGTCCCTCTTCAAGAATAAAACCACATGTGATGATACTGTAAATGCATGCCAAGCCATCTATACCCAGAATAGCAGATAAGCCACATTGTATATAATGCCACAGATTCTTCACACTTCATTGGACGCGGAAGAGCGACAAGTGGTGCTGGGGCCCCCGGGAAGTGCGGGTACCAGGGCGTTAGTTACTCCACTGCTTAAAACTGATATGGAGACTGATGACAACAGACGGAAGTTGATGTCCTAAAAACCGCCAATAGTACGTTGCGTGACCTCAGTACGGTAACTGGTCGCTGAAAGGTCATGACCCAAGTCAATGAAGTTTGAGGACAGGCGTGCGACACTAGTGGTGATCTGGGACGTCGCTCCTTATATTGACACTTTTAGACATTACCTCTTACGTTACCTGTCTCACTATTTCTATCTATCTATCTATCTATCTATCTATCTATCTATCTATCTATCTATCTATCTATCTATCTATCTA
>JAMPIV010012173.1:165000-326238 GCA_024509875.1 Oreohelix idahoensis
CAAATAGTTTGTAAAAATAAATTTTTTTTTTTGGAAAAAATTCTAAAAACTTAGAAATTTGTTTGTAATAGTAGTACCATTGAGTACGAAGTAAATAGGAAACGCTCACAAGGTTTTAAGGATTTGTCTTGTTCAAAGTAATTAATTGATTTTAATTAAGTTAGTTTGTTAGTGAAGATAAAAATTATATACCCTCTGGTAAGTAAGCATCATGGCTGAATTGGTGAAGTTTAGAGCTGCGATTATGCAGGAAGGAAAAGACTTGGGTATGACAGGAGATGCTCTAATTCGATATATCACAACTGAAGTGGATAAATATTTAGATAGAGAGACCAAAAGAATGGAAGTTGAGGCTGAAGCTAAGAAATTAGAGGCAGAAAGAGAGACCAAAAGAATGGAAGTTGAGGCTGAAGCTGAAGCTAAGAAATTAGAGGCAGAAAGAGAGACTAAAAGAATGGAAGTTGAGACTGAAGCTAAGAAATTAGAAGCAGAGAGAGAAGCCAAAAGACTGGAAAGAGAAGAAAAGAGACTAATTTTGGAAGCTGAAGAAAGAAGGTTACAAAGAGCGCATGAGTTAAGTTTAAAGGAACTTGAACTCCAGGGAGCAGCTAGCAATCATGGTGCTAGCTCACCTCACTCTGAGAGTAGCTCCAACCATAGCGCGGCAAATGGAGCCATGAGTTTCCACCTGGATCCATTTATTGAAAAAGAGGACGCCATTGAGTCGTACCTGGATAGATATGAGAGACTGGCCTCTACCTATGGATTGGAAAAGGAAAAATGGAGCCTTAAGCTATCTCAGGGGTTGAGGGGAGTTTCATACGATGTTTATTTAAAACTCTCAAAAGAAGACCAGGAAGATTATGAAATCTTAAAACAAGCTTTACTGGTCAGGTACGAAAAGAATTCTGAATCTTATAGAAAGAGATTCCGAACTGCTAAGCTACTTCCAGGAGAAAACTATCACCAGTTTTCTGCCAGATTGGAAACTTATCTGACAAAATGGATTAGCTTAGGAAAGTGTCAAGATATAAAAGAAATGGTCATGATGGAGCAACTGAGAGAATCCATGCCTCAAGAAATGAGAAAATTTCTTATGGAACAAGGAGCTGAGAGATTGGAAGATATTTTAACCATGGCTGAAAGATATCAAGCAGCTCAGTCAGAAGTATCAGGAAATAAGAAGAAGCAGGGTGAGAACTTCAAACCTTCACAAAACTTTACCAACTATGAACACAGGGACAATTCCAACAAGAACAAACACAGAACTGATTATAAAGACAAAAACCCTCTAGGATCAGAAAAGAAACCTCCAAGAAAGGAAGGAAAGTGGTGTAAATCTTGCCAAATGAGTAACCACAATACTGCGGAATGCAGACGGAAAAACCCTCCTCATCACGCTGCATGCCTTACAACAGAGAACAAGGGAAGGAAGGACCTGGCAGATAGTCAGAATGACCTCCATCATCCCCCTGTCTGTGAGGAAGTGACCTTGAATGGCACCCAAGTACTGTGCTTATATGATACAGGCTTGGACTTTGACTCAGTAGTGTGCTCTTCTCTGGTGAGTCCGGAACAGATAACCACAGAAACAGTGGAAATCAGAGGACCAGTCAAGGGAGCAGGAACCATGACACTGCCCATAGCCCGAATCAACATAAGATCTCGCTATGTGGAAGGAGAGATCAAAGCAGCAGTGATGGACAACCCTATCTACCCATTAATACTGGGATGTAGATATGTCTTTCTAGGAGAACCTATAAGACCCATAGTGATGGCAACAGTCCAGACCAGGGCAAGCTCTAAGAAAGAGGAGGACACTATCATCAATACTCATCCAGAAGAGATGAGAAAGGCTCAAACTGCTGACAGTACATTGAAGCCTTGCTTTGGCAAATTACCTAAAAGCCATAACCCTCCAGAGAAAGGAGACTTATATATGAAAAAAGGCCTACTATATAGAAAAGCTGGAACAGGACCAAAAGGACATGGACAGCTTGTAGTGCCAAAATCATACAGGGAGCAGGTTATGAAGCTAGGACATGCTATACCCTTCAGTGGACATATGGGAATAGGGGCCACTGGACAACGGATAGCCTGTCACTACTTTTGGCCAGGGATCACAGAGGACATAAAGAGGTATGTGAGATCCTGTCCAGAATGCCAAAGAGTAGCTCCTAAACATAGGACTGCACCAGCAACACTGGGAGAAATGCCCATCATGGGAACGCCCTTCGAACGTGTTGCCGTGGATATTGTTGGACCCCTCAGTAGGACCAAGAAGAGAAATGCATATATCTTAACCTTGGTCGATACTTGCTCTATGTGGGGAGAGGCAGTAGCAATGTCATCGATAGATTCGAAAAATGTGGCAGAGGCACTGTTAACAATATTCACCCGATTAGGTTTCCCACATCAAATATTGACTGACAATGGTTCTCAGTTTAGGGGAAAGCTAACACAAGAAGTATTCAGGTTATTTCAAGCTAGACATTATCACTGTAGCCCGTACCACGCCCAAGGGAATGGTCAAGTAGAGCGGTTCAATGGCACGCTCATTTCAATCCTTAGAAAGTTGGCTAGTGAGAAACCTGAAACTTGGGACACATACTTACCCTCAGCACTATTTGCCTATAGGGAAGTCCCACATAACTCCACAGGATTGGCTCCAGCTACATTGTTGTTTGGACGACCAATCAAAGGTCCACTGGAAGCATTGTTGCGGACATGGACTGATGAAAAAGCAGAAGAAACCGTGACTTCTTCATACCAATACGTCAACGAGTTGACATCTCGATTGAAAACAAGTTGGAAACTGGCAAATGATAACTTGAGACAGGCCAGGAGGAAGCAGGCTGCTTACTACAATAAAACAGCAAAAGATAGGGAACTTGAGGTGGGAGAAAAGGTTCTGTTACTGTTGCCCAGCAGCAATAATAAATTGCAAATTGGATGGCAGGGACCCTACGTCATATTGGAAAAACTTTCCCGGACCAACTATAAGATTGACAAGAAAGGAAAGGAGAAGGTGTATCATGTCAACCTTCTTAAAAGTATTATGACAGGGAAGCATCAGAAGTTGCCCATATCATGACCCTGGCCATTGCAACAGAAATGCAGGATGAACCAATTTCCTCCATGGAATACCCCCTATCAACTACGGAAAGCTATGCTCAGGTTAATGTGAGTGAACATTTAACTCTTGAGCAGAGGAAAAAGGTTCAGGAGGTGTTAGAAATCCATGCTGATGTACTCACAGATAAGCCGGGGTGTACTAATCTGTTAGAGTATGACATGACGATTACTGACCCTACACCAGTTTGTATGCGGACATACCCTATACCTTATGCTAAAGGACAGGCACTCAAGGATGAGATTGATTATCTCTTAAAAGAGAAAATTATTTCAAAGTCTGAATCTCCCTACAGCTCAAGTGTGGTGCTATTAAGGAAGCCTAGTGGTGAACACAGGTTATGCATTGATTATAGGAAACTAAATGCTATCACTGAATCTCAGGTAGACCCATTACCTGACACCAATCAGTTGTTTGCTACATTGAGTAAGGCTCGGTATTTTTCAAAAGTAGATCTAAGCAAGGGATACTACCAAATACCAGTGAAACCAGAAGTTAGGAAACTGTTAGCCTTTAGTACACCGGATGGACATTACGAGTTCAATGTACTCCCATTTGGTTTAAAGAATGCTCCAAGTATCTTCACCAGAATGATGAGGAAATTGTTGGAACCATTACAAAATCCTCATATCACCAACTTCATGGATGATATTCTGATTGCTACCACTACATTCGAGGAACACGTAGTAGCACTCTCCATGTTGTTAGGTAGATTAAGAGAAACGGGATTGACAGCACGCCCAACTAAGTGTCATATTGGATGTGAGACATTGGAATTTTTAGGTCACACTATCTCTACAGGGCAAATGTCTCCGGACCCAAAGAATGTAGAGAAAATGAGAAAAGCACCAAGACCACAAACTAAGAAGGATGTAAGATCCTTTGTGTCACTGTGCGGGTTTTATCAGAAATATATACCCCATTTTAGCTCATTGTGCGCGCCATTAACCGACTTAACCAAAAAAGGTCAGCCGGATAAAATACAATGGACTGTGGAGTGTGAACAGGCTTATACAGAGTTGAAAAATAAGCTGACAAATAAACCTATCCTTGCCCTTCCCGATCTCACACAAGAATTCGTACTAAGAACGGATGCTAGCAATGTAGGCATCGGAGCAACATTACTACAGCGGGCAGACACACCGCCACATATGCTATTACCAGTAGCTTTTGCCAGTAGAAAGTTAAATACAGCTGAGAGAAATTATTCTACCGTTGAACGTGAATGCCTCGCTTTGGTCTGGTCGATCAACAAATTCGCCCCTTTTCTTTACGGGAAACACTTCATTGTGGAAAGTGATCACCAGCCTTTGATGTTTTTAGCAGTGTCTAAAAAATTAAATTCACGACTTTTAAGGTGGAGTTTACTGTTATCTCCATATTCGTTCAATGTGAGATACATACCAGGACGGGACAATCTTGGACCCGATTTTTTAAGTAGGCATCCTATCAAAGGAGATATAGAGAAACAGAAAATTAAGGAGGAACTGCAGCATGTGTTACCAAAAAGTTAACCGTGCAGGCACTGTTTTAAAGAAGAGGGCTCTGTAGCGAGATTTGGTAAACACTTGCTTGGTTGTAGCGCGACACGCCCACGCGACACCCACACACACCAGCGCAAGGTCAGCGCTGCGGTCTTTCTTTGAAGTTGGTAGACAGCGGAAATGTGACTTACGGTTAAAAGCCATACAGTATTACTGAAGAATGAGAAAATAGCTATATAGGAATGTATGGCCGACTTTAAAAGTTTGCATTTACTGGACATTAAATTATTCACTACAGGAGAACGCATGGTTGGAATAATATTAAATAAATATAACTCAACAAAGGAGATAGGCTAGGAATTATATCCAAAAGGATATTATTCAAATATAAATAGTTTTAAAGATAATTAATATTTTTCACCTTCATCACATCGGCTAAAAGTTAGCTAATAATCTTTAAAAATTTATTACACTAACAAGCCTCAACGGAATTGTATAAAACTTATATGTAATGAAAGCCCCATATGGGGAAAAGGAAATGATATATAGGAAGGAAGGAAGGAGATAAGTGTGTGAGTGACAGAAGAGAAAAACGAGTACAGGAAAAGCACAGATTGTTTCATATAGCTTCAAAACAGGAGATGAAACTAAAATCTTTTGGGGAATTTGGGAGCTGCTTTCTCGTACGCGCGAGAGACTGAAATATAAGGACAGAGCGGCGCATTGTAAATCACACACCAAATCCAGAAGCCAGAGTGAGAAACTGGAGGACAGCCTCTGCAAGAAAAGTTCTATTTTCACGCTGCATGCAGGGCAGATTAAGTTAAGCCAATACAGTCTCACCGTGAGCTTATTAATCCTAAGAGGGTATGTAAGTTTATTAAAAATATATGTATTACTAATATCATTTTATTTCAGATTTTATTTCTGATTGATTGTAGCAGATATAATAAAAAAGGGAATGACGCTAACCAGAGATAACCTTCACCGGCATTGTCAGGAAGCATAACCATTAATTGGTTAGCCAAATATATTATGGCTAATTCTTGCCTGGAAGCTTACGACATACCAGCAAGTACATAAGTGACTTGACATCCATAAGTGGAAGGCAAAGGTTATATCGTACCCATGTATCATAACATGTGATTTATTCATGTATATTGTTAATTCTGCACCTTATACATTATCTTATCATGCTATCTCTGTAATATACTACCATGATTCATTCATTTACATACAAACACTGAAGACATGGTCGCATCATGAACAGCAGAGGGTGGTGAGATTGTTAGAACAATGGCCACCTATTACTTCTTGTTCCAGGTTTTTATGATCAATGTTTATGATCATTCCTGATCGAGAAACTAAAGACTTGAAGAAGTTGATCCAGCTCACTGAAGCCTAGAGGTCAACCAAACTTCAACACCTTAGTCCCCCGTAGTTATAGGGCGGGCTGAAGGAAAGTCTTCCGTACTCCAGTGTGTCGGAGGAACCTCGAGCAGACGTGGATAAAGTTGAGTTTATATATTTCCATCCAACAAATCCTGTGAGCAGTTCTAAAACGACTTTCTAATGATGAAAACTAGATGGCAAGAGATAATGTGACAAACTTGTTTTATAAATTCAGTGGAAGATAAATCCAAGACTTTTTCTATTAGTTATTTTAATTTGTAACTGTAAATAATCATACATTTTACCATCTTCCAACACCCATTTATCATTACAAGAATATATAGATGTACATAATAAATTGGATAATTGTACTCATTTGACTTGTTAAATTTTTAACTGTTAAATTTTGAGTTACTTTTTCTAATTTAATTATAATATCACATAGGGTTACGATAGCGAAGTAGCATCTTATACTTCTGAAGCCTAAATCTATTGTCCAGCTCAGAGTATTCACAGCTGTAACTCACTTGTGATACCAGTGTACTTCTCGGGCACTGGAACTTCATACTTTCTGGAGAGAGATTCTACTTCTGCTCTACCACTACTATCATACTAGGAAAACCTTTCGCTACATAAGTGATCATCAATGAGACAAATATACCATTTAAAATTAGATGCATAAGGTAAAGAGGTAGTCCCATAGCAGATACTGCTCTAGGGTAGTGAAGTGTTAGAGATTTCACTATACTATGTCCAGCATCGAGAGCGGGAAGCTCTAACTACTGTGTCAATCGGACACTCAGAAGCATGATACGAGCTCATAATGTAAAGGTTCTTGATTACGGGGGAAAATAACTTACACATTGGACAGTCGGAAAATCAAGAGGTAAGTCATTTACACGCCAGATTCCTGTAGAGTATAGACCCCGAACACATTAACGTCAAGAGTTCATGACCTGTGTCATCAGTTGCGACCTTCTCACGTCTTATGTATCCCTTTCATGTCTGTCTAGAGTTCCCTTCTGCACGTGTTTTTGGGTCTACCTCTTCTTATCTTACCTGGGAATTCCAGACCAAGGACTGCTATATAAAGCTATCAACAGGCTTCTTTAATGTATGTCCTAACTAGTGTAAGTAAGACTGTATTCAAATATTACATAGAGCCTTCACATTCAAAAATAGAATCATAGACAATGTATACACAAAGAAGACGATTACACTGAAGGCAATGAAGAAAAGGTTTAATTAAGACTGCAAATATGTGGAAAAGCTGAACACGAAAATACATGCAAAAAAGCCCGCCATTACCAAATAATTATTGCGAAGATCAGAGAAAGGAAATTGTCTGTGAAGTAACTTCAGAGTAGAATCAGGTGGCTGGAAAACCGCAGCAGAAGTCATAATGGTAGAGGAAAGCGGTGGAAATTCTTCACAGATACGCTATCAGTACATATAGCGCTGAGGAGAAAAACAAATGCAGATAGTAATAATGTACAAACTAACTTAGCGATTCAAAAGAGTTGTGATACAGTGGATCCAATCACAATGTAACATCCCTGGCAATGAAAAGGTTGACAGTTTGGCAAAGAAAGGTGAAAAGCTATCTCAGCCTGATAGAAGCATAACTTTAAAGAGGCCAACAGTTTTATCAGGCGCAGATACAGAAACAAATGGGAATGAGGGCATCCTGGCCACCAAAAGAACGGTGCATATTTCCAGCTTAACAGAAGTGAACAACTGGTTATATCTGCAGACTCCTGACAGCCATAACAGAATCTTCTTCTTCGTTCGCCTTCAAATTTCCACAATGAGATGCCATCTATTCAATAAGCTAAAGATAGGAATTACTAATGATTGCAGCTGTGGAACCGACAATATGACAGCTGAATAATCTGCCGCAAAAGTTGTCAAACATATGAAGAACAAGGAAAGCACATATGGCCGTCATTAGAACCACTCCTGGACAAACTCTATGGAGGTACCAACAACCTAAGACTTACAACTTTAAACTTATTCAAGTTGACGCCTGAAAGTGTGCGAAGAACAAGAAGAAGTTGTCTGTTGTGTATATTTTGATAAAAGCAATTTTACAACTGTTTGTTACAAGAAAAACAACTGATTAGGAACAAAATATATAAAAACGGCACATTCAACAGTGCCACAAGACCATGGAGAAAGCGGAAATATAATATATATATATATATATATATATATATATAGATATATATATATATATATATATATATATATATATATATATATATATATATATATATATATATATGTATTTCTTTTATATATACATATTTTTTTAAAAATAAAATGTTGCCTCGCTTTGGCGACGCGCGCACCTTTCACCCTAGACGAATGATCTGTCGATTATATTAGGGTGCATGTTCAAATTTAAGACCTTGTGGTCTGGTTATTAGCCGAAATAAAATAAAACACTTGAGAATGGAAATTCTAAACAGACGAGATCAGCTACGCAATGTCATTTTAGGATCATGGTGTGCGTTAGTATTAACTTTATTTAAATTTGCATTTAATTAAGATAAGAACAAAACATTTTACGGAATAAAAATTGTGCAAAGTCATGCTTCGTGACTTTTCTATCACGGTGTGGTTCGATTTACAGACCAGACGTGTGACGCAGAATACGAACGGTAACATTATGAACAAATGTGCCCTTTTGTTTATTTATTTATTTATTTAATAGATAGGACCACGGCTATGTCATTCAGTTTCATCACATGTCCAGATGAATCTGAACTCTGTTTAAAAAAAACGTTCCATCAGGAACAAAGTATACCATGGGATGGATATGACGTAATGAACATGATGCAATGACTTTATATTTGGATTAGAATATAGGTAAATGTGGTCCCTGTAGTGAAATTGACAGAGATACAACGGTAAAATACCTCCAAAGATAACATTTAAGGATAAAAACATAATGCGTAGGCTGCTGATGTACATGATCGCCCAGACCGCGGGTCATCACCCTCCATAAAAATTGACTCGCTAGACAGGAAGGGAACGGCGGATAAAAAGGAAAAAATATGACTGGAAAGATTGCGTGAGACTAGAAAGGCTAAGGAGACGCAATTGGGGGGGGAAACGGAGAAAAGTCACGTTTCCCAAGTTGACATAAAAAGTAAGCAACTCGACAGAAGGGACCATAGATATGTTACGCCACAGTCATTTATTGGACGCTTTTGCAATACCAAGCCCTTGATTTGAATTCAGCGGCTAAAACGCAGATGTTTGGAATATTACAAAATTTAAAAAGTACTTTTTTCTTAATATTAATGTTAGGAATATAAAAATTAGCTGGCCGGATGGCCCATTCTGAGCAGTGAACTAATATGTTCTTAATTTTACAAACGGATAGATAATATTGAAGATAATGACAAAAGACAGTGTTGTTCACATCATCGACAGACTGTATTGAATCTAAAAGTGTCGCTAATTGCACAAAAAAACACGACCTCGAGACGCAGGTGTTCAAATCTACTTAGTATGGAAGAGAAGGGATTTTGTGGTGGCTGTGTCTAAAAATAACTTTTAACGACAAAAATTTGGAGGGGAGAGAAAGGTTGGTTCAAAAATCAAGTACAATTTTGTAGAAACGCAAGTAGAGACGGACAGACTAACAGATAAACATCCATACTTGACTGAAGCATGACTGAAATGAGTTTAGTGTAGGAAATTTGAAATTCAAAAAAACCTAGGCAGTGATTGGCCACAGACAAGCATATTGGCGGCGCTTAGACGCGGATTTGGGGTCATTTCTCAATAGTTGTTCAGTGATAGACACAGATTTTAAAGTGTGGTGATTTCCATATGAAAGAAAGGGAAAGAAGTTTAGGGACGCCATACTATAGCCAGCAGCTCAGCTGAGTTTTGCTAGCAATTCTGTGTTATTTATTCATAATCTGAGCTGTGAGTTTCTGTTGTCAACAAAGCAGTGTCTATTCAGTTGGTGACTTTACTCGAGTGTATCTGTGCAGTACTTGTGACAGAGACCACCATTATTGCCCGCCAGCACGGAGAGGTGGGACCACCTGATTTCAGCACCAGAGCTACAACTACAAGATGAGTGAGCCTCTGGTCTGCTGGACATTCACCAACGCTTTGTAGTTACTAATACCCCCATAAAAATTCCCACCATTTTCTGGACACTGTGTAGTCAATATAGACAGGTGTGATGAGGCCACCCCAACAGCACAAACATTAACTATCCTCCCAAGTAGATGACTACTAGAACATTTTAATAAAACTAACTAGTATAGTACATATATATGTACACTATTGCATTTATGATATAATATTCCATGCATTTCTTTCATAATCTCTAAATCCTTTTAAGTTCTGGTCAACCTAAAAAATTGATCCAGAACAAAATAAATGTAATATAATTTTATCAAAAAATTTTACACACGTGAGTTAGTTCAGTGTATTTTAACATTTATTAATATTATTAGTCTTGTTAATTATCTGTGGGTATATCTATAACCTATTACACCACACTACATATCATAACCCTAGACACTTTACGTAGCCACATTCATTAAAAAAAAAATTAAGTGTGAGGTCGTAGTGGTAGCAAGAAAGGCCTTCTGACAATTCTCAACTACATTTTATCTCAGGAGCCTTCACAGCTGGCCTCATACAATTACATTTAGTAATATCACCATCATACAATACCATCAACACCACTACAGTCCCAAAGTAGATAATGCCGTAGGAGTGTGTACTGTTAAGAGACTTAACTATACTAGCTCACAACTTCGTGGGGTGGGGTGACAAGTTCCTAATAGTTCTATTCTTTCTTTGCCTCATAAGAGACCCCCGGGAACTGCATAATTACATGGGTTAAATTGGGACGAGATTGAGACCACTTTAAAATATCGAACGTCTGACCTGAACTCGAGAGAGCAGTGCTGAAAAGCACTTGGTCCTGATAAAGGACTCATAGCACCAGTGGTGTACTAAGGAGGGGGAACCGTCTCCCCCTGGTGACAGACAGAAAGGTGGTGCTATCGGATACTATTATGAAAGTACTTAACTGTTAAAAATATACTTACACGTGCATCAGGTGCACCACTCTAAGGCAGAACGTAATCGTGTTTTTATAAGTGTATCTTGTTTTCAAATAAAGATAATTGTATATCATGACATTTTTCTGGTATATCTAAAGAGGCAGCAGCCAAACTTTTAGTCACAAAGTAAATAATTTATTTAATTGTGTATTCGAAACGTCCGAAATACGACTTGAAACGAAATACACAGAACTATTGCATTCATCTTGTAAAACTAACTGTTGTTACAGAAACCATACTTCTGCTTTGATATATATTTCCTCTAAACGACCATCTACAGTAGTGGATCTATGATCCAAATTTAGCAAGAAATGAAATGATGATGAAGACTGCAAACCGGAATCATAGTGACATTTTCAAAGTTAGATTTTCAGTCATTTCCGCATAAGATATAGTTCAGCGATTTTCTTTTCATCTTCTTCGCCTCCTTGTTCTTATTTGTATCTTCTTTGTCATCTTATACGCCATCAGTACTTTCAACAGCTTTTTATTATTTTTCGTATTCTTTTTCCTGATAATTATCAAAGTCATCAATATTTTCTTTTGCAGTTTTTTCCCTGTCCAGATTCATGCTGCACAACTATGCTTACTCTACTTCTTCCCCCTTCCAGTTTTTGCTAGACGGATATCTATTTTATCCATTCTATCGTTTTTTCTTGTATGATCTCTATTTGTATGCTTTTTTTCAGTCTGCATAGATTTACGTATCTTCCATTTAAAAAAAAAAAAAAGTGTATTCTGGAGTTTATGAGACCGACCATCTTAATACGGTCGTCTCTATTAAGATAAAGACATTTCGCGTCTTGAGGTTAAGGGTATGTAATAAAAATAGCAACAATCAGTACGGCTAACGTCAATATCAAATGACGATCATAGTCCTCATAGACGCGCGTATCATTTAAAATAATGTTTCTTTAGTGCACAAATACATTGACCTGTTCGTAACTGTGGCTGACGAAGGGTAAAACCCGAAACGTCCCTTGTCTCATGTGAACCGTTTACTTGTAAAACTGATTTCATACTCACTTACTTAGTCGTTCCCCTTCTACCGTGAGGTGTGGAGGTTTGGAAGAGAGAGCGCCAGACCATTCTATCAGCTGTCTTCTTCCTGGCCTGGCTCCATTCTAGTCCTCGGTCCTTCAAAGATTGTCTAACGTTGTCCTACCTCATTTCTGAGGTTTGGATCTGGCTTTTGTGGGTTGTAGTCATTGCCCACGACTCGCATCCATATGTCAAGACTGGGACATAGGTGAAGCGGTATACAGCCATCTTCGTTTTCTTACCAACCTCTTTTTTGCTGAGGAATCCACGATTTATGGCCTGAAAAAGTCTCCCAGCCGCTGCTTTTCGAGTGGCCAACTCTTCTTTGATGCCTCCCTTTCGGTCTATAATAGCTCCGAGATATTTAAAGTGGTCGACCTGCTCCAGGACCTGTTCTCCCAACTTAATCTGATGTTTTCTTTCTTCTCGTGATATCACCATGGATTTTGTTTTAGAGCTGCTTATGACCATCCCTCTCTTCTCCAGCTCTTCCTTCCAGACTTGCAGGTTGGATTGGAGATGTGCCTCTGATTTAGCAATCAGGGCAACATCATCAGCAAATGCCAGCTCCGGAATATAAACCTGTCTCATCTTCCAGTACCCCACTGAATACTTTCTTGTTCTCTCCTTACATGCCTGATGACATCGTCCATAAGGAGTATGAAGAGGTAAGGTGATAGGATATCACCTTGTCTTACACCAGTGGTGGTCCTGAACTCTTCTGACTTATGGTTTGCTGTCCTCACATAATTTCTGCAAGACTTGTAGAAGCTCTGTATAGCATGAATCAGATGTGTTTAATTTATAACATTGACATCTCCTTTGCTTTATAACGATACTCCATGAGTCAAGTATGATCATATTCATAAAGTACAGTCCATTTCCACATACATGTCATCAATATTATAAAGTCCAGCAATTAAACTAAAAACAGGTTTCAAATCTCACCAAAAATCGCACGTGAAAGATCCGCATACAAAGGGCAAATGACTATGTTGACTTGGGATATGATGACGTCAGAGAAACTTCCATGAAGGATAACTCAATCACAGCAAATTAAGGCTCCATGTAATCAGGGCAAAGCTTGATCAGGATACGGAAAATGCATTATCAGTGCAATATCATTCGTCAGTAACATATAATTCCAATTAACTCACTAGTGTCTTAACGTGTGAAGACAAAACCCATCTCACAATTTGGCCCTACAGATGTAAACATATCATTAAGAAAATCTATCATAAGCGAGGAAATAACCCGTCAAAACATGACGGAAAATAACTGTGTTGTACTCTTTCTGTTGCCTGTCCCCATGACAGCACTAGTTCTCCACTGATTATTTAATTTCTTTCCATTCTAATTAAATTTTGTTTTATCTTTGTAGTCAAGCTCATCATGATTTATATTCAATACATCATGGAGAGAAAATTGTGAAAATATTTCTAACATACTGAACAATGCGGTAAGAAAAGCCTGTTATTTTAGTTGGTGTTCGAGTTAGCTGTGACGGCGCAGTGCGTCCATTTTCCGTATTTCCCGAAACGCTTGTAGGATTATTGCATTATTCGTTACAGGCAATTAGTAATATTGGATTCTAAACAGCAAAATCTTACTTTGTGCTGAATGAACCCTCGCGCACGATATACAACAGAACAGAATCATGTCTCAGTACCTTCTGTTCTGTCCCAAAACTTCAACCATGCTCTATTGGTCCACTCAATTGTAGTTGTGACGATAGTTGTCAGTGTCCTTTTGCATTTTTTCTTTCTCTCCTACATCATCCATTTATTTCTCCATTTTTCGCACATGAATTCGTTCCATTGACACTCCCTAAATTGCAATACTCTTTCTCACACTGCAGTAGTGATATTTCATGGGTAATTGACTATCTTGTGGATTAATTGTAATTTCTTAAGTGGTCGTACCAGCTTGAATGCAGACGGTAAACGTGAAAGTAATGGTTGACTTTGAAGTAATTCATTTCCAACCCAGACATAGCAGGCGAGTGACCACCTGTGTTTCGCGATTGGTCACTGCGCCTCCCAACACCTCGTCGGGAGGGAACAAAGGGAGCCATATTGTCTGTCTGAGGGAGCCGGCTGTGGTGTGCGTACGTCAGGGATTATCTGTCTGGCGGAAGATTTGAGTACGCGTGATAATCACTTTATCATTTTGTCCAGACATTATCTGCGTCTTTATTACCGATAAAACATGTCTGAAGTGACATTATGAGCAAGGTAATCATTAGGAATGAGATCACAGATGTGTTGGCAAGTCTGTGCAATAGCAACGGAAGTAATCATGCCATATTTGAAACATAAGTCATGGGTTTAAATTTTAACGTGAGAACTTTAAACACACGGGGAAGAATTAAAATTAACACCCCGACACCCTAGTTTTAAGAGCAGGATTGGTTCTATCGAGAGCAGGAAAATAACAATAGCTCTGATTGGCAAGTTTGTCGAAAACCACAGGTGGAAGCTTGGAGGAAGAAATAAGAAAATAACCGAGCTAATTTTGAGACTAAGACAGACTGCATTTCAACGTCAAAAGAGCAGGAGCCAGAGAAGAATTGGACAGAATTCCAAATTAAATAGGACTGGACCGAAGTATTTGGGTATCTTTGGAACTTAAAAGAAAACCTGCATTTTTAAATACCAAGACTGTATGCCTAGTAATCAAAGCACCCGTCATAAGCGAGATTCTAAATTTACCCCAGACCAAGTGTTCAAAGCATCTAATATAAGTGGATATGTCCATTCATCTGTGCCAGGAGATTGTGGATCCCAAGTTGGTGTGAGTTGTACGTATTTTTTACAATGTGAATTTGACATGTTTTTCTTGCTAAGTGGTTATACAAGTCATACCAGGCTGTCAACCTCAACATATGAAAAAATTATATTCATAAACCACTACAGCAAGCGCTGGTGATTGCTTTATGCGTGTTCGTACAGAAAACTGAAAGCAGACGTAGCCCCAGACTCCGAATGGAGCAGTGAGGAGTGATGATTACATCACATGTGCATAGTGCTCATATTTTCATTTTTGAGTTATATGTAAACCTCAGGCACAAGCCACTCGCCCTGTCCAGACATATTTTCCCCAATAAATTAACCAGAAGAGTAACGGTGATTTATAATCATATTCCCTGAGTTGTGCTGTATATGCTCATGGAGAATAAAGTCTCAGAGAGGCAAAACTGGTAGGCGGACAGCGTGAAAAAGATCCTGTTTAATCTTCCGACCTCAATGTATTTAGCAGAGGCATTTGTTCTTTTATTTACTCTAAAGTTCGTAGTACGAGACCAGTTGGTAGTAAGAGTTTCTACGCCACTTGTTTGTAACTGAGAAGCTGGGATTCGACAATAATCACCTACATTGGACGAGTTGTGTAGAGAGGTGCCCTCATCACAAAAGGCTTGACGAAACAGCTGCGGTAGTGCTCAGTCATTTGAAGAGCTAAGTGCTTATTAAAAGGCGAACGCAAGAGACTTTTAAAATTTCCCTACCAAGTCTCTATGAATTTATCTAAATTTCACCCATCATTCATTTTAAACTGTTAAGGAATAATTGATTATTAAATTTGTTACGTGTTATTTTACAAATTCGTAGTTTATTCAGTTACCATAGTAATGCGAGTGTACGTATATATCGGACTCTTCACTATGAATTTGCATCTATAGAGCCAATAAATAATAATAAGGGACTTCGCTGAATTTACTCAGCTTGGGTGCTTGAACGAGCTAATTATTGCAAAACCCATCTTCACAAAAGGCGGCGGGTCAGATAATAAAGTTGACATTGCTCCGCCTCATGCAACATTGTTTTTGACATCTAAAATATCTTGTGAAAACTCCCTTGCGTTAGAAGCATTATTATCCTACCTACAACTCTGCCAAGAGTAATCTTGTGCGAAGGTAGACACCTTTGAAAACCCACATTAGAAACTCTAGTTTTGGCCACTGTTGGACCACTACTGCAGAGCAAAGGGGAGGCAACCCGCGACAGTAGTCAATGTAGAAAACGTCGAACTCAGTTAAAACTAATCGCGGTCTCACTACATTCTCACGCAATACCCAGACAGTCCTCGTGTGAGCAAAGATCAAACCATCAAATATTCAACGCAGCAATTACATGCCACAACAATCAAACAGTACCGCTCAGAACCCCGCGGAGCAAGAGTCTACACCAGATGTGGTCTTCTTCCAAACACACACACATACACAGGGTCGGCTTTAGTAATTGCAGGGTCTGATTTTATACAATTCTGGTGGTGCCTCTTGGACCTAAGAATATAAGTTTTGTTGTAGCAATGTTTAATGTCACAATCAGGATTGTGGAGTAGGACAAAACATTTTCAGACTCTGACTCTGGACATTTTAGAAGTCCGACTTTGACCGACTCAGCATCTCATCTCAAGCCGTAACCCGTCATGGGTTGTGGGGGTGCCATGGTGGAAGCATCAGCAGACAGGGTCCTCCACTGCTCTCTATCCTCAGCAATGCGTAAGTGACAGGGTGAGATAGGGAGAAATCAAACGTTCTGTGACAGGGTGAATTTTGTGGCAGTATCTTTTATCAATGTTCATCTGTTGTGTTCAAGACGAGGCTCGCGACCGAGACGGTTGGTAAATCGTTTCTTCACATTGTCCTCTATGATGGCCTGTTGTATTGCATCTGTGACTGTCTGTGAATCCTTGCGGATCAAATGCAATTTAAGTGTGTCTGATGACAAACCATCAATGAAAATACCAACAAGCTGCCGATCAATATCTGCATATGTGGAAGAAGAGTCAATGAAGGCATCGTCAGCCAAGTTTAACAATCTTGTCATAAAATTAACAAGTGATACAACGTAAAAATATCTCCAAAGGATAAAATGTAAGGATAAAAACATAATGCGTAAGCTGCTGATAGTACATGATCGCCCTGACCGCGGGTCATCACCCTCCATAAAAATTGACTTGCTAGACGGGAAATCAAAACGGTTACCATTTGAACGGGATGAGAACGGCGGATCAAAAGGAAAAAAAAAATATGACTGGAAAAATTGCGTGAGACTAGCAAGGCTAAGGAGACGCAATTGGGGGGGGGGGGGGGACGGAGAAAAAGTCACGTTTCCCAAGTTGACATAAAGTAAGGAACTCGACAGAAGGGACCTTGGATATGATACGCCACAGTCATTTATTGGACGCTTTTGCGATACCAAGCCTTTTATTTGAATTCAGCGGCAAACGCAGATACTTGAAATATTACAAAATTTAAAAAGTAACTTTTTCTTAATATTAATGTTAGGAATATAAAAATTAGCTGGCCGGATGGCCCATTCTGAGCAGTGAAATAATATGCTTTTATTTATACAGACGGATAGCTAATAATGAAGATAATGACAAAAGACAGTGTTGTTCACATCAGCGAAAGACTGCATTGAATCTAACATATCACTATTTGCACAAAAATCGCGACCTTGAAGACTCAAGTGTCCAAATCTAGTTAGAATGAAAGAGAAGGGGAATTGGTGGAAGCTGTGGCTAAAAATAACTTTACAGACAAAAAGTGTAGAGGGGACGAATAGGTTGGTTCAAAAAACAAGTACGTTTTTGTGAAAACGCAAGTAGAGACGGACGGACTAACAGATAAAAATCCATACTTGACTGAAGCATGACTGAAATGACTTTAGTGTAGGAAATTTGAATTTAAAAAAAAAAAACCAAGGCATTGATTGGCCACAGACAATCATATTATCGGCGCTCAGACGCGCATTTGGGGCCATTCCTCAATAGTTGTCCAGTGATAGACACAGTAAATTTCAAGTGTGGTGATTTCCAAATGAAATAAATTGAAATAAGTTCAGGGACGCCATACTATAGCCAGCAGCTCAGCTGAGTTTTGCTAGCATTTCTGTGTTCTTTATTCATAATCTGGTAAGATTGAAATTATTTCTTTGCATATTTTGAATATTGTTTAATGTTTCGAGTGATTTGATACTGCCATATCGAAATCTAGCCTTACAAATAAGTAAGGATTTGCTCTAGACCCCCCGCCCTAGTTCAGGGTCTAGGGACAAACAATATATATAAACTCCAGCAAGGATTAGGAAGGACAGATCAAGTGTTGAGATCAGTGGAACATATCACCTATCCTATCCTAGGGCAAGAAGCTAATAAACATATTTCTGAATATGTAGTCTGGGAGAACTTATCCTATGGGAAACCAACTTGGTAAGATGTGTTGTATGGTCAGAGAGATCTGACCCTGTCTAAATGGTGTTATTGTAAATTGTTACGTGTAGAAGTGGCTCCTTAGGTAAGGTTCTGAACCCAAACCAATACTTTATTTCAGAGCTGTGAGTTTTTTATGTTGACACCAAAAGGTGGTGTCAAATGCTGGGTAGATAATTGACAGTGAGGACCCGTGCAGTGTCGCATCTCGGCAGAACAGCCTTGTATTGCCCCCAAGCCCGGAGAGGTGGGGCCACCCGATATATTGCCCCCAAGCACGGAGAGGTGGGGCCACCAGATTCCAGCACCAGCGCTACACCTTCAAAGTTACGTAAGCAGGCTGGTCTGCTGGATTTACACCCACTTCATAGACATAACACCCAAAGTGAATTCCTACTAAAACATCCCATTTACTTCCATCATTAATGGACAATGTTTGGTAAACTTAGACAGGGAGGGATGAAGCCACCCCAACAGCACATCTATTCATCGTTCTCCCAGGGAAAATAAAATTATAAACTGTAGAAATACTAACTAATCTTAAAATTTGTATACGTACACACATTTTATTTATCATGTCATTTATTCATGCCATTCACTCATAAATTCCAAAATCTTTTCATATGTTCTGGCCAAATAAAACCTTGGTTCAGAACAAATAAATTTAAAAAAAAAGATTTACTTTCTAAAATTTCACCAGCTGGATTTAGTTCATTGTGTTCTAAATTTTATTGATAATATATTATTTAATATCTGTGTGTGTGTGTTTGTATATGTCAATACAACACATTACATTCAGTACCCTAGATTATAACGTAGCCACATTCATTAGGAAAAAAGATAGGTGTGAGGTCGTAGTGGTAGCAAGAAAGGCCTTCTGAAAATTCACAACTACATTTTATCTCAGGAGCCTTCACAGCTGACCTCATACATTACACTTAGTAATATCACCATCATACAATACCATCAAAACCACTACATATATTGGGGTCTTGTCCAGGGATAATTAGCATAAACAGTAATATAAGGATCTCCTGGTGGGAGAAATAAAATTAGGGGAACAAAATTGTAAAATTCCCTTAAAATTAAAAGTGTCCCTTTAAATTAAAAGGGCAATTAGAAGTTGGTGAATCTTCACAGCCAGTGTTAGTTAATTAGTTAATTAGAATTATTTTGGTCTAGAATAATTATAATTACTTTAGAGATTGGAAATTTTACTTTGCTTATTGCTAGATTTGTTTAGAAAGTATGGCGGAGCTAGCAAAATTTAGATCAGCTGCTGTGCTGACCGCAAAGGAGATGGGAATGGATGGTCAGATTTTAATTCAATACGTAACGGCTGAATGTGATAAATATATTGAACGGGAAGAAAGGAGATTAGAAAAAGAGGCTGAAAGAAAATTAGAGTCTGAAAGGTTGGCTGAAGAGAAGAGGTTAGAGGCGGATAGAGAAATTAAGAGGCTGCAGATTGAGGCAGAAGACAAACGACAGCAAAGGGAGGCAGAAGAAAAAAGATTGACTGCCGAAAGGGAGGCAGAAGATAAAAAGGCCGAAAGGCAGGCAGAAGATAGAAGGTTGCAAAGGGAGCACGAATTACGACTAAGGGAGCTGGAATTACAAGGCCAGGCTCCTGAAAATGGTGCCAGCCCTTTTGCCTCAGATGCTACGCCCAGTCTGGGAGCCTCAAACTCAGCTATGGGGTTTCATTTAGACCATTTTGTTGAGAAAGACGATGACATAGAGGGGTACCTAGGACGTTTTGAGTTATTAGCTACTACATATGGGTTAGAGAGAGAGAGAGGTGGAGTTTAAAGCTATCACAGGGACTGAGAGGTACTTCTTATGAAGTCTTTGCTAAAATGAACAGGGAAGACCAAGACAATTATGACATGTTAAAGCAGGCTTTGTTATTAAGGTACGAGAAGAATGGTGAATTTTATCGTAAGAAATTTAGAAATGCCAAACTGTTGTCTGGGGAGACATACCACCAATTCTCTGCTAGACTGGAAACCTATTTGGAGAAATGGACTGCTCTGGGGAAGACCCAAGATCTTAAAGAAATGATCATGATTGAGCAATTGAGAGAGTCCATGGCTCCAGACATGAGAAAATTTCTCATGGAACAAGGTGCAGAGAAGTTGGGAGAGGTTTTAAATGTCGCTGAGAGGTATCAGGCAGCCCAGGCAGAGGTAAGTGGTGCTAAAAAAGAAGCACATAGACACTTTTAAAGCTCCACAGCAATTTAATAAATTTGATAATAGAGAGCAGGGAAATAAAGGTAGGACAAACTTTGAGCGGCCAAGAAATGACTATCGCGACAGAAACTCACAGTTCAATGACCAAAAGTTCAATGAAAGAAAACCGTTGAACCAAGGAAAAAGATGGTGTAAATGGTGCAAGAAAGATAACCATAACACCGAATTTTGTAGAAGGAAACCTTCAAACATTGCTGCAATGAAGTCGGGGACGCAAAGATTAAAGGTTAATCCTAATGGACAACAGGAACCTTATCACCCCCCAGTTTGTGAGGATGTTATTTGTAATGGGGTCACCATAAGGTGCCTTTATGATACAGGTTTGGATTATGATTCAGTTGTGAAGTCTAGCCTAGTGGACCCAAGTCAGTATACCACAGAAACAGTGGAAATACAAGGGGCGACTAAGGACATACCACTCATGACACTTCCCATCGCAAGGATAACGGTGAAAACTCGCTATGTGGAAGGAGAAATCAGAGCAGCAGTGATAGATGAACCAATCTACCCTCTGATATTGGGGTGTAGATACGTCTTCTTGGGGAATCCCGAGAAACCTGTGATCATGGCGACAGTGCAGACCAGGTCACAGAAGAAGGAGGAAGAAGGTGAACCTATAAATGCTCATCCAGAGGAGATGAGAAAGGCGCAGGCTGAGGATAGGACACTCAAGCCATGTTTTAAAAAATTGCCCAAATGCCACACACCTCCGAGCAAGGGGGAATATTTCATGAAGAACAAACTATTATACAGGAAGGCCGGAACTGGAACAAATGGTCACAACCAGTTGGTTCTTCCCACCTCATATAGAGATAAAGTGATGGAACTCGGGCATGCGATTCCCTTCAGTGGTCACATGGGGATCAGCGCCACAGGACAGCGTATAGCTTGTCATTACTTCTGGCCAGGGATAACGGAGGATATAAAAAGATATGTCAAATCCTGCCCTGAATGTCAAAGGGTAGCTCCAAGGCACTGGACTGCTCCTGCAACTCTAGGGGAAATGCCCATAGTGGGAACACCTTTTGAGAGGGTTGCAGTGGATATTGTGGGACCTCTCACTCGGACCAAGAGGAGGAACAGTTACATCCTTACTCTGGTGGTCACTTGTTCTATGTGGGGAGAGGCGGTAGCCCTGCCATCAATTGATTCAAAACATGTAGCAGAGGCACTACTTACAATATTTACCCGATTAGGATTCCCGCATCAAATCTTGACGGATAATGGATCTCAGTTCAAGGGGAAACTAACGGAAGAAGTTTTTAAACTATTTCAAGCCAGACACTTTCATTGTAGTCCGTACCATCCACAAGGGAACGGCCAGGTAGAGAGGTTCAACGGGACTCTCATTTCTATCCTGAGAAAGCTGGCACACGAAAAACCGGATCTGTGGGATCAATTCCTGCCCGCCGCATTGTTTGCGTATCGGGAGGTACCACATAGTTCAACCGGGATGGCTCCCGCAACTCTGCTATTTGGGAGGCCAATAAAAGGTCCTTTAGAAGCTTTATTAAGGACCTGGACGGATGAGAAGGCGGAAGAACCTGTTACCTCATCTTATCAATACGTGAACGAACTGACCACTCGTTTGAAAGCTGGATGGAAACTGGCAAATGATAATTTGAAACAAGCCAGGAAGAAAAATGCAGCATATTTTAATAGGAAGGCAAAGGACAGGGAACTGGCAGTCGGAGAGAAGGTGCTGCTTCTACTACCCGGTAGCCAGAATAAATTACAAATTGGTTGGCAAGGTCCCTATACGGTTCTAGAGAAGGTGTCTAGAACAAACTATAAAATTGACAAAAAGGGGAAGGAGAAAGTTTATCATGTAAACTTATTAAAGAAGTATCTGGACAGACCACTCCAGGAAAGCACCCCCTTATTGACCTTGGCTATTGCAACCCAGATGCAAAAGGAACCACTCACCTCACATGAATACCCATTACATCCTTGTGAAACAGCAGCACAGGTAAAAGTCAGTAAGCACCTGACTAAAAACCAGAGGGAGAGAGTTCAACAGGTTCTGGAGGAACATACAGATGTACTAACAGATAAACCAGGCCATACAAATTTGCTACAGTATGACATGAAACTGGTAGACTCAAACCCAATCTGTATGAGAGCCTATTCTATTCCGTTCGCGAAGGAGAAGGCATTGAAGGAAGAAATAGATTATTTGTTGAAGGAGGGGATTATTTCGCACAGTGAATCATCTTTTAGTTCTAGTGTCGTTTTGTTGAGAAAACCGTCTGGGGAACACAGACTGTGCATAGATTACAGGAAACTGAATGCTGTCACAGAAGGACAAGTGGATCCATTACCAGACACAAAACAGTTATTTGCCAGACTGAACAAGGCAAAATACTTTTCAAAGGTGGATCTTAGTAAAGGCTATTACCAGATCCCAGTGAAGCCTGAAGTGAGACCTTATTTGGCTTTTAGCACTTCGGATGGACATTATGAATTCAATATGCTACCATTCGGACTGAAAAATGCTCCGAGTGTATTTTCAAGGATGATGCGCAAATTGTTGGATCCCCTGAATAACCCATGTATCACGAATTTCATGGATGATATTCTCGTCGCCACAGAGACATTTGAAGAACACATTGAAGCTCTAGAGATGTTATTTAATAGACTTCGGGAGGCGAACTTAACTGCTAGGCCAACAAAATGTTGTATTGGATGCAAAGAGTTGGAATTCTTGGGACACACTGTATATCAGGGTAACATGACCCCTGATCCTAAGAACTTGGAAAAACTGCAGAGAGCACCTAGGCCACAAACAAAAAAGGCACCCCTGTGATCACAATTATAGTAATGGCAGACGTGAGGAGAGATTTTATCTATGTGTATCACTGGTTTTAGAACTTGCCGTAGGCATGTTTTCAAGTGGGGAGATGTGTCATAAAATTAACAAGTGATACAACGTAAAAATATCTCCAAAGGATAAAATGTAAGGATAAAAACATAATGCGTAAGCTGCTGATAGTACATGATCGCCCTGACCGCGGGTCATCACCCTCCATAAAAATTGACTTGCTAGACGGGAAATCAAAACGGTTACCATTTGAACGGGATGAGAACGGCGGATCAAAAGGAAAAAAAAATATGACTGAAAAAATTGCGTGAGACTAGCAAGGCTAAGGAGACGCAATTGGGGGGGGGGGGGAAACGGAGAAAAAGTCACGTTTCCCAAGTTGACATAAAGTAAGGAACTCGACAGAAGGGACCTTGGATATGATACGCCACAGTCATTTATTGGACGCTTTTGCGATACCAAGCCTTTTATTTGAGATTCAGCGGCAAACGCAGATGCTTGAAATATTACAAAATTTAAAAAGTAACTTTTTCTTAATATTAATGTTAGGAATATAAAAATTAGCTGGCCGGATGGCCCATTCTGAGCAGTGAAATAATATGCTTTTATTTATACAGACGGATAGCTAATAATGAAGATAATGACAAAAGACAGTGTTGTTCACATCAGCGAAAGACTGCATTGAATCAAACATATCCCTATTTGCACAAAAATCGCGACCTTGAAGACTCAAGTGTCCAAATCTAGTTAGAATGAAAGAGAAGGGGAATTGGTGGAAGCTGTGGCTAAAAATAACTTTACAGACAAAAAGTGTAGAGGGGACGAATAGGTTGGTTCAAAAAACAAGTACGTTTTTGTGAAAACGCAAGTAGAGACGGACGGACTAACAGATAAAAATCCATACTTGACTGAAGCATGACTGAAATGACTTTAGTGTAGGAAATTTTAATTTAAAAAAAAAACCAAGGCATTGATTGGCCACAGACAATCATATTATCGGCGCTCAGACGCGCATTTGGGGCCATTCCTCAATAGTTGTCCAGTGATAGACACAGTAAATTTCAAGTGTGGTGATTTCCAAATGAAATAAATTGAAATAAGTTCAGGGACGCCATACTATAGCCAGCAGCTCAGCTGAGTTTTGCTAGCATTTCTGTGTTCTTTATTCATAATATGGTAAGATTGAAATTATTTCTTTGCATATTTTGAATATTGTTTAATGTTTCGAGTGATTTGATACTGCCATATCGAAATCTAGCCTTACAAATAAGTAAGGATTTGCTCTAGACCCCCCGCCCTAGTTCAGGGTCTAGGGACAAACAATATATATAAACTGCAGCAAGGATTAGGAAGGACAGATCAAGTGTTGAGATCAGTGGAACATATCACCTTACCTATCCTAGGGCAAGAAGCTAATAAACATATTTCTGAATATGTAGTCTGGGAGAACTTATCCTATGGGAAACCAACTTGGTAAGATGTGTTGTATGGTCAGAGAGATCTGACCCTGTCTAAATGGTGTTATTGTAAATTGTTACGTGTAGAAGTGGCTCCTTAGGTAAGGTTCTGAACCCAAACCAATACTTTATTTCAGAGCTGTGAGTTTTTTATGTTGACACCAAAAGGCGGTGTCAAATGCTGGGTAGATAATTGACAGTGAGGACCCGTGCAGTGTCGCATCTCGGCAGAACAGCCTTGTATTGCCCCCAAGCCCGGAGAGGTGGGGCCACCCGATATATTGCCCCCAAGCACGGAGAGGTGGGGCCACCAGATTCCAGCACCAGCGCTACACCTTCAAAGTTACGTAAGCAGGCTGGTCTGCTGGATTTACACCAACTTCATAGACATAACACCCAAAGTGAATTCCTACTAAAACATCCCATTTACTTCCATCATTAATGGACAATGTTTGGTAAACTTAGACAGGGAGGGATGAAGCCACCCCAACAGCACATCTATTCATCGTTCTCCCAGGGAAAATAAAATTATAAACTGTAGAAATACTAACTAATCTTAAAATTTGTATACGTACACACATTTTATTTATCATGTCATTTATTCATGCCATTCACTCATAAATTCCAAAATCTTTTCATATGTTCTGGCCAAATAAAACCTTGGTTCAGAACAAATAAATTTAAAAAAAAGATTTACTTTCTAAAATTTCACCAGCTGGATTTAGTTCATTGTGTTCTAAATTTTATTGATAATATATTATTTAATATCTGTGTGTGTGTGTTTGTATATGTCAATACAACACATTACATTCAGTACCCTAGATTATAACGTAGCCACATTCATTAGGAAAAAAAGATAGGTGTGAGGTCGTAGTGGTAGCAAGAAAGGCCTTCTGAAAATTCACAACTACATTTTATCTCAGGAGCCTTCACAGCTGACCTCATACATTACACTTAGTAATATCACCATCATACAATACCATCAAAACCACTACAAATCTATACGCATAAAATTGTACAGGTTCCTGTCTATCCTGGTGTACCCTACGAAGAAGAGTCCACGCGTGTTGACAGTCAGTTATGGATGAAAGGCGGCTGACCAGTGCCTTCTTCGGTGAATCGAAAGTTTCAGTAGGGAAAAGTTGTGCACGACGGCGCAAAAAATCAGTTATTATTGACTGGGAGGAGAAGCATGCCACACGCTTTCGGTCCTCATCGGTCGTCGAGGGGATCAAAGACACAAACTTGTCAATATCAACAAGCCATCGTCGAAAGTGAGAAGCATCGCCATGAAACGGCTTGACAATGTTATGTATATTTTGGAAGGTGGCACTCTGTGTTACAGAGCTGAGCGTATTAGCAATGGACTGTAATGTGCTGGAAGAAGTATCAAGAGAATCAGGTAGAGTTTGACTCGCTGTTTATTGCTGTGACAATTGTTGTTGAAGCAGTTGGTTTTGCTGTTGCAACAAAAATACTTGATGCCCTAGCTGTTGAATAGGTGAATCCATCATAAAAAACAGTTACGATCCTGGTCACGGCACCAAATCAAGTCTTGTGTGACAGGGTGAGAAAGGGAGAAATAAAACGTTCTGTGACAGGGTGAATTTTTTGGCAGTATCTTTTATCAATGTTCATCTGTTGTGTTACTGGCTACCGCCAGAGATGGTAAATTACAGATGAGACTGGAGATGAAACCCAGGTAGTTCTTTTGGAGACTCGTACTGTTTTATATGATGTAGGCTGTATGATCGTCAATAAAGCAGAGTAGTATTTTATTCTCGATTACCTGATGTAAACAAATGACACTTTACTGACGCTCAGGAAAATAAGTCCACGCTGGTCTAAATATGAATGAATACCTTTATTAAATGTCTGCACACTTTGGTAACTTCATAATAGTTCATAAATACATGTGCTTCTGTGGTATACAAACCAGTCATCCCAAGAAATATCATGCAGCAATCGGACTTACAAGATGATGAAAAACTGCCGCCGCTCGTCCCGTGCTCAAAAACAACTCACTTAACTCCCTTAAAAACAAAACAACAACTTCCGTCCTAACTTGCTTCGCTTCTACCCCAATTTCTGATGACGTCATTTCATGAACACTATGATTGAATTACCTATAGGACTTGTGGCTAGTGTTTATTTACTAACTAGACACGCTCAAATACTTAGTGTTTAAATCTTACTTAAGTATTCTTACCCTAACTCTAATAAGTGGCAGCACTGTCACATAGGGAGTTATGTTCTATAAATTGTCTACATCTTCCTCTTTCTTCCACTCGGGTCCTCTAAATTTTTCTGTCACTCTTTACCTTTTTTTCTTATATATATTTTTTCGCATTCGTTAGCTTGCGAATAATATTTTCTTTTCCCATTCGATAGTTTACCGTCTTTCTTTCTCATGCTGACGGAAACTCGATTACATAGATGTCAGTAGACGAAAGGTGTGATTATGTTTCATACCCAGACTAGAGCAGACTTTTGGTCTACCATTTTTTCACCTGACACTCGCGTGAGGTGTCAAACCCGGCATCCTCACAGTGCAGGAACGAGACAGCTGTCTACAGTTTGCAGAAACGCATGAGGTTTTCGTTAGAAAAACCTGGCGTGGCGTGAAAAATCGTTCCGCACCGCAGACAGGCTGTCTGGGATTTGAAGCTGACACGCGTACATCTCGGTCAGTTTGTTAACGAAGGTGCGAAATCGCACCGGTGACAGTTACGACATGCTTCTAAGTGTAACGTAGCTGTTATGAGAAGGGGGAGAGATCGGGGCGGGGGAAATAGTTCATCCTTTGTCTGATTTTAAAATATTAACCTAGTTTGAAACTTTATTTTCATTCTTCTCAATAAATCGCAGTAGACAGGTGGTTCGCGAAGAGTAGAGCTGTATAAGCGAAGTTTCTTAGTTTGTTGCGACAATTTGTCGAACTTCTAGACTTCCATAAATATAAGCGTAAAAATTCTTAATTGTGCGATATCCTGTAGTGCTGTGTTTTGAGGTAAATATTATAGAGTAGTTCTCTAGAATTTTGTGAAGTGATTAAGTGTTAAATCGCCGATTTAATTTTAAACTAGTTCTTTTGAACAGAGTGCTTAATCTATATAGTCTGTATTATTTTCTAGTGACGCGTTTCAGTGGAAAACAGAAATTATATTTCTTGCTTAAATTCAGTCGGCTAATAAAGAAATTTAATTTAACTTCTAAATAATCAGACGAGAGAATATATTTTAAAAACTAAACTTATAACGCTAGATACATCATTGAGTGTTGACGAAATACGTATGTATTTTCTAATTCATGATGTTTGATTTATTAAATATAACTTACTTTACGGGAAATTTAAATGATAAGTCAAGCAGTACACTTGCGGTTTAATAATGTAAGTTATAGTGGGTACATATATGTAAATTATTTGATATGTGTTCTTTCTTTTATATAGTGAAACGGTGGTACCCAACTTGCCAGCGTTTAGTAGCCTGAGAGACATATTTGTGGGAAGCTTAGACATTTCCTATCTTTAACCACGTGGGTTTTTTTTGTTTCAAGTAACACGGGTCTGACAGTGCATAAGCCATCAGAGAGAGACAGTAATAGCAATCCCACTAACGGTTTCTAAAGACTAGAAATATATATTGGGCTTTTGAGCCAGTTCATATTGCTCCACAAATTTAAATGTACATGCTGCCTGGCGGCGAGAATATTACAAGATTAACATTCCGACAGAGATTGTGACTAGTATTGTGTGTGGCGAAAGGTTTTATAAGTGTGAGATGATAGTGCTAGAGTAGAAATAGTATTCTCTCCAGAATGTGTGAGGTCCCAGTGACAGAGAAGTACACTGGTATCACTCCATAGTCACGGCTGTGAAAGTATCTAGACTGAAAATATTCAGAGAACAGTCAGACCTTACTGCGCCACCTCCGCTATGTGACCACCTGTGATATTAATAAACATTCAACCAAACTCACTATCAACTATATTGAATGAATAAAGCTGGTGAATACAATTTATATCCTCTTTATTTACATCTATCTAATTGTGGTGATTGGGTGTGACTGGTGATACAACAGTTATATTTATACAAAACCAAATTGGCGAAATCAATTACAGTTTTTACAAGTTAAACTAAAATGTCATTTCTTTAGACTCTTCCAATTAGTTGGGTAATAGACTTCTTCACTGTCTTATTCACTTTATAACTTTCACTAGTTTATCACGCAAATTGTCATCACAAAACTCTGCTTGACAGTTATCACTTCTTGGTTGCACGATTGTCACAAATATCACTCATCTGTTTTTATAATCAGTGTTCATATGAGATGTACAGCTTCAGTAGGTCGTGCTTCTACCAATCCAGGCACTGCTGGGGCGATTAGCCTTGATCATCGAGCAATTCTTGATCATTGACCTCTGACTTTTGGTTGACAAATATGAACCCTCGCAGGATCTAATTAAGATCAGTAAAGACTGGCTTTAGTGGAGTAACAGAACTGCCTGGCTGCAAATAACAAGATATTGGCCGTGACACGTTTCTCTCTCTCCAGCCGTTGTCCTTCTGTCTTGCCTCGCTGTACAAGTGAATTTGAAATCATTTACGTCCGCCCTTATATATGCAGCTACCGGACGTACAGGAAACAAGGCTCGCAACTCCAGCAAACTTCCCAAAAAAGTTGTAACTTCGGGGGGTTTGTGCTAGAGGTGTTTCAAACCTTGGTCTCGTGCATTTCACCTAACCCAGTTCAAGCCTTTGGAGTTATATATTTCCGTTCTCCATGAGTTGACCTTTATATCCATATGTTGTTTTCCCATATCTGTCGTGTTAACGATTTTATATTGAATTATAAATAGGAAAAACACAGCATTTCTCAATGCACGGACACTATTCTTGCGAAATTCTTCACAACTACTTACTCCCTTCTGATTTCCTTGTAGCTATACATAAATGAAGATATTCCCGTCAAAATGAGACCATTCTCATCCTTGTCTGTCATTCCGTTCTCCTTCCCGATGTCTAATTCTAACCATGATTTCGGACGATTTATTCTTCCTTATACACTCGCCGAAGTCATTCTATCTGACCGTGGGAAACCCCTTCTCTGATTGGCTGCCCTAGATACACACAGGAAAATACCCCTGCATTCCTTTGTTCAGGTCAGCACACTGGTGTCCCACTTTTCGGTCTTCAAACATTTAACTAGGCAATGCGTAACATGCGACAGAGCCTCCCTCTCTTTTAAGCTGTAGATTTCTACAGCTAACAACTGTAAGCTTTGCCGTAGTTAATGTTCTTCTTACTCTCGTTCTATCTCAGTTGGGTGTCGAGTAAGAAAATCTGCTCCTACATTTTGTTTTCATGGATATAGATTTATCCTTCGCTATCTCTCTTTTCCCAGTTCGGCTTTTCATCCAGGCCCTTACCGCTGGTGAAATGGGGTCGGTAGGTTTCCCTTGAAGTTTACCGCCCTCTTTTCGTTGATAGTTGGTTGCGGTTTTCCCTCGCAAATTCGTAGGTGTTTGATTTTGGCTACGTGATTTGTTCTTTTCTTCCAGTGCATGGGTTTCAGACTGAAATTCAACCTGTGTGGGATGTTTCTTTTCCCCTCCAGTGCAAATCTCGGGAGTACCCATGATGGCTGGTTTGCTTGTAGACTTTTGAAGACTCTTCCGCCGACTTTCTGAATCTACATGAGTGCACTCTGGACAGGAATTTACATACCAATTGATGTCTTCCGTAATACCTGGCCAGTAGTACTGGGTGGCTATTCTTTGTTTTGTGGCACCATTACCCAGGTGTTCACTCAAAGTTATGTGCCCCCAGCCTATAACCTTATTTCTATAGGTGGATGGTACAACAATTTGACCATGACTTTTCGTCCCTCTGCCAGCTTTCCTGTGCAAGAGTCCATGTTCCATATAGAAATTTCCTTTCCTTGGAGTGTTATGTGGTTTTGACAGTTTGCCAAAACAAGGCTTCAATGTGCTGTCAGCTACTTGAGCCCGTTTCATTTCAGTAGAATGAAATTTTAATTTGGTGTCCCTCTCTATGTTCCTGGAGTCAGACCTGGTCTGGATTTCTGCCATAACCATAGGTTTCACCGGGTTTCCCAAGAAAACATATCTACGCCCCAACATCAGGGGGTAAAAGGGATCATCTAACACTGCTGCATTTATCTCCCCTTCCACATAGCGACAACTGACATGAATCTTTGCTATGGGTAAAGTGAGGGGTAATGCTCCTTTTAGTGGCCCTTGAATATCTACTGTTTCTGTGGTGATTTGTTCAGGGCGCACCAGAGATGCACACACGACTGCGTCATATGACAAACCTGTGTCATACATTCCTGTGACTTGTTTGCCATTCACAGTCACTATCTCCTGTGTAGGTGGGTGATGGAGGCTATTCTGACTCACTGTCAGTTCCTTCCTATCCGAAGTCCTCACCTGTAGACATGCAGAATGATGAAGAGGTTTTTTCCTTCCACAATTATCAGTGTTGTGGTTGTTCATTTTGCAGAACTTACACCATTTTTCTTCCCTTCGTGAGGGTTTATTGTTATATCCTGGAGGGTTCTTGTCTTTGTAGTTATATCTTTGGTTGTTCTTGGTTGTATTGTCCTTTTGTTCAAACTCGTTTTGGTTTTGTGGTGACTTGAAACTATCTCCCTGCTTCCTCTTATTTCCTTGAGTCAGGGGGTGAGCCAGTTTGTGACTTTCTGCATAGATGATTATTTCATCTAATCTCTCTCTTTTATGTTCTACCAGGAATGTCTTCGTCTCAGGAGACATGCACTCCAGGAGTTGTTCTATCAACATCATCTCCTTGATCCCTTCAAAATCCTGATTGAAGTTTCCTAACTGACACCACCTCAGCAAGTAACTTTCCAACCTTGCTGAGAACTGCTGATATGTTTCTCCTGTCTGGAGCATAGCAGTTCTAAATCGCCTTCTATAAGCTTCTGCGTTTTGTTCGTAACGCAACAACAATGCTTGTTTCAAGGCTTCATAGTTTTCCTGATCTTCTTTTTGCATCTTCAAGTAGACATTATAAGATACTCCTCTCAATCCCTGTGACAACTTCAAATTCCACTTTTCTTTTTCTAGGCCATAAGTAGTGGCCAATCGTTCATATCTGTCAAGGTAATCCTCTATTCCCTCTTCTTTCTCCACAAATGGGTCCAAGTGGAAGTTCATAGCTCCAATGGAGGTGCTTTGGCTGGCGCTGGTATCCGAATGAGATGACCTACTACCATTAGTAGTAGCCACTGCCTGTATTTCAAGCTCTTTTAATCTCAGTTCATGGTCTCTATCAGCTTGTAGCTTCCTTTCCTCAGCTGTTAATCTTCTTTCTTCAGCCTCCAATTTCTTGGCTTGAGCCTCAACTTCCAACAGCAGCCTCTTTTCTTCAGCTTCCATTCTTTTGGCTTCTCTCTCAGCTTCTAGTCTTTTGGCTTCTCTCTCAGCTTCTGCTTGCAGCTTCCTTTCCTCTCTATCCATATGTTTGTCCACTTCAGTTGTGACATACTGGACGAGAGCATCACCTGTCAAGTCCAGCTCTTTTCCCATTTGCATGATCGCAGTTCTGAACTTCACTAAGTCAGCCATTATATTAAGTTAAGTAGGGTATGAAAACTTACCTAAACTTACTTAAAATAATTATCAAATGGACAACACAATTAATCGTGCAACCTTGTGATAGTCAATATTTACTAAGTACTCTAAGGTACTGTTACTGAGAAAAAAATCTTGTTCTAGAATTTCCCAAAAAAAATTTTTTTTTTTTTTTTTTTTTTTTTTTTTTCTATATTGGTGGCCCAAGATAGACTAAAGATAGATGTATAGATAGAGAATGGCTCAGGATATACGAGAATATCCCGCGATCGAGCCCCCACTGTAACGAAAGGTTTTATAAGTGTGAGATGATAGTGCTAGAGTAGAAATAGTATTCTCTCCAGAATGTGTGAGGTCCCAGTGACAGAGAAGTACACTGGTATCACTCGATAGTCACGGCTGTGAAAGTATCTAGACTGAAAATATTCAGAGAACAGTCAGACCTTACTGCGCCACCTCCGCTATGTGACCACCTGTGATATTAATAAACATTCAACCAAACTCACTATCAACTATATTGAATGAATAAAGCTAGTGAATACAATTTATATCCTCTTTATTTACATCTATCTAATTGTGGTGATTGGGTGTGACTGGTGATACAACAGTTATATTTATACAAAACCAAATTGGCGAAATCAATTACAGTTTTTACAAGTTAAACTAAAATGTCATTTCTTTAGACTCTTCCAATTAGTTGGGTAATAGACTTCTTCACTGTCTTATTCACTTTATAACTTTCACTAGTTTATCACGCAAATTGTCATCACAAAACTCTGCTTGACAGTTATCACTTCTTGGTTGCACGATTGTCACAAATATCACTCATCTGTTTTTATAATCAGTGTTCATATGAGATGTACAGCTTCAGTAGGTCGTGCTTCTACCAATCCAGGCACTGCTGGGGCGATTAGCCTTGATCATCGAGCAATTCTTGATCATTGACCTCTGACTTTTGGTTGACAAATATGAACCCTCGCAGGATCTAATTAAGATCAGTAAAGACTGGCTTTAGTGGAGTAACAGAACTGCCTGGCTGCAAATAACAAGATATTGGCCGTGACACGTTTCTCTCTCTCCAGCCGTTGTCCTTCTGTCTTGCCTCGCTGTACAAGTGAATTTGAAATCATTTACGTCCGCCCTTATATATGCAGCTACCGGACGTACAGGAAACAAGGCTCGCAACTCCAGCAAACTTCCCAAAAAAGTTGTAACTTCGGGGGGTTTGTGCTAGAGGTGTTTCAAACCTTGGTCTCGTGCATTTCACCTAACCCAGTTCAAGCCTTTGGAGTTATATATTTCCGTTCTCCATGAGTTGACCTTTATATCCATATGTTGTTTTCCCATATCTGTCGTGTTAACGATTTTATATTGAATTATAAATAGGAAAAACACAGCATTTCTCAATGCACGGACACTATTCTTGCGAAATTCTTCACAACTACTTACTCCCTTCTGATTTCCTTGTACCTATACATAAATGAAGATATTCCCGTCAAAATGAGACCATTCTCATCCTTGTCTGTCATTCCGTTCTCCTTCCCGATGTCTAATTCTAACCATGATTTCGGACGATTTATTCTTCCTTATACACTCGCCGAAGTCATTCCATCTGACCGTGGGAAACCCCTTCTCTGATTGGCTGCCCTAGATACACACAGGAAAATACCCCTGCATTCCTTTGTTCAGGTCAGCACACTGGTGTCCCACTTTTCGGTCTTCAAACATTTAACTAGGCAATGCGTAACATGCGACATTGTGGTGATCAAATATAGTACCTGCCTGAAAGAAGACACCGATCTGACATTCCTTAAATCCTAGAATCCAAAGCTAATGACATTGTGCTCTGCTAACTTTCGTGCCTGGACTTATTTTATTTGACTTAATCAGACATTCGAAAAATTAGAACACCCAAGGAATCGTTCCCTGAGAGTTTAGTACGTCTTTTGGAACTGGGGATTTCTTGGTCAAGGACTGCATTTTCGGGTCTGTGTGAAGGTCCTAGAATTATTATGTTCCCAGAGGCAGCGAGCAAAGTTGTGAGTATAACTGTATACCCATGGCCATGGCTGAATGAATGAGTGTACGCAGATCAGAGTGTTATTTCACTGTTGTAATATTGTCATCCATTTACTGTCTTAATTCTTTTTGTTTAACCTGCAGAATTTGTTACTATTTGCTAGAGTTTCTTTACTTCTTAGGCTAAATCAGATTATTCAACTCTGTGCATACATTTACGAGAAAAGAAGAAAAACTCTTAGCCTAAACCCTACGTATCTATAACTCTTTGGGCCATCATCTGTTCTCTTAACGGGGCTGTGGGCGAAACCTAGAGCTAAGATCATAACGGGGCTATCATCCTTGTAGCATTATCTTAAATTTTATGACTATTTGTATATGTTTTTCCTTGATGTAATTTTTGCTGTTGTGAGAAGGTTTTACATGATAAATAAAATCTCTCTTGAACTAAATCAGTGCGTTGGTCAGCTCGTTCAATAATACATATAAATTCATTGTTATAGATTCCCACGTCTGTGTGTTTAACTGTTGTCACGTGTATGTGCGTGCCCGTGAGTATATAGAGATATATTAACATATATATATCTGTGTTTAGACTGTCTGACGCCTTTAAAAACGGTCGTAGAAGATAGGTGAGAGAGAGAAGATTATCTCGATTCTCAAAGACAGCCTCTATATCACATTCTATCATCTCACGTGTGGGAAATTCTATTGCTTTTCACCAGCTCTCACTGTATCTATCACTCATTCCAACCTATTCAGAAGGGACCAAACCCAAGTCTTAATACTCCTATCTAAAATCTACGACAAGCACCTTAGTGCTGATCCGACGTAGTAGTCCATACTGTCACACGTACGAGTGTGGGAAAACCGTGCCCTGTCCATTCTTTGATGTTATCAGCCCAGGATTCTCTCTGCCTTCCTCTTCTCCGTTTATCTTCGACTGTTCCCTGGAAGATCGTTTTCGAAAGGGAGTCATAACGAGTTACATGCCCAAACCAGGCAAGCTTTCGACGTTTCACTGCTGACAAAAGTGGTTCATGGTGGCCTGCATACGTGTTTATTTTCTCTCTAACATAGACATTTGTTTTGTGCTCTTTATAGCACATGCGCAAAATTCTTCTTTAACATTTATACTCGAAAGCCTGAATCCTTCGCTCCGTATCTGCAGTGAGTGTCCAGCCCTCACACCCATAAAAGAGAATAGATAATACAAGTAATTTGTATAGTTTGATCTTCACAGGAAAACCGATTTTACTTTTCCAGATCACATTCAGCCTTGTCATGGCAGCTGAGACCATCTCAAGTCTTGTCTTGATTTTTTTACTTGATCTTCCATCACTACATATAGTGGACCCCAGATATTTAAAGGTGTTAACTTCTTCTAACGTTTGCCCATTTAACATAATGTTGGTCGGAACACATTTCTTATGGCTATTCACCAATATCTTGCTTTTTTCTATATTAATTTCCATCCTATACGTTCTTGTTACTTTCTCCAGTCTAGAGGTAAGGTCTTGAAGTTCTGATTCTATTCCAGCTATAAGATCGATATCATCATCAAAACGTAGATTGCAAAGAGGTCGGCTTCCAGTCGATATGGTTGTTTTATAATCGTAGAGAGCCTTCTGCATAATGTGTTATAGATATATATTAAAGAGCACTGGGGGACAGGATACATCCCTGACGAACTCCTACAGTTGTTTTGAAAAATTCTGCAATGTCAACAATGACTCCGACTACAGTTTTTTTTTTTTTTTAAACTGGTGATATGGCATAAAATTCTGCACTTACAAAGAGCTATTTGTATAAGTATGGTATGTGTGTGAATAAATTAATACGTGACTTTCGTAGACTACATTTTAAACTATTCATTCATTCATTCATTCATACAGTAATACAAAATAACAAATCATCCACACCTGCTCACAAATGACTTCTTTGCCAAACACCATGAGGCAAAATAGTTTAATTTTAACCATGACGGGAAAATTGACAGTGTACATAATTTTTGTGTGTTTTTTCTAAATGTGCCAACAAATTTTCAATTGTGATAAAAACACTTTATTTATGATCAGAAACAACTGAAATTTTCCTACATTATGTAAAAATGGATGTACTTTAACGTGAAAGTGGCTTTAGGAGTTCTACTACCTTAAAATGTTATTTCAAATTTTTTAAGCGCCCTCTCCCTTGCATGGATCAAACGTGGATCTGCCTTGACTTAAGTCTTGTAAATTTCGGAGTCGGAACATTTTTTTCCGACTCCACTGACCGATTCCACGACTCCGACCCTAAAACCCTGGTCAAAATACAGCTAATAAATATAGATAGCTTTTTTTTATTTTTAATACAATTTAATAGCATTTATTCGAGACATCTAACTTGAAATAATCTTCATTCATTATTTTTATCAAAGCTTGAGGTGGGAACCAGGGTACGGGACCAATGTGAGTGTGGGGCCTGATTTAATAAAATAGGTTAAATTTGGTCTGTGCGTGAGAGGTTGTGTATAAATCCACAAAAGGACCTAAAAAAAAGTAGTAGAAAATTTGCAAAGCGAAGTGCCGCTTTATTAATTAACTACTTTGAAATATGGCCACTAAATAGAAATACATGGTAGCTGTTCACGCTTTTGAACGCTGTGGTGGGGGAGGAGGGAGGGGGGGGGGGGGGGGGGGATAGTCATTAAAGTATCAACACAATTCTAATATCTTAATTTACTTAGTGTTCTGTTCCGTAACAAATTCACACGACCTTGCAATCTTTTCACGGTGCATTTTTTTTTAGAAACTGTAGAAAAGCTGCACGCTTTGCTGCCTGGAAACTAAATTGTGCACCCATTGAAATAACGCGCCTGACTAGTGTTTAATAATCATGCCTGTGCGTGTGTGTGTTTGTGTGTACGTGTGTATGTATGTGTGTGTGTGTTATCTTTTGTTTGAAAAATTTATGGAATAATCTTACTTACTTACTTAGTCGTTCCCCTTCTACAGTGAGGTGTAGAGGTTTGGAAGAGAGAGCGCAAGACTATCCTATCGGCTGTCTTCCTCCTGGCCTGGTTCCACTTTAGTCCTCGGTCCTTCAAAGATTGTCTAATCTTGTCCTCCCAGCAGACTCTGGGTCGTCCTGGGGGTCTGGATCCCTGGCTGTTTGTTTCCCATGCTTGTCGTGGTAGCCGATCTTCTCCCATTCTGCAGACATGCCCAAACCATCTTAGTTGGGACTGTTCTGCTTGGGTCTGCAGGGGTGGGATTTTAGGCCTTGACATATCGTCTGGTTGCGGACCATGTTTCTTCTTGTTACTTTAACCACCTTCCTCAGATATCTCATTTCTGAGGTTTGGATCTGGCTTTTGTGGGTTGTAGTCATTGCCCATGACTCGCATCCATATGTCAAGACTGGGACATTGGTGGAGCAGTATACAGCCATCTTCGTTTTCTTACCAACCTCTCTCTTGCTGAGGAATCCTCGATTTATGGCCTGAAAAATTCTCCCAGCTGCTGCTTTTCGAGTGGCCAATTCTTCTTTGATGCCTCCCTTTCGGTCTATAATAGCTCCGAGGTATTTGAAGTGGTCGACCTGCTCCAGGACCTGTTCTCCAGGCTTAAACTGATGTCTTCTTTCTTCTCGTGATATCACCATGGATTTTGTTTTAGAGTTGCTTATGACCATCCCTCTCTTCTCCAGCTCTTCCTTCCAGATTTGAAGATTGAATTGGAGATGTGCCTCTGATTTTGCAATCAGGGCAACATCATCAGCAAATGCCAGCTCTGAAATACAGACCTGTCTCATCTTCCAGTACCCCACTGAATAATTTCTTGTTCTCTCCTTACATGCCTTGATGACATCGTCCATGAGGAGTATGAAAAGACAAGGTGACAGGATATCACCTTGTCTTACACCAGTGGTGGTCCTGAACTCTTCTGACTTATGGTTTGCTGTCCTCACATAATTTCTGCAAGACTTGTAGAGGCTCTGTATAGCATGAATCAGAGGTGCCGGAATGTTCTCCCTTGCTAAACAGTCCCAAAGTTTGCTCCAGGGGACCCTGTCAAACGCCTTTTCCAGATCTATGAAACAAAGATGGATCTCACTCTTATACTCAAGGGTCTTTTCACTCAGCTATCTGAGTGTGAAGATTAGGTCTTGAGTACTTCGGTTTGCTCGGAATCCGCACTGGACCTCATCCAATTGTGGCCCAGCTAGGCGTCGGAGTCTATGCTCTAGAATTCTAGAGTAGATTTTACCAGGGACAATGAGTAGGGATATGCCTCTATGGTTTCCACATTGTCGATTGTCACCCTTTTTGAAAATTGGTGTTATGATGGCAATCTCCCAATCCTTTGGTACGGTCTTGTTGCCCCACGCTGCCTGTAGGACCCTTAAGAGTAATAGGTCGCCTGATGCTCCCATGTACAAGGTACTTAACCATTTCTGGTGTTATACCATCATGCCCAGCTGCTTTGCCCATCTTGATTTTATCCAGTGCTGCCTTCAGTTCTTACATCTTTATGTCATCTTCACCATCATTGGTTTTCTCTTCTGTGCTAGTGGTTATCATTTCTGATGCTTCACCATGCTCACCATCCAGGAGTTCTGAGAAATATTCTTTCCATCTTTCCATTGCTTACTTCGGGGCAGTAAGCAATTTGCCTTGCTTGTCCTTTATAAATTTGAGAGGGCATTGTTTTTCCTTCCTCATGTTCTTTAGGGTCTTATAGAACAATTTCTGGTTTTCTTGCGCATCTTTTTCTAGCTTTTCTCCAAATTCTTCCCAGGACTTCTGTTTTGCTGCTAGCACCTTGTTCTTTGCTTCTGTTCTGAGTGTCACAAATTCTCTAGACTATTTCTCCATTTGTCCTGTTGTTTTTTAGCTCCTAAGTTTGTTTCCATGCCATTTTCTTCTCTCTTATTTTCTCCTTGACTTCCTCTGTCCACCAAGGTGCCCTCTTTCTCTTGTTCCCAAGTCGGACTTCACCACATGCTTCTGCAGCAGCTGCCTTTATAATGTCCTTGAATTTAAGCCAGAAGGTTTCCAAGTCATCAGATTGTTCTTCTGTGTTGCTCACCGTGGCAGCAATAAGCCCCTGATATCTGGTCTTAATTTCTGGCTCTCTCAGCTTGTAGGTCTTAATGCTCATTTCTCCCGTTCGTTTACTTAGTTTCTTGCGTGATGTTGGGCAGTTCCTAGGCTGAGTAACTCTTTCAGTTGTTCTTTTGATTGTAAGCAGGTAGTGATCACATCCAATCTCTGGCCCCCTCCAGACTCTAGCATCCCGTTGAAATAACGCGACTGACTGGTGTTTAATAATCATGTTTGTGCGTGTGTGTGCGTTTGTATGTAATTGTGTGTGTGTTTTATCTTTTGTTTGAAAGATTTATGGAATTATCCCCATGTACATTTACCGTTAGTATGAATAAGTATCTCCATCCTATATTTATATTTAGTAGTAGATAATGAATGGAGTTCGTTACATTTGCAGTACCTCGACCGATTTAGTCGTCCAAGTCAATAAGCCCTTAAATAATGATTTGGAGACGGAGAAATAGAAGGTTTATTTCGAAAAGTGTGTGTGTGTTTGGTTTAACGCGAGCAATGCTAGGTTACAAAAAAATAATCATGCATTTACAAAACATGTTGTGGCAAAATCGCTGTTAATTAATTAGTATTAGTCAAATTTCAGCCTTTCTTTCATTTCTCCGTCATTTTTGACGCGTTGCTCGATATCTTCATAACCAATACGTTGAGATAAATGATCAGAGGAGACTTGGTGCAAACATGAGGTCATGCAGCAGAAAGAGTACGACATATTATTTCCCGTCATGTTGTGACGGGTTACTTGCTCGTGGATCGGAGTGGCTAAGAATTATAGCGTCCACCTCTAATTCTAAAGTTACCAGGTTCGGATCCCAGTACAGGGAATATATTTGATAGACGTTTTTTTTTCAGAATCAGTGGGTCCTAATTATGTCATACCGCGGACCCCCCCTCTCCTGGGTTGTGAGATCAGATGCCTAGCATCCTCGGATAAGGGCAAAAAAAGGAGGTCCCGTGTGCAAGTTGCGCACGATAAGAGTCCCTCGGCAGCAGGAAATCTTAAAGAGTAGGCCATACGGCCGCGGCCCTTACAAAATTCACTAAATTTGGAAAAACCTATCCGTCACAAAAATATTTATAGAATGTGTGATTCCTGTATACACACATTCGGATCCGCATCGGTGCTACTTAGTTCGTGTAGTGTGCTGAGATCCTCCTTGTGTGATCTAAGGGAGGAGATCGGGATCACTGATGTTGTCCGTGTGCAATAAAGGTGGTCCTTCAAACCAAAACCAAACCAAACTAATTGCTCGTGTGCAAAATAGTTGTCATTTTAGAAAAAAAAAAAAAAAAAAACTTGAGCACATTCCTTAAAGAAGTCATTAAAAGTTCAACGGAAAATTATACGATTTTTTTAAATTTCAATGTTACATACTAAATAGTTTGAGACACCTTGTGTGACGCTGCGTTTTGACAAGTCCAAACACCGCGTGCTCAGGGCGTGTTAAAATTGATTACACTTCTCGCATCTAAAAATGTTGACCCTTGAGTTTTTAAACGAGCCTCAGCAATGTTAGTAAACATGTTTACTATAATCAGACGCTGTTAATCAGAGAAATAATGCAGGTTGGACGCATGGGATGAGTAATTCATCTGATGTTACTGCTGACTGGCTGACGGCTTAAACAAGTGAAAATGCTGCTGAATCAGTTATTTGCAATTGTCACTAAACGTTTCCACTTGTCACTTTAAAATTAAACCGATCGTTTCCACTAGAAATATTTGAGTGGGATTGTTATATATATAATTTTATTAAATTGAATTGGTTGCAGCGAGACAGTAGATATTTGTGAAGAGACGTTTACCTCAAAGATAGATTCCAAGGAGTTTTCGGTGATTGCTTTTCATACAGTGACCCTTTTCGATGGGGTTGACTATTAGAGCAGATCGGGTCATATGTCAACTTGCGCTTCAGTAGTTGGTACAGTGAATCTTGATTAGGTATCTTGACCCTTGCCTTTATGTTATATACAAGGAAAGAATTCTTCATTTTTTATTTACATTGTCGTTTCTTTTTTCTACAAATGGCCCTCTTGCCAGTTTGATATAAATCTATCCTCATTTTTGTGTGTTGTATTCCTGTATGTTACAATGTTAAAATTCTATTAATTGTCCAATTTTAATCTGGTATCGTCAGGCTCCAGATTACCCAGCTGTAAATGGGCACCTGACTCTGCACTTGAGTTATGGAATGCTCGTGAGTGAATGAAAGCTCTTGAGCGAGGGAAAGCTCTTGAATGAGGGAAAGCTAAAGCAGCGAGGAAGGGAAATCGTCATTTCACCTCAGAACGCTGAACCTAGTATAATAAAGTCTCTAACAACACTTCACTCCTCCACGGCAGTATCTGCTATGGGACTACCTTACATTTTCTAACTTTGATCTCCTTCATTATCAAATACGCCATGTCAATCCGGCAGTGCATATTGGTATATGTTTCCATGAAAATAGAAAAATTGTTCTGTTTTAAAGGATGTTGTGTGTGTGTGTGTGTGTGTGTGTGTGTGTGTGTGTGTGTGTGTGTGTGTGTGTGTGTGTGTGTGTGTGTGTGTGTGTGTGTGTGTGTGTGTGTGTGTGTGTGTGGGGGGGGTGTGGGTGTGGGGGGTGTGGGTGTGGGTGTGTGTGTGTGTGTGTGCGCAGCAAAGCGTGCAGCTTTTCCACAGTTTCTAAAAAAAAAAATGCACCGTGAAAAGATTGCAAGGTCGTGTGAATTTGTTACGGAACAGAACACTAAGTAAATTAAGATATTAGAATTGTGTTGATACTTTAATGACTATCCCTCCCCCCCCATCCTCCCCCACCACAGCGTTCAAAAGCGTGAACAGCTACCATGTATTTCTATTTAGTGGCCATATTTCAAAGTAGTTAATTAATAAAGCGGCACTTCGCTTTGCAAATTTTCTACTACTTTTTTTTAGGTCCTTTTGTGGATTTATACACAACCTCTCACGAGTCGCCTCTTGCGACAGAACCCGATGGACATGGTAGTTCTATAATTTCATTGTCTCATGAGATAGCTATATTGTTTCCTTCAGGAAATATGTCTCGGCCATTCAAGTTTCTAGGAAGTCATTTCCTGTTCAGCCACGCGTCCATCGGCGGACAGCGAATATTGATAGGATTTCGATGCCTTGCCTTCAGGGAAGTACCTAGATTTTATTTTTATATTTATTTAAGTTCTTATGTGTCCTATCTTGCCTTCACTTTCTTTCCTTTCCTGACGAAGGCCTTGTGGCCGTAACGTAGACTATTTTCTTTGTCTTTTGTCCTCGTAAGACGAATCACCTTTTTTCGATTTTTTTTCCAAACCCATCCATTGCCTAGTAATTTGTAGCGACTGTCAATATAACAGCTTTCCACATTGACAGGCAAAGAGAACAAGCGTTTCGGCAAAGCCCTGGAATTGTATTAAGTATTTCCAGCCACCTTTCTTGACGTCAGTATTCTTCTTTACGTACCATGCCTGGCAGCCTGGGTGATCGTGTCTCTTTACAACTTCCTGTCTCCTGTACTGTTTATCAATTCTGTTATAGACTTCTTTCAATGACATGATGTCAAAATGTCCAGAATTTTATTTCTGTAACGTCACGTATCTCTCTTTCCTTCAATCTTTCTTGTTCATGATATAGTCCAGATTTCTTATTCTCGTAACATGCCGGCAGAAACATGACTGTTTCCTCCTACGTGAGTAATAAACTTCTTTTGCACATTGGCCTCTTTCAGAACATCCTCATTACCACTTTTAGCTGTCCGTGGAATTTTAAACATTTTTCTGTAAAACCATATCTCTGTGGCCTCTGTTGCTCTTCCAATATGTTTAATAATTGTCCACAACTCGTTTCCTACGTCAGAATTGCTTTTACATAACCAAAGTGGTAGAATAGTTACCAATCACAAACTTATATTGTATATTAAAAACCACTGTAAAAACTTTAGCGTGTTTTAAAGTGTACATTTTAAAATTATTTATACATTTTTTTAAATCGTCTGCTAAAATGAAGAAGGTATAGAAATACAAAAAAGGTACTTTAAATGTATTATTAATAACAACAAAAAAAAAAATGAAGTTTCTGCAAGACATTACAATATGACATTTAGTGTTGTTGTAAAACTTACTTAGTCGTTCCTCTCGCGGCATAAGTGCCGAGTTCGAACCACGGTACCGACACGCTCCAGTCTACCCAGCTGTAAATGAGTATCTTACTTTGAGTAACGGAAGGAAAAGGCAGCGAGGAAGGGAACTGGTCACCTCACCTCTCGATGCTTGACCTAGTATATTGAAGTCTCTAACACTTCCCTCCCCTGAGTCAATATCTGCTATAGGAATATATAATCCAGTCCACTTTAGCCGAACTCGCTTTAGTCGATTTACTGAGTATACTGGTTTCGAACCCTGTCTATTTGCCTCGAGAAGCAAGCACTCTAATAATTGAAAGCTCATATCAAGCGTGCAGAGACGCTCACAATTATTTTGTGTGTGTACGCCTCGTTTTGGGGAGGCGCGCCCCGTTCAGCTTAGACACAGGGTCCGTTGGTTATATTAGGACGCATGACCAAGCATAAAAGACCTTACGGTCTGGTCCACATTCCGTAAGTGAATATCATACCCATTGGCCGAAGCATTTAAAAAATGGGCGGCATCTTAATGCTGTTGATTGACACAGCAAACGTTACTCTATAATTACAATAAAACAATATACTTAACTGGTGTAAAAGCCCGCCATAAGACGGGAATTAAATTCAAAAGCACCAATACCTAACGGCAACAAAAGTATTTTTTTTAAACCACTGTGCATCACCACAGTATACAAAAACTACGTAGCAGCAGCGAAGATCCCAATGTGTGTATACGTGATCACACATTCTATATCTATTTTTGTGCGCACCTTCATTTGCGCATTTTTCTTTGGTAAGTGTTACTATTTTCGGGAGAGTACATATAAGGGAAACAGTACAATTAATGTCTAACTTTCAACAAAAGTTGCTTCCCCTAGCGTTATGTAATGACAGAAAAAGTTGGCATTTTATATATAGGATAGAGTTTCCCTGGTGCTAAAGACAAGCAGAACACTTATTAGTATACCCCTCGGTGTTGGTTTGTATCAATAGAACTACTGCACCCTTAGGAATGTCGTGCAAGTCGACTAATATAAGTTTGTGCATAGGGCTGGCAACTTCATAATGTAAAACAAATTACGACAGAAACTCTCGCTGCAAGAGCATGTGAATGCTTGATGCAGGTTTCCTGTAACAGGGTCAGCTGCAGTGGTGGCTCCTGGCTCCCAAAGGAGCGCAAAGGAAAATGGTGAGGATGATGTAACCACTGAAGACGGCGGGTTACATACGCTGAATAAGTCTGAATATTAAGTGTATCAACATGAGGTCACAACGACGATATCACGCGCACGACCATGCAGCACCTGGCACTATAAGTTTAGTGCAGCCAATTAAAAAAACAAAAACAAACAAACAAAGAAACAACAACAACTTAAAATAAAAAACGAGATGTAACATAACAGTAGGGCAATGACTTATTAATGATGAAGTCTCCAGAACATAGATCATCTCACACGTGCTGCACTCCGGAACTTTTTTTGGACTGGTATATCCGCGGTGGATGTCAATGTAGTTTTAATAAATTATGATATATTTAAAACTAGCGGTTTATCTGTCAGAAAGGGAAAAAACAGAAACAGAACAAATTACGCACAAACAAAAAACATATCAAATTACTTTTATTTTTTCTCTTAAATATTTTTGAAGAGTGCAGAAATGGGAATCATCGTTCTCACTGGCTTTTAGCCCCTGTGACGCAAAGGCCGTCCACAGGCTGGGTCACGTTATGACTTCCTGTACCGTGACATCACACTACAATCGATGAATCATCAAGGCTAAGATTGCTGGAGTTTGGCATTGGGCGTAAAACTGGCAGGGATGAACGTAAGAGAGGATGCACAGGACCAATTAGCATTCATACCCTTCGACGTTGGCTGAGGGAGACTGAGCACCTGTGGGTTTGCCTAGAGTGTAATGATGTCGATTCTGAACAATGATAACAATAATAAGAAGTACCGTGACATCCGCTCAAGGTCTTTCTGTTTTCTTTGTTCCTTTTAAGACTTCCTGCAACTCTCTTCTTGATGTGTTCTTAGTCCATCTATTTTTTTTTTTCATTTTTACCCTGGGGGTTCCAGAACAAACACTACCTTAAAAGGCTCTCAGCTGGTTGTGGTTGTTGTTGTTTAACTTGGACTGCTGAGCTTTTCGCTCTTTTGCAGCCAATACCAAGTTGAAGACTCCTTGGTATTATCTACACTGTAGATCTAAGTTTTTCCTGTGGCTTTTCTGCCATTCCGAAACGTGTTGAGTTGAAGTCATGAGCTCCAGTTTCTCCAGCGTTGGTTGCATTTAAAGGTTCATTACATCTAGCCCCAAGCTAGAAGTAAGAAGCATGTGGCATATTGTACATTCCTCGCCATCCAAGGGAGCTTTCCAAATATGCAGAGCTAAAATACTGTGCTCTAGTTCTGGGCTCTCCCAAGGAATCGTCACGTCCTACACAGAGCCACTTCTCAGCTCCCCCTGCCTATCACTGGGTCCATAGTGAGATCCTCCTGCATGCAAGCAACCAGGTAAAAGCCATAGTTACGTTTGGGGCTCAAATGATCCCTTCAAGCTTAGTGTGCAATGCTGGGTTCTCAACATGTTTCACCAAACGGGGAATCTCTGGAAGTGTATGGATGATTTCAAGAATCAATGAGGGTGTAATTAACCTCACAGATGTGCTTACTTCCACATTTGAATACTGCAGCGTTGTGCATAGCTGGTGGTCATATAAGAATGACTCCAGATATGCCTCCATGCATGCTCTCAGCTGGTTTCTTCAATGAGCATTTTATCAAACGTTAACGTTTTTTTTTTTTGGTCACATTGTACTCAACTGTATTTGTCTGGTTATTTTTGTCAAGTTCACGTTGGTGACCATCGTTGCCACTCTTAGGTGGATTCACCTAGATCTAGGTTTTTTTTTTGTCCCGTTGTCACGAAAGGGTGTTGATGTTATTGTAATCTAAAGTTATCCTGGACCCAAAAGATGTATCAGATGATACCAGGATAATGCCAGATAAGAGACTGGTCTTACAAGAAATACCCCCTTTTCTGAAAAGAATCAGGGTGTATTGACATCAAAGGTAGAATCAAGCTGTATAAACCTCCAGGTGTGATGAGAGTGGATGTCCTGACAGTCTATTTGCTCCCTTTCACGATTCTCCCTTGATATTATGTGTTATTATTATTTTCTATTGTTATGGCTAATTATGCTAGGGGTACTAATTATGGTATATATATATATATATATATATATATATATATATATATATATATATATATATATATATATATATATATATATATATATATATATATATATATATATATATATATAATGTATCAACAAAACTTGGAACTCAATTTAAATAATTTCACCATGTCTGGTGGTACATATTTACAATTTATTTAACCTACACCGTGTCTCTTTTCGGTTAGGTAACTTATAATGAATCAAATGTATTTACATAATGAAATAAATAAGCATGGAATATCAATTATCAAAAGGAATCAATATGATGAATTTCACCTTTTGATTAACCATTATCTAATACATATATGTTTTGTCACTCTTACTGGACTGTGAAGTAGTAATTATCATATTTATGTCCACAAGGATTCATCATACACTGTATTTTTATCTTTTTATTATATATATTAGAGGTAGAGTCTGAATAGGCTGACCAGTGGCTTGGTTTTGCCACTTATCTTCTATGTAGAAATCAATCACACTCCTGCCATGGACTAACACGTCTGTGAATTGCCAGGCAGTGGACGCTGGGTATCTGGCTCCAATGACTTTAAGAGCACTTACACCTCAGAGTTCAACAGAGATGATTCATGCACTTCTGGTAGTTTGCAGGATAAAACCTGGAATACAAATAATCACAACCCCTGTATGGTCCAGCACTATTCTGTCCTCACATACAATGGACATAACAAACAGTGTCAGACATTGTGCTAATATATGCACCGGACAATTTACCTCAATACCACTCACAGCCAGTTCAATGTGACAACACTTTCCTTATAAATCCTAAGTTAGATCAAGTTGTCCATGATCCGCCTTCATACAATGATTTGGTCTTGTATAAAGCACTAAGTAATACCTTGATTAATACCTTAAAACAATTCATGTCATCCTTCCTTATGCTCCTGGTAAATGTGTCGTTCCTTTAAGAAATACTCTTTCAAACACTTTGTCAATCTTACAGACGTACTTTGGCCATCATTCTCAATTATTCTACACATTTTACAAGGTTGGCTTTCATCTCCAAGAGTTTACACATGCTACACACTTCCTAACGCACAAGTGGATTAATCACAGGAAAATTACATAATTATATACATATATATATATTCTTTCTTACCCTCAGGCAATACACACAAGCTGTAACAGGCTGTTAATGGGCATCTAGGTCTGCTAGGCAGATGCGGTTGGCAAATGTACAAGACGTTTACAGTTTTACCGCTTTCTTCTGTTCAGCTGTATTTTTTAAATTTTGTGGCCTCAATTTAGCCAAGGGCAAGGTCTTATATACTAGGACATCCGCAGTATCGGATGGGATGGGGCAAAAAGGGTGTTGAAAATCTCAAAATGAGGCATAATTTTGCCTTCTGTTCAATTAGCAAAATTTTAAATATTCATTATCTTTCTTATTTATGGGGCAATTTTGGTCATTTAAAGCTTGAATTATTCTATGAATTATTCTGTATTGTTCTATGTACTAATTGGTTAGTTTGCAAAATGCATTTTAATATATGCATGCTTTAACTAGCTAAATTGGGACTAACCATGATGTATAGATGTCATTTCCCTCGATATTTCTATCCTACTAAAATACTATTCGAGAAAGTTTTTACACCTACCTCTGGCGTAACATTCCCGTTGTTGAATTATATAATCCTTTCCGGTGATACTTCTTTATTCTTTCCGTAATTAAATGGCATTGTACCATCGGTTACACAAAATGGGCCTCTATTTTCAAGCCTAGTACGTTTTACAACACACACCAAGAATGACGCGTTTTCATTGGCTAGTGTATCAGAGTGTTCTCATCATATGGCGTGCGGTATGATCAGATTTACTCCTAAGTATACAAAAAATCGTGTTGTGAGACAGACTAAATCACGACACCCGTCTAGGCGTCATTTTCCGTCACTGTTGAAGAACGTCACATTGATCAACCTTCGGTTTTTCGCCCAAACCTAATCCAAAATACCGACTAAAGTAGCCCAAGTCGCCCAAAAGTAGTCAAAAATTCAAAATCTGCCATATCTAGGTGTCATAGATTTTGGATAGATGATTCAGATAGATTCTGGTCCCGTCAGAATAGAACTGGAGAAGGTAGTAACTCAGTGAGAGATAAGGTAAAGAAATAGATTTCACGAGTGAAATGGTGAAAAGGTAAAGTCTGTCCCTGGACTGAGAAGATACTCGAGTCCAGCCTATCGCTACGACTGAAGTTGGTTTATCAGACAGTTTACCTTTCTGTATATATTAACATATACGCTATAACCACTCACATACACACACACACAGATAAGTGACGACAACTTGACGCACAAACGTGAAAACTATAGTAATGGAGTGGGGATATTAGGCCAAGTTGGCCAACACAGGTAATTAAGTTTTATGTTAAGTTTATTTATCATAAAAAAACTTCACAACATCTAGTATCAATAGCAATAGAAAAATCATAGGTTACAGAAATCATAAAGAAATAAAACCCATAAGTGCAATCCCCTCTCTTGAGACAAGTTCCCACAAGAAGAAGTTAATTAACCCCCAAAAGGTCAAAAGATTTGCGCTATGGTATAGAATTTGGCTATACTGTAAAGAACAGAGTTCATAATTGATCTATTCTGAAAATAACAGTATTAGCAAAACAAAAAAAGGCAAAACAAATTGAGTACAATGAGTATACAATAGAAGAATTATTCATTCCTTCTTTCTCTCGCTTCAGACAACCTGTGGCCACGTTCATTCGCTCTTATCTAATTGTTGATTAACCACATCTGGAACATATCTCCATGGTACAAACAGCAAATCCAGTGTTGGGTTGTGTTGGTAAAATAAGCCCCAGCTCTTCCAAGTTTGATTAATCCGGTTATTTGGGGAACGCTTACTTCGTTACTGTTAATTGGATCTGTTTATTTCACATCAATTAGTCCAGGTAGGAAAAATCATTAAGAGATCTAGTGTTCACAGTGTCATTAGCTTGTAATTTCAATACTTAAAGAGAATGTCAGGTATGTAACTCTCTCGAGATAAAAATCCTCGCCACACCACAGTGATCGGTAGTTGTAAAATGTTAACTTTTGATAATTTCGCCACAACGGGCTGAATGTACATGAAAATGGAAAAAGGAAATCTGGATAGCTATAGGTCCAGTTCTGCCATCAATGGTACCTATACCTTGTAGCGGTATGGCAGCTTGCGTACCCTGACAATCCCCAGAGCTATGCCAGTGGGAGTTTTACTCCTGGTAGGTTCAACCAAGCTGGACTGGTCTGTGTGGGTAGGGGTCAGACAAAAGCTGGTACCCTGGTCCTCCAGGTTGGGGGTTTTAGCATAGGGCTGACACCCCTGTCTATGTACAAAAAAACAATGAAGTTACGGAAACAACATCAAATGAACAAACTTTGCTGCGGGATGGACATTCGGAGTCTGTGGCTCGTATGACTGTCAGTGGTGAAAGCCGAAAGGAAGCCACTGACATGAAAACGGATGTCCTGACCGCAAAACAGGATACAAGAATAGGATTTTGGAATGTCAGGACAATGTACGAGACAGGTAAACTAAGACAGGTCACGGCAGAAATGAGAAACTATAGGCTACACATCCTGGGGATTGTCACGTAGGTTTTATATTCATTTAATTTCCTACATCTTCTTCCTATTCTTTCACATAAACTCTCTCTTTAATATCTCTGTACTTTTTTTTCCTGTATATTTTTTTCATCCATTCGTTTTGCGAATATTATTCTCATATAATTCGCAAACTTTACCTTTTTCCTTTCTCTTAAACTGAGAATCGCGCTAGGACGATATTACGTAGATGTCAGGGCTGCAGGGCGTCAGAAGGCGTGATAAGTCGGTGATATTGGCCAAGTTTGAAACTTTAATTTGATTCTCGCTCATAGACTCCACAGTAGATAGGTCGCTCGAAAAACAGAATAGCTGTTAGCGAAGATCTCAGTTTGTTTCGGCAATTTGTCGAACTTCTAGACTTCCAGAAATATTTTCAGCAATTTTATTCTTAAGTTGTGCGACTACCTGTAATTCTGTGGTTGAGTGAAAGTTTTGGGGTGACCCTAACTTTACCAGCACCTAGTAGTAGTTTCCCTACTTGTGAAGAAATAGACAGTCCTTATTTTGAACCACGTGGGTTTTCTCAAGTAACACTGATCTGACGGTGCAAGTTAGACAGAAATACTAATATCCCTATAACGGGTTTTCAAAGACTGTAATGATAAATACTGGACCTTGGAGCCAGCACTTAATTTCTTCTAGAAACTCTATATAATTTGCTGCCTGGTGGCGTGAATATTTACAATCATTTCCCGGCTAGATTATATCTTGTGGACAAATCTGTGGTGTGACTAAAGTGAATCCTATACTGAGGGAAGGCACCGACCTGACATTCATCATTTTTTTAGAAACCTACGCTATTGACACTGTGCTCTGCTAACTCCCGCGCCTGGACTAATTGTTAGGTGACTTAATCAGACATTTGAACAAATTTGCATACCCAAGTAGTCGTTCCCGGAGACTCCAAGTTAAATACGTCTTTTGGAACTGGGGACTTCTTGGCAGAAGACTGCATTTTTTTGAGTCTGTGTGAAAATCTAAAATCAATGTGTTCCCAGAGGCAGCAAGCAAAGTCGTGAGTACAAGTATGAGAAGCCATGGCGGAATGAATGAGTGTACGCTGGTTTGAGTGATATTTTTCACTATTTTATCTTTGACACCCTGTTGCTGTCCTAATTTTTTTTTTCAATCTGCATAATTTGTTGCTAAGGCTAGAGTTCTTGTGTTTTTGTCTTAGGTTAAATCAGATTTTTTCCAAACTCTGTGCATATAATTACGAGATAAAACAAAGAAAAACTCTTAGACTCAAACCCTATGTATCTGTGACTCTGGCGCCATCATCTGTTCTCTTAACGGGGCCGGGCTAAACCTAGAGTTAACACTATAACGGGGCTATCAACCTTGCAACATTTCCTTGATTTTTTATGACTATGTGTATATGTATTTTCCTTGATGTACTTTCTTTGATGTTGTGAGCCGATTTTTCCTGATATTAAAATCGCTCTTGAACTTAATAATCGTGTTTGGTCAGCTCGTTCTAGATAATATATATATATCATTGTTATAGTTTTTCCACGTCTGTGTGTTTACCTGTCGTCACGTGTATGTGCGTGCCTGTGAGTGATAGAAATATACGTAATATGTATATTGGTGTAGTCTGTCTGACGCTGTAACAACTGTTGTAGAAGATAGGTGAGAGAGAGAAGAATTCTTTTCGCTTTCAGAGACAGCCACTATATCAAAATCTATCATCTCACGTGTGTGGAAATTCTATTACCTTTCACTAACTCTCACTGAGTCTATCACCTATTCAAACCTATTCAGAAGGGACCAAACCTAGTCTTAATTCTCCTATCGGAAATCTACGACAAATGGGGGCTCGTCCGGGATTTTTGAACTTAGAATAGGAAGACGAGTACGACAAATGAGGGCTCGTTTCCGGTCTTTGAACTTAGAATAGGAAGACGAGTACGACAAACGTGGACTCGTCTATCTGGATTTTGAACTTAAGATTCTGTATTCTGATATAGAGTAAGAGTGTGATGTCTTGTGAGTTGTTATATCTTTAAATAATTACCCCCTAGACTAGCGATCTGTTTACGGGCGTGCTGACCACACAAACTAATAAGTTTTTTTTTTCCACAGCATCTTTGAATAATATACATTTTGGTTACAGGTTGATTTGTCGGGATATATGTTAACTGCTGATTGTAATACTAATGCTGGTAAAGTGGTGAGTGTATAACATTCACTGGGTACTGAGGCAGAACGGCGTTTGAACTAAGTTAAGGAGTGTGTTTCGGACTTTTTGTCCAGATTAATTCCCTCCCTTACCCGATCTGACTTCAGGGGCGAACTTATAGTGTATTTTTAAAAATTAAGGGATTATTTTTCTCTTTAATGTTTGCAATATTCTTTTGCTTTTCCACTGTAGCAACTTATTTTTCAGAAGTAATCTTAACTACCATTTAGTTGGCGTAGTCGTGTTTTGCATTAAGTGCTTTATTGCCGATAATAGCAGCGATAGTTAGATTTTACTTTGGAGGAGGTATCCCAGGGTTAAGGATATCATCTTTTGAATTTTTGGTTTTTTTTTCTCGTAAGTGGTAGGAACCAGGTTATTCTTTTCCTATTTTCTATCTCCACGTGTCTCAGTCACTGACATAATATGGCCGAGAGGGCAAAGCTTAGACAACTCCTCAGGGACGAAGCGAGAGAGGAGGGACTGGAAGGAGAGGAAGCGAAAGCTTTTGTCAGAGACGAACTTGAGAGATATGATGCGGAGAGGAAAGCAGCTGAAGCTAAAGAGGAAAAAGAAGAAGCTAGGAGGAAAGAAGAAGCAGCCGAAGCTTTACAGCAGAAGAAAATGGACGAGGAAATGGAAATTCGCAGGATGCAGCATGAGGAAAGAGAGAAGGAAAGACAGCAGGAGGAAAGAGAGAAGGAAAGACAGCAGGAGGAAAGAGAGAAGGAGAGACAGCACGAGAAGGAGAGGGAACAGAGACAGCACGAGTTGGCGCTTAAAACTCTTGAGTTCCAAAGTCGTGGTGCTGCCTCTACCTCCAGCAATGGAGAGTCTTCTCCTCATTCTTCCTTAACTGACCCTGCTAACACTCAATCCCTTCAACTAAATGCTATGTCTTTCACTCCAGTTCTCATCTCGTCTTAAGGGATATCTAACAAAGTGCCTTGAGCTTTCGCAGCTCCCCTCTACCTATGAAGGTCTTGAGGAACTTGTTCTAACTGAACAAATAAAGAACACTTTGTCTGCTGATACCCGGAGATTTCTCGCTGAGCAGGGGGCAGAAAAACTTGAAGACATTTTGGAAAAGTCTGAGCGTTATCACAATGCGCTGGCTGAACTACCGGCCACAAAGCGGAAACCGACAGAGGAGCATTTTCGAAAACATAACCTAGAGCAATCTTCTCAGGCTTCTAACCAAAATAACCACAGAGAAACTGGACCTCAAAACCCCCCTCCTGAAAAATCCAAGTTCTACAAGAACAAGTACCCCAACCACCCCAAACAGTCTGATCAACCCGACCGCCCTACATGGCAGCGTAGCCAGAAAGGACAAGGTGGCAAAGGGAGAACCCCTGAGCACGGGACATATGATCAGACCGAGCACACCGAGCCGAAACGCATCGGATGCTTATTGACAGTCTCGCAAGGCGGAATTATTGACAGTGATTCCCAACCTGTTGGGGATAGACCCTCAACGCGAGGTACTGTTACTTTGAACGGTTCTCAAACTTCTTGCTTATTTGACACGGGGCTTTCTTACGATTGCATTGTTGCCAGAAACCTGGTTAAACCCGGTCAAGAGACAGGAGAGACCGTCAAACTTTGTGGAGTTCGTAAGAGTGATGCACCTACAGCGCTTCCCATCGCATTGGTGGAGATACACTCTGACTTTGTCAGAGGTGTGATCAAAGCGGCTGTTATGGATGATCCCATCTACCCAGTCATACTTGGCGGGAGATACGTGTGTATTGGGAAACCGGAAGAGCCGATTGTGGCAGCAGTAACTACAAGAGGGCAAACCAAGAAGGAACGGGAGCCTGCGCCAAATTTGTTACCTATGGAACTTAAAGAAGCGCAATACAAGGACCCTACTTTGGCACCCTGCTTTAGGAAACTGCCCATGGCTAAGGAACCCAAACAGCACGGGGACATTTTTTTCTGAGGATGGCGTACTTTATCGGAGAACGGGCAAGCCTGACCAAGGTTACAACCAGCTCCTAGTACCGAAACAGTACAGAAGCCAAATCCTAGAAATGGGGCACTCTCTTCCCTTTAGCGGACATATGGGACAGAACGCCACAAACCAACGTATAACCACTCATTATTGGTGGCCAGGAGTAAAATACTGATATTATCAGATATGTCAAATCCTGTGCCCAGTGCCAACGTGTGCCACCCAAGCAACGGGCACCCCCAGTTTCTTTGGGTGAAATGCCAATAGTGGGTACACCATTCGAACGGGTTGTGATCGACATTTTAGGGCCTTTCGAAAGGACTAAAAGAAGGAACAGGTTCATCCTGACCTTAGTCGATACATGCACTTTATGGGCAGAAGCTATCCCGCTAACATGCGCAGATGCCAAGCATGTCGCAGAAGCCCTCGTGCAGATTTTCACTCGGTTGGGATTCCCGCAGCAAGTGTTGACGGATAATGGATCTCCATACCGAAACCTGTTGATGGATGAGATCGTTAAGATCTTGAGGACCCAACACATCCACACTAAGCCATATACTACTCCGGCGGGAAATGGGCTCGTGGAACGTGCTAATGGAAACCTCACCATGATGCTAAGTAAGCTGGCACAAGTGAAACCTGAAGATTGGGATCTCTGTATTCCTGCAGCATTATTTGGCTACAGAGAATCTCCTCATACTTCCACAGGATTTCCGCCAGCTACACTCTTATTTGGCAGACCCATTAAGGGCCCGCTTGAAGCCTTACTTCAGTCTCTGACAGACGAGAAGGCGGATGAGACAGTCGTCTCAGCAAGTAAATATGTGTCGGTTTTAAAGGAAAGGTTGAAACTAGGGTGGGACCTAGCAACGACTAACTTTAAGCGAGCTCGCACAAAGCACGCTAACCGATACAGGAAAGTCGCGGAAGAGAGAGAACTGGAAGCAGGAGAGAAAGTTTTGGTGTTGCTCCCTACCGAGAACAACCAACTGAAGATCGGATGGCAAGGGCCGTTTACCGTCCTGAAAAAGATTTCTAAGGCTAACTACCAGATCTCTATTGAAGGAAAGGAGAAGGTTTTCCATTTAAATCTCTTAAAGAGATACTTGGAAAAACCAGTGCCAACCTCCGACCATCTCCTGACGATCGCCAAAACTGACGAAGATGATGATAGTGGCAGGGATATTCCACCGCTATCACAGGAAATCTTTCAAAAATGTCAGAAGCGGCGACGCTCTTTCAAGCGCGCATATGAGACATTCCAGGGGAAGGAAACTTTGAGGAGTGGACTTGAGTAGGAATTGGACAGAGATGGAGGGGGGGAGATGGAGAGGGAAGAAGACAGACACCCCGAAGCTACGGTTATAGGAAATTAAACTCCATAACGTAGACATGGAGTGCTTCCATATCTTAAAGGGGGGAGGCTCTGTCACGTAGGTTTTATATTCATTTAATTTCCTACATCTTCTTCCTATTCTTTCACATAAACTCTCTCTTTAATATCTCTGTACTTTTTTTTCCTGTATATTTTTTTCATCCATTCGTTTTGCGAATATTATTCTCATATAATTCGCAAACTTTACCTTTTTCCTTTCTCTTAAACTGAGAATCGCGCTAGGACGATATTACGTAGATGTCAGGGCTGCAGGGCGTCAGAAGGCGTGATAAGTCGGTTCGCTGAACACAGGACGTAGCAAATCGTCTACATTCTCACCGAGCGCGCGAGCTTCTTCTCGGCATAGTCCCGGTGAGGTGTGATACTTTACATCTGCACCGGTCAGTATCCAGACATTTGTCTCGAAAATCCCAAACTGACACGGCGCCCACTTGGGCCATGGTCAGCTGTAGTGTGAAAACTGCCCTACAATGGAGTCAGGCTGTCTGGGATTTGAAACTGACACGCGTACATCGTGGTCAGTAGGTGACAGTTACGACACGCGTTAAGCGGACGTAAATGTTGGGAGTAGGGGAGATAATTTCGCTTGGCGAAGTAAGTTTGGGCCCTTTGTCTGATTTTAAGATATTGGCCAAGTTTGAAACTTTAATTTGATTCTCGCTCATAGACTCCACAGTAGATAGGTCGCTCGAAAAACAGAATAGCTGTTAGCGAAGATCTCAGTTTGTTTCGGCAATTTGTCGAACTTCTAGACTTCCAGAAATATTTTCAGCATTTTTATTCTTAAGTTGTGCGACTACCTGTAATTCTGTGGTTGAGTGAAAGTTTTGGGGTGACCCTAACTTTACCAGCACCTAGTAGTAGTTTCCCTACTTGTGAAGAAATAGACAGTCCTTATTTTGAACCACGTGGGTTTTCTCAAGTAACACTGATCTGACGGTGCAAGTTAGACAGAAATACTAATATCCCTATAACGGGTTTTCAAAGACTGTAATGATAAATACTGGACCTTGGAGCCAGCACTTAATTTCTTCTAGAAACTCTATATAATTTGCTGCCTGGTGGCGTGAATATTTACAATCATTTCCCGACTAGATTATATCTTGTGGACAAATCTGTGGTGTGACTAAAGTGAATCCTATACTGAGGGAAGGCACCGACCTGACATTCATCATTTTTTTAGAAACCTACGCTATTGACACTGTGCTCTGCTAACTCCCGCGCCTGGACTAATTGTTAGGTGACTTAATCAGACATTTGAACAAATTTGCATACCCAAGTAGTCGTTCCCGGAGACTCCAAGTTAAATACGTCTTTTGGAACTGGGGACTTCTTGGCAGAAGACTGCATTTTTTTGAGTCTGTGTGAAAATCTAAAATCAATGTGTTCCCAGAGGCAGCAAGCAAAGTCGTGAGTACAAGTATGAGAAGCCATGGCGGAATGAATGAGTGTACGCTGGTTTGAGTGATATTTTTCACTATTTTATCTTTGACACCCTGTTGCTGTCCTAATTTTTTTTTTTCAATCTGCATAATTTGTTGCTAAGGCTAGAGTTCTTGTGTTTTTGTCTTAGGTTAAATCAGATTTTTTCCAAACTCTGTGCATATAATTACGAGATAAAACAAAGAAAAACTCTTAGACTCAAACCCTATGTATCTGTGACTCTGGCGCCATCATCTGTTCTCTTAACGGGGCCGGGCTAAACCTAGAGTTAACACTATAACGGGGCTATCATCCTTGCAACATTTCCTTGATTTTTTATGACTATGTGTATATGTATTTTCCTTGATGTACTTTCTTTGATGTTGTGAGCCGATTTTTCCTGATATTAAAATCGCTCTTGAACTTAATAATCGTGTTTGGTCAGCTCGTTCTAGATAATATATATATCATTGTTATAGTTTTCCCACGTCTGTGTGTTTACCTGTCGTCACGTGTATGTGCGTGCCTGTGAGTGATAGAAATATACGTAATATGTATATTGGTGTAGTCTGTCTGACGCTGTAACAACTGTTGTAGAAGATAGGTGAGAGAGAGAAGAATTCTTTTCGCTTTCAGAGACAGCCACTATATCAAAATCTATCATCTCACGTGTGTGGAAATTCTATTACCTTTCACTAACTCTCACTGAGTCTATCACCTATTCAAACCTATTCAGAAGGGACCAAACCTAGTCTTAATTCTCCTATCGGAAATCTACGACAGGGATAAGCGAGAGCAGATGGACAGGGGCAGGAAAAGTTAAAACAGCAACAGGAGAAACAGTACTTTACTCTGGAAGAGAGGATGGACAGCACAGTGAAGGCGTAGCCATTATTCTACAGAAAGGGATAGAAAGGACATTACTGGAATGGAAACCCATCAACAACAGACTGATACGATTGAGATTGAGAGGGAGATTCACCAACACTACAATAATACAATGCTACGCACCAACGAATGATAGCGATGAGGAGGTCAAGGATGAATTCTATCAACAACTGCAGAAAGAAATGGAGGACACACCTAGATATGATCTTGTTATAGTAATGGGAGACCTCAATGCGAAAGTTGGTACACACAATACATATAATGAAAGAACAATGGGGAAATGCGGCAGCGGAATAGCAAACGAAAATGGGGATAAGCTAACAAGTTTCTGTAGCATTAACAACCTGGTCATTGGAGGAACACTTTTCCCACATAAGGAAATTCACAAGTTAACATGGGAATCACCAAATGGTCGGGACAGAAACCAGATAGACCACATCATGGTTAACGGTAGATGGAGACATGCATTACAAGATGTGAAGGTAAGAAGAGGTGCAGATGTGGGAAGCGATCACCATTTAGTAGTAGCAAAACTGAAAGTGAAACTAAGAAGGGCTGGACCAACTGTAACTGCACAGAAAAGGTTTGACATCAGCAAATTGAAGGACCCTCTTACCAGCAAAGCTTTTGCGGCCGACATTAAGAAACGATATCAATTTGCCAAAAGCCAGGAAAAGACATTGACTGATGATATAGACCAGAATTTCAACACCATTTCAACAATATATAAGGAAAGTAGCAAATCATGCTTAGGATTCCAGGAAAGGAAGAAGCAAGACTGGATAACACCAGAAACACTAAACACCATAAAGATGAGAAAGGAAATGAAAAGATAGAAAACAGAAGCGAAGTCCCCCAGGTTAAAGCAACTATATAGCGAACAGTACAGTCAACTGGACAGGGAAGTTAAACGCCAAACCCGAGCAACAAAAGGAATTTCCTAGACGATCTTGCAAAACAGGCAGAAGAGGCAGCACTGAGAAATGAACAAAGCACAGTATACAAAATAACTAAATTCATCAGCAGAAAACAAGGTGCAAACAATATTACATTAGTAAGAGATAAGCAAGGAAATCTCATCAAGACAGCAGAGGGACAAGAAACAAGATGGGCAGAGCACTTCAGAGAAACTCTGAACAAGGAAATACCAGAGACACAATTGAATGTTCCTGAGGCTGCAAACGATCTATATGTAAATACAGACATTCCACGAAAAGAACAAATCATCACAGCAATCAAAGGGTTAAAGAACGGTAAAGCTCCGGGCCATGATAACTTAAATGCAGAGCTATTTAAGACAGACCCTGAGCTAGCAGCAGAACTATTAGAACCACTATTTGCACAAGTGTGGAAAACGGGGACAACACCATCAGAGTGGAACAAAGGAATAATTGTCAAATTGCCCAAGAAGGGAGATCTTTCAGACTGCAATAATTGGAGAGGAATCACTCTTCTCTCAGTCCCAGCAAAATACTAGGCAGGATAATTATACAGAGAATTTCAAAGGCAGTAGACTACAAACTGAGGAAAGAACAAGCAGGATTTAGAAAGAACAGAAGATGTGTAGACCATATATTCACTCTCAGGAACATTATAGAGCAGTGCTCAGAATGGCAAAGACAGCTTTACACAAATTTTGTTGATTTTGAAAAGGCTTTTGACAGCATACATAGGGACAGTTTATGGAAAATACTGAGGGCTTATGGAATTCCAAGCTGCATAGTGTCAATCATAAAAAGCCTCTATGCCAACTTTACGTGTAGTGTTGGGCAGAGCAACCTAGCCTTCGAGGTGAAGACAGGAGTACGACAGGGATGCCCCTTATCAACCACTCTATTTTTAACAGTCATAGACTGGGTGATGCGCCAGACAACAGAGGGCAGTCCAAGAGGAATAAGATGGACTACATTTTCTACATTGGAAGATCTGGAATATGCAGATGACATTGCACTGCTGGCACATTCACATCAACACATCCAGGAAAAAACGGATAGACTTAATAAATTTAGCCAGCAGGTGGGCTTGAACAAAATTTAAAAAAGTCTGAGGTCATGACGCTCAATGTGAGCAACCCTGAGCCCATATCAGTAAGGAATCAGCAACTGGTACAGACAGATACCTTCACATACCTAGGAAGCATAGTAACACCAGACGGTGGGGCAGGCAAAGACATCAACATCAGAATGAATAAGGCAAGAACAGCCTTCTTTAGCCTAAATAACATCTGGAAGTCCTCCCAATACAGCACAAGCACAAAATTAAAATTATACCAGAGTTGCGTGCTTTCTGTGCTTCTCTATGGTGCGGAATGCTGGAGAGTCACAGAGAAGGAAATGTCAAAATTGTCCTCTTTTCACACAACATGCCTAAGAAAAATTCACCGAATCTTTTGGCCGAAATACCATCACCAACCAAGATCTGCTTACTCGTAGCAAGCAAGAGGACATGCACACCATCATAGCTGGCAGACGCTGGAGCTGGGTTGGTCATGTCCTCAGAAGAGACCCCGATGCCATCACAAGAACAGCTATGCTATGGACCCCTGAAGGAAAGCGAAAGAGAGGCCGACCGAAAACAACTTGGCGGAGGACTGTGGAGGCTGAGATGCAAAGAATGAACCAGAGTTGGGGCACTGTACGAAGGATGGCCACCGACCGTGCAAAGTGGAATCAATTTGTTGTTGCCCTACAAGACGCCACTAGGCGTGATGGCCACTGACTGCTTTGACGGTTGGTGGTTAAGGATCGAAGAAGAAGAAGAAGATAGGTCCAGTTACAGTTATTCTTATAATCTTTTTGTTGGTACTCTCTCTCTTTCTGGGTGAAAGAAGAGGCCCGAACAGGTCAACCCAGAAGACCCGCTATTTACATAAGAATGTTTGATTTGCGTCTATTGGACTTAGACTTAGACCCGTTTTCTCAGATTTAGGTTCAGGCCGCTGGTAGGTTTTGGTTTATGACCCGTACTGGATTGTATGAAGAAAATAGGAAACATTTAATCACAATATCAGTATCTATCCTAACCCGCGTAACGGTATGATTTATTATTATCCACTCGGTTATTAGATTTAATTATAAACCATGGCGTATAGCTTATATTTATCGTTTAAAAAAAACCGTGAACTAAATTCTAGTCATTTACCAAATTATACATAATGGATTAGAGATAAATATATATTTCGTCAGTACGACATCGCCTAGTGCATTTACTAGTCAATTAAAATATATCTTACTGGTTAATAGCAATTAATTAAATTTCTGTTAAAGCTGGATATTTTAGCTATATATATTTTAATCCGCTAGCCAATTAACACTATAAATCCTAGTAAAATATAATGACGAACTTTAACGATTAAATCACTCAAAATGCTAGTATAATATTTACCGCAACACAGAAAAAGAAACTATCTCCAATCGAAATACTAAGAAATCCACTTTAACAATGGTCTAGAATTCGAAGCTAGATGTTCCGAAAAATCTGAGGCGACTAGATAAATGATATTAAAAGCTAAAAGCTGGGATATATATATATATATATATATATATATATATATATATATATATATATATATATATATATATATATATATATATATATATAATATATATATATATATATATATATATATAATATATATATATATATATATATATATATATATATATATATATATATATATATATATATATATATATATATATATATATATATATATATATATATATATATATATATATATATATATATATATATATATATATATATATATATATATATATATATATATATATATATATATATATATATATATATATAGATATATATATATATATATATATGAGGGGCGTTCAGAAAGTAATGCACCACATCGTTTTTCTCAGCTATTAATGAAGATAGAAGCATGAAATTTTGCACACTTCAAATATAGCATGTGCAAATTGTGCGCACCAAATTGCACTGCAACCGGCCAAATAATACGGCTGCCCTAAACCGTTGAAATGGAGCATGCTAGCAACATGCGTTATAAACATCGAATTGTGATAGAATTTCTCGTTGCAGAGAAGGAAACTGTTGTGAATATTCACAAGCGTCTATGTGATGTGTATGGAAGTTTTGCAGTCAACAGGAGTACAGTCAGTCGCTGGGTTCAGAGAATCAAAGAATCAGGAAGTGGAGATACGGAGCTGCTTGATCGGCCGCGTTGTGGATGTCCTGCCACAGCCACCAACGCAGAAATGTTGAAATGCGCTGAGGGCATTATTCTTACTGATAGGCGAATCACTACTCAACAATTGGCCTTACAGCTGTCAGTCAGCATTGGTAGTGCAAATGCAGTTATAAAAACTCTCGGATTTTCTAAGGTTTGCGCAAGATGGGTTCCTCGAAGTCTCACAAATGACCACCGATTGCAAAGGAAAGCAATTTCTTCTGAATTGTTGGAGCGTTTCAATGCTGATGGAGAGAACCTTTTGGCTAAGATCGTTACAGGTGACGAAACCTGGGCACATCATTTTGAACCTGAGACAAAAAGACAGTCGATGGAGTGGCATCATCCGCAATCACCAAGAAGAAAGAAATTCAAGACAATTCCTTCAGCTGGAAAGGTCATGATCACTGTCTTTTGGGACATTGAAGGTGTGATTCTTGTGGACGTTCTGCCAAGAGGAGAGACAACAATTCGCAAGCTTACATTAAGACATTGAAAAAACACAATCAACGTTTTCGCAGAGTTCGGCCGCACAAGAATCCAGCAGACCTGCTTCTCCTTCACGACAATGCGCGCCCTCATACAAGTCTGGCAACACGGGAAGCAATCACCAAATTGGGTTGGACTGTACTACCCCATCCACCCTATAGTCCTGATTTGGCACCCTCTGATTTTCATCTATCTGGTCCACTTAAAGATGCACTCCGTGGGACAAGGTTTGAAGATGATGAAGGAGTGATTCATGCAGCGAAGAAATGGCTACATGATCAAGACAAAATCTGGTACGGGCTAGGAATACATGTACTTGTATCGCGCTGGCATAAAGTCGTATAAGTTGATGGGGATTATGTTGAATAATACCGATGTTTACATGACATATCCATTTATGTTGTGTATAAATTTTATGCTTTTTGAATAAACAGCTCCTGAGAAAAACGATGTGGTGCATTACTTTCTGAACACCCCTCGTATATATATATATATATATATATATATATATATATATATATATATATATATATATATATATATATATATATATATATATATATATGAAATAGGTAGAAATTCGCTAATTCTTGCGAGATATCACGCCTTGCCCGTATTTTTGAGAAAATCTGCGGTCGATTTCTGAATGAAGGCTTTATTTCTCACTTCTGTCTGTGGTGGGTTTGGATGTTATTGTTTAAAATATTACTTGTCTACAGAGTGACGTCAGCTATGCAAGTCCCTGAGTCTAATAGTTGATGATGCTTGTTCTCAGGGTAATTGACTGCTACCACCCTACGACGTCAATCTGTGATATATTTTGATCCTACTTATATGTTAAGGTGTATGGTTGTTATCTGGCTAGATGTCTAGGGTAATGTGATATGTGATGTACAGATAATGACAACAACCACTAATGTAACTCAATGAAAATGATTAAACAAATCAATGTTTAAAGTTTGAGTAACACTTTTTTACAATTTTAATTTTCTGTACCTCAATTTCTTGGGTACAGAAATGTTTAAAACTCAAATAGAATGGAAATATATTTACATTAATGCGAATCAAAACAAAAGATTACTTGTCTGTTTATATCATAAAAATGTCTGTGACTTGAAATGTCCTGATGAAGCACTAAATTCTATAAAAGTCACTCTTATAAAGAACGTTTGTGTTCATCATTTCAAGAACGCTGTGTTGATTTAATACTGGAGAGAGTATGTCAGGTGAAAACTCATGAACCCTTATATGGTTCTTGTCTGCAAGTCTTGGAGCTCTGTGATCTTTCTTCCACCACGATAGTAGTCACGACTGCAAAGTATAGACACGGCTGCAGCAACCTTCACAGTCTTGGGCAATCAGATTATTCTTGCCTCAAACGTGCAGATACAATAATTCTGACATGGCTCACTGAAGGTTTCAACATGGAACCCTGAAATTAAGAGGATTAAGGCCTCCTTGGTATTTCAAATATACCTTTCTGTAGAGCCCTTTTCGTAGACCTCTACACTCCTTTACAGATGAAGGTAGTATCATATTATTAAATATGTTGTCCTACCTCTGTAAGAAACTTTGCGCACCGACTCACATGAGAGTAAGTCTTATTGGTGAGTTTGATTTCATTAGCACACGGTTGTGCACTAAGGCGTATAGGGGGTTATGCAGACCGCACGTGTATCTAGACAGTCAGTCTACGTCATAGCTGGGGTTGAGAAGTTTAGTGCCCAAGAATCAGTCCATTGATTCTTGGCGTTCGAACCCGTGTTGCGGGTATATTTTTATTGTGTATGACCGTCCGTCTGTTAGCAAGATGAGGACTCGGGTCAACAGCATTCTAGTGATATTTCTTGGGAAAAGAAGCAAGTATGATTTTAGATAACTATGTATTTCGTTCTCATGTAGACGTCTAGTTGTACCAATGACGTATTGGTGCAAAAATGGAGTCCTACTTGAAACTTATTATATGAATTGTAAAGCCGACGGATTCCGACGTTAGGATCATCCAGGATTGGCTTGATATATATTTATGATATAAAATCAGTATTCGGCCGTTACGAATACGTACCCCGCAAAGCAGAGGTGACTCAAGTATTTGCTATATCTAAGCTATGATGCCACGAAGGTCGTGGGCAGAAAAGTATATTATTGTTATTCTTCATTGATTGAAAATAAGAGGCCAGTACTAAAAGGAGATACGTAGTATCGGAACATTATATGATATAAAAGACCTGACAAGGTTCTCCGTCATTGCCAAGGTCATAGGACAGTGGAAGATTGACATATCTTATATAACTGCCTCATTTGTTTAATTGGATGCCATGTTATGAACACTGTATAACTAGTCTGACGTTACCTAAGAGGTTATCTTAAGGAACGAATTAACTGTAATTTAAAATATGAAAACTTACGTTGTGTGCTGTCCAGTGAACGTCAACCATTCGTCGTCAACATTGAATGTTCGTCTAGTCAACCGTATGATGTCAAATAAATTGAATGAACTATACACCTTCTTGGCATTAGTTGATATGCCCATGGTTGGAAGTTCAAGTTGACTTTTTACTACTTCGTTCAGAAATTGAATCCATTCGCGTTATGTCAAGTAGACAGATTCAACAAACCCATTTTCACACTTTCAAACAACAACAAACGAACGCCAACAGTATGGCGGCCAGGTGTGGTTTGAAAAAATAGCCAGTTTTCAATAGCGGAAACGAACTCCAGTCTACAATCAAAACTCGGTTGAAAAGAAATATGGTATCTTTCAAGGCGACAACAGCCTGGACCTTGCAGCAATTCTAACGGTCATTACAGGACTTTTAGCAGATGTCTCATACATGCAGTCCCGGATGCGAGGAATATTTTTTTGTTAGCCGGTTGAGATAAGTAAAAACGTCGTGTAGTTATTACACCGTTTTACGTGTAGCTGCATCTGATCTAGTAATATGTCCACTGTTTCTTTATTCATGTTGCATGTTCTATGTTCAATGTTTTTTGTGGGAGGTAGGGAGGTCGATCTGACAAACAAGGTTCATCTCGAAGCCGATTCGGGCTCTTTGTCAGATGTTCTGTAGGTTTTGAATTATAAGTTTCAATTGAGCGATAATTCCGGTTCAAGGCTAGAAACCTTGCCGTAGTTCCGATCGCTACTTGCTTCTTATGATAGTAGTTGTTTAGCTGTTCCGTCAAGTTTTAATTGTTGTTTTCATAGCTATTTTTACTCGTACCTTAGTTTTATGATGTATTTTGTATCTGATTATTGTCCTTCTAACCTGTTTTTACAAAACATATGTTTTTACACTGTGTTGTCAACTGTCTTGTGCATTATCGGATCGTAGATGTCATCGTAATTTTTTACGACATTCTATTTTAGTTCCACATTTTTATTTTTGTTGATTTCTACGACTGTTTTCATTTGTCTTGATTATCGTGTCGTGTTAGTATTGTGCTATTGTCTGTCACGTTATTGCTTTCATACCATTTCATGTTATAAATTACTTTATTAATTATTAATATAATTGCCTATTATATGACTTGATTTTACCGTTCTAGGACAGGAACGAAGACCACTCGTTGTAGTAACACTTTTAAGTAGTATTATTACATAATAATATTGAATAATGTCTACCTTAGACTATTTTATTAAGCAGGCTAAGGCGCTTAATATACCTCCGGAAGAGATTAGATCATTTGCTATGACAGAATATAAAGAATCTCAAAGGTTGGAATCTCAAAGATTAGAAGCTGAGAAATTAAGATTGGAAAATTTGAAATCTGAGGCTGAGGAAGATGAAAAGAAGAGGACATTTATAGCTGAGGAAGAGGAGAAAAAAATGAGATTGGCCGCTGAATTAGAAGAGAAACGATTTCAGCGTGAGTCCGAACAGAAAAAATTCGAGGCTGAAGAAAAATTTAAAAGAGATGCGGCAGATAAACAAAAGGAGATGGAAGTTAAACAAAAGGAGATGGAAGAAAGAAGATTAATAGCTGAACAAAATACAAAAAGACTTCAGCTTGAGACAGAAGAGAATGAAAAGAAACGTCAGCATGATTTGAAACTTGCCGAATTGGAATTTGATAGAATAAGATTGTCAAGTGAATGTAATACACAAAAGACTCAGGAAGGCCAGTCTTCATCTAGACATGAGAATTTTAGAGAGATTCATCTCAAATTGCCTAAGTTTACTCCACCATCCGACGATGTCATATTTTTTTTGGACAGGTTTGAGGCTACATGTCGATCGTACAACTTAGATAAATCATTATATTGCACCCACTTATCCAGATTGCTAACAGGAGAGGCAATGGCTGTTTATCACACTACTAGCTCTATAGATAAAAATGATTATAAGGCTCTCAGGGCCGCTCTTCTAAACAAATTTCAGATGACAGAGGATCAATACAGACTTAGGTTCAAGTCTATGCTCCCGCAATCTAGCAAGAATTTTGATGATTTTCTTTCGCAAATACGTCTTACCTTAGAACGATGAATAGAACTATCCAAGATAGAGAAATCGTATGATGGTATTTTTGACTTATTACTTCGCGATAAAGTCTTATCAGCAGTAAGTCCTGCATTTCTAGCGTTCCTACACGAACGTAAACCTGGTAATATAAAAGAAATGTCAGAACATTGTAAAAATTTCTGCACCGCTCATCCTAACATGGATGTCAGCAATGCACAGCTTAAGGACGATTTACCCGTTGCTTTCGCCGTGCAACAAAACAATTTCCCTAGAAATCGTTCGATAAGTAGCGATAGAAATTTTTAAAGGGGAAGAAATAATAATAAACAACATTGGAGATCTCAATCATATCATCCAGAAAATAGAAATAGATTTATGAATAGGTCATTTCGCCAACATCACAACAGAGAAAACTTTCATTGGCGGACTCAGCCAAATTTTAATGATAGCAGAAACAGTAATTATAGCAATTTTAATAACAATAATCAGGTTCGATCGCGACGAAGAGATAGATCGTCGAGCAGACCACGACAACATTCAAATGTTGCTTCAATTGAAGCACAAACTAACAAAGGTAATGATACTAATGTTAATCAACATAACGCTATGTCTTGTATCGATCTAGAACAGGTAAAGACATGTCAAGAATGCTCAACGCTATTCCAGCCCAAGGCGATCACGACGCTGCGATGCGGGCACACTTTACCAAGTCTACCCGTAGTTTGTACAGCTACTTCTGCATCAATTCACCATGGGAAAGGGTGTTTAAAATTTAACAGAGGATACGTCAACTCGATTCCTTGCTCTGTCTTGTTTGACTCAGGCTGCAGTACTGTCGGAGTGCGGAACTCTCTGATCGACCCCTCCTTGGCCACAGGCAACGTGGTCAAGTGCGTCACATTTGGGGGAACTGTGGAAACCTTCCCTACAGCAATCATTAACTTACATACACCTTTCTTTTCAGGGAAGATACATGCCTGTCTTCTGCAGAATCCAGTTAGCGATGTGATACTTGGTTGTATACACGGTATAAAAGAGTGTACACCAGAGCAAATTAATGAATGGGAAAAGCGACACATTCATGCTGCAAATGCAGTGGTTACCAGAGCGCAAGCTACTGAATTGTCGCGTGAATCAACTTCTGAACCTACGGTTCATAATAGTAATGATGATGATTCTCCTATTTCAAGGGAGCTGTTTGCTAATTTACAAAAGAATGACAATTCTTTGCAGAGATTTTTTCAATTGGCGACTAAGAGTAATAATAACAACACAATTGCAAAATCTAGACACCAATTTGCTCTAAAGAAAGGTATTTTAGTTAGATTACTAAGAGAAACAGATTCATTGGTGCGTTCACAAATTCTGGTCCCGTCTGCTATGAGACCCAGAATATTACGACATGCTCATGATTCACAATGCGCAGGTCACATGGGTTTTTCCCGAACCAAATCTAGAGTGCTATCCGCATTCTATTGGTCTGGCGTTCATAGGGATGTTAATCTCTATTGTCGTTCCTGCGTGACATGTCAGGAAGTTAAGGTAAGGGGTCCGTATCATGATGCTCCTATCCAAGCTGCGGACATACCTATTAGACCATTTGATAAAATGGCAATCGACATCATTGGTCCTATAATGCCATCTGCAAGAGGACATACACATATTCTCACCTGTATCGATATGTGTACGCGTTGGTCTGAGGCCATACCTCTTAAAAACACCTCATCTGCAAGTGTTGCAGAAGCTTTAATGCTGATCTTTTCACGCATTGGTTTTCCGCGTAAGATCCTATCAGATCATGGTGTCCAGTTTATTTCCGAATCCATGTCACAGGTTATGAAGACATTGGGTATAGATAGATCTCTCAGTTCTATATACCATGCGATGTCGAATGGATTAATTGAGAGACAGAATATGACACTTAAGCAGTTGTTGGGTAAGATGACTCAAGATTACCCTCAGGAGTGGGACAGGGTCCTACCCGCTGCTCTCTTCGCGTATCGCGAAGTGCAAAACCAAGCAACAGGGTTTTCCCCCTTCCAGTTGGTTTTTGGCATACAACCACGCGGACCTATGTCTTTAATCCATGATTTATTGGTTGAAGATAATATACCTGAGGAAACTCAATCCTCATATGAATATGTCATCTCTTTAAGAAAGAGAATAATAGATGCCTGTAGGTTAGCTACTGCATCATCCGAAGAGTCTAAAGAAAAAGCTCGTCTATTTGCAAATCGGTATAGACGTCTTCGCCAGCTTATTCCTGTTGACGAGGCTTTTGTTTTACTGCCTTCACATAATAATCGTCTACTTATCACATGGAGAGGTCCATTTAGGATCATCTCAAGAATATCCGATGTCGACTACATCGTGGATATTAATGGAAAACACAAAACCTTTCACATTAACATGTTGAAAGAGTATTATTCACGTCCTGATTATTTACAATCAGTATTTCAAGCAACTGACGATCCTACTCCTCATATTCACAACTATACTAATTTGTCAGTTATACAAGAAGAAGAATCTTCTTTTCAAGATGTACAATTGCCCATACCAGTTGTACCTCTTCATTCCACGGAAAACTGGAATGATGTCACTATTTCTTCTTCTCTTTCGACTGATCAACGACAACAGGTTTCATCACTTCTTCAAACGTATGATAAGGTTCTCACTGACATTCCAGGTCATACATCAGCTATTCAGCATGATATTCTCCTAACTGATGAAACACCTATCCGTATTCGTCCATATCCCATACCTTTACACTTTAGAGATAAGGTCGAAAAGGAATTAGATGAGATGCTTCGATTAAAAATAATTGAACCATCGTTGTCACCATATGCTTCATCTATGGTGATAATTAGAAAGAAGGATAATAACATTCGTCTATGTGTAGACTATAGAAAATTAAATAAAGTCACACAATTTGACGCTGAACCTTTGCCACTTTTAGAAGATTTATTAGTGAAATTATCTCATTCTACTTTCTTCTCTAAGTTTGATCTGTCAAAAGGCTATTGGCAAGTACCATTGACAGAAAGGGCAAAACCACTCACTGCTTTCTCGACGCCCCGGGGCCTATTCCAATGGAATTGTATGCCTTTCGGGTTAGTTAACGCTCCTGCCACGTTCGTACGCATGATTCGTCGAATCCTATCTCATCATCCCAACGTCATTGCGTACATAGACGACATTTGTCTTTTCAGTGACTCATGGGAAGAACATTTAGAAGGATTAAATTCATTACTGTCCACGTTACAAAATCATAATTTAACTGCTAAGCCATCAAAGGCATTTGTGGGTTTCCACGAGATTTCTTTTTTGGGACACCGTATTGGTCGCGGTATGTTATACACAGAGGACAGTAATGTTTCCAAAATCCTTAACATCTCCACACCTAAAACAAAGAAACAAGTGCAATCTCTATTAGGACTAGTACAATACTATGAGAAATTCATACCACATCTTTCGTCCATTACTGCTCCTTTCTCTTCATTACTTAGGAAAGGTGCAGCTAACGTGATTCGGTGGTCTAACGAACATCAAATCGCGTTGGATATCATAAAGAAATTTTTTTCTAATCATCCTGTTTTAAGGTTACCTAACGAGAATTTGCCATTTGTATTACGCAGCGATGCTTCTAATTACGGCGTGGGAAGTGTCTTACTACAAGAATATAATGGGACCTTGCATCCAGTTCTCTATGTGTCACGGAAGTTAACTCCAACTGAACAGAATTATTCAGTTTTAGATAAAGAACTTCTCGGGCTTGTATTATCAATAAATAAACTTCAGAGATATCTGCTTAGATCACACTTTATTGTGGAATCAGACCAAAAAGCTCTTACTGCACTCAACACAAAGGACGTAAAATCTGCCAAATCTACCAGGTATGCGATCGCGTTACAACCATTTAATTTCACGATTCGATCCATACCTGGCACACAGAATGTTCTCGCTGACATCTTGTCGAGATGTCCGAATGAATCGAATTAGCAGCTACGCGACAACTGAACTTCGACACTGACAGTTCGTCGATTGTAACTTTTACGTGTAATACCTCGATTATAAGAGTCATTAACAATCAGTCAAGTGAAATCTACAATGCTTATGTATCAAAATAACATGGAACGTTAAGTTATATGACTATCTTTGTGAAAATAAAAGTCACTTAATTATGACATTGAAGGGAAAATAACGTTGGAAAAGTATTATATTTTCTCACAGAAATAACATTTCAAACACTTGGATTTTCTTCGAGCAACTGAACTTGTTATATTATAAACTGTTCACTAACAGGAAAATGGAACTTTCGTTATTTAAGGAACTAATAACACTATTTAAGTGAAATAAACGAATTAATTAGATTATTAAACTTAGATACTTAGTTAGTTAACATAATGATTAATGTAATTAACTATACAATATTTAAGTAGATTTATTAATATCGGTATTTAAGCACATTAATTTAACATTGGTAATTTAATTAGTACCAGGAATCTGTAGAGCCCTTTTCGTAGACCTCTACGCTCCTTTAGGGGGTTATGTTGCAGAAACTTTGCGCACGTGTATCTAGACAGTCAGTCTACGTCATAGCTGGGGTTGAGAAGTTTAGTGCCCAAGAATCAGTCCATTGATTCTTGGCGTTCGAACCCGTGTTGCGGGTATATTTTTATTGTGTATGACCGTCCGTCTGTTAGCAAGATGAGGACTCGGGTCAACAGCATTCTAGTGATATTTCTTGGGAAAAGAAGCAAGTATGATTTTAGATAACTATGTATTTCGTTCTCATGTAGACGTCTAGTTGTACCAATGACGTATTGGTGCAAAAATGGAGTCCTACTTGAAACTTATTATATGAAAGCCGACGTTAGGATCATCCAGGATTGGCTTGATATATATTTATGATATAAAATCAGTATTCGGCCGTTACGAATACGTACCCCGCAAAGCAGAGGTGACTCAAGTATTTGCTATATCTAAGCTATGATGCCACGAAGGTCGTGGGCAGAAAAGTATATTATTGTTATTCTTCATTGATTGAAAATAAGAGGCCAGTACTAAAAGGAGATACGTAGTATCGGAACATTATATGATATAAAAGACCTGACAAGGTTCTCCGTCATTGCCAAGGTCATAGGACAGTGGAAGATTGACATATCTTATATAACTGCCTCATTTGTTTAATTGGATGCCATGTTATGAACACTGTATAACTAGTCTGACGTTACCTAAGAGGTTATCTTAAGGAACGAATTAACTGTAATTTAAAATATGAAAACTTACGTTGTGTGCTGTCCAGTGAACGTCAACCATTCGTCGTCAACATTGAATGTTCGTCTAGTCAACCGTATGATGTCAAATAAATTGAATGAACTATACACCTTCTTGGCATTAGTTGATATGCCCATGGTTGGAAGTTCAAGTTGACTTTTTACTACTTCGTTCAGAAATTGAATCCATTCGCGTTATGTCAAGTAGACAGATTCAACAAACCCATTTTCACACTTTCAAACAACAACAAACGAACTCCAACACTCTCCTTCCCTAACCAACTAAGCATTATCAACAGTTTCAAGATCAGTATCAATGGCTACATAAACAGCTATCGTTCCTATCTGATGGAATATCAGTTTGATACATTCCTTTCATAGGAAAATTATAGTTAATTTTATGAAGTCATGTAAAAACACTGTGACTTGCTGAAGACGGCCAGTGGGTTTCTGGCCTACCAATTATAATAATGTCATATTTTGATTTCCAACTATGTGTTTTCATTCTCTCCCAAAGTTTAAGAAAGCCTGTCTGGCTTTTAACAGAAATGGTAATCTTCCCTAATATCACTTGTGGCATACACAACGTGTTGAGCTTGGCACCTTTCTGGTTTGGCCTCTACCCATGAATTCTGCATACCCATTCAATAATACAGATACATATCAATAATAAGGTTTACATAAATGTTCATCTTACCGCATCAATGAAATAATGCACAATTTGTAGGTTAACCGGCGATCAATGGTCACACACAGATCGCCACTGATGCAGAACAGCGATGGCACTGGTTATGAATCCCTTGCTTCTGATGATAACACTACTTGTTAAATATTTTTCTTCGAGTGGCAACTAACGCTGGTTTAAAATCGTTTTTATCACTACTGTTAGTCTATTCTGCCACAGCCAATCGAATTATGTTATGCCCCACTTGTCTTTATTTCAAAATAAATTACTTTCAAAAATTGTAACGTCCCCCCTCTACCCAGACGGGCAAAGTTGAGTGAGAACATCAATGCGTCTGTCTCTATGTCTTTTCTTTACAATATTTCTGTTACTATCTAACCGTTTTTAATGAGGAAAGGCAATTATTGATCAGACGACTGTCTGTCATCTAGTCGTTATATTTGTATTTCTCTCTTTATCATACTTTTCATTATTGCTTTTTGTCTCTACAGTTTTTTTTTTCAAAATGAAGCAACGCGTTTGAATTTCATCAAAAAATACAACTCTACAGGAAATGAGAGCTTGTTTGTGTGTTTTTCACTACAGTCTCCCTATCTAAGTGTTTATACATTCAAACTGTTCTACTAGTGAACGGGGTGGCAAGTGGTTTGTAATGGCTTTGCACCGCTTTTTTCAAAATCTGCTAGTAGCAAAGTCACGCGCGCTCGTTATAGTAAGCGATGCCTAGAACCACTGTCTTCCTCTCCTTCCGTCATTTCTCCGTTTTTCTCTCACTCTTTCTTGCAACGAACACGCCTTGGCTGTCAAAATGTTATATTTAATTTCAAGGACGGCGTATGAAAAGCTTGTACTATTGAGAGAGAGGGTACCATTCACTTTGCGTTAAGGTTTTCTCAAAACCTGCGCGACTGAGGGCGATGGCGAAGACGTTGAGCACAACTCCCCTATTTTATCTCTATAGTATTGGGATTTATAATCTATAATATTATATCTATTTGATCGGGGTATCAGGGATCTTACTACACTGCCGACCGCAGAAATTCTGGCATCGAGCAAACAGTCTTTTGATCTCCGCTCGTTCCGTAGCTAATTACATTCTCTGGGACTCACGAACAGACGGCTGGGGTCTGTAACCGTGGTTATCGCCCCTTTTGATTTCCTTTCACGTGCATCATAGTCTGATCTGTCACTATTTCAACAATTGCCCAATCGCTCGCGTGATAATACAGTTAACGGCTCTTGACTAGCTAATAGGTCTGTTTGTAAACATTCCTAGTGTCTGTAAGATATAGAGAAAAAGAAAATAGGTGTGGCTAAGGTATGAGTTCGACAGACATCGAAGCGCATGCCTTCTGCGTTAGCAAAACGTGAATATTAATAAAGTTAGTTGCTTATCCTTTACAGGACGTGGCAATCAACCCCAGCTTTTATTGGCTGTTTGTGATTTTTCTAGGCAATTTTTACGTTCAGTAGTTTGCCATTGCTTTCTGAACGGTACGGCGCTTATACCATTGTTAAAAATCCACACAAAGCGATCTGCCACCAAACCGCCTGCAGCAGGTTTCGAACCTGGTATATCTGGATTATGAAACTGCGTTCATATCCATTAGGCCACAGACGCCGACGAATATTAATAAGCAAGCAAAAATGGAAAACCAGGTGGAAGCAAAACGTGTGGATACATGTAATATATTTTCATATCTCTGTCACACTAGGCGTGTTATTAAGATATCATCTATGATTTTTTTCAAAATACAGGGTGGTAACACTGTTGGTGACACTGTCATACCATTTCAATCCTTCTACTCTGTGCAAGCACTCATTCATGAAAGTGTGTCTCTAAACCCCCGGCCCCCACAAGAAGTCGAAAAAGCCAAGACGATAGAAGAAGAGAAGGAAAACAGGAAGAGTGGAAAGAGAAAAGCAAAGGACATTCGAAAAGGAGCAGGCCAACAGACAAAAGGCAGAAAAGGACGCCCAAAAGGCCCGTGAAATTAAAATTGATGGAACTAGACAACGAAGGACAGAGAACAGTCTCTGGTTCCAGTGCTATTGGGTCGTGGAGTTCTCCAGGCAGTGATGGGGAAGCATCTCTCATGAGAAGGCGTCTAGAGCAGCCTCTTTCCAGCTAGATGTTCACTCCGAGGCCTCAGAAGAAATAAATGTATTTGTCTAGATCTGGGTCTTTATGGCTTAGAGAGGGAGAAATATAACATGAAGCTATCCCAGAGTCTGAGGTGATCAGCTTATGATGTATTTCTGAAGATGCCCTCGGAGGAGCAAAACAACTATGAAATGTTGAAGAAATAATACTATGCATTTCCAACGAAATGAACACGCAGGAGAAAAAGGTACAATCAAACAAAATAGCCATGTAAAATGCACTTAATGCTTTTTGTTTTTTGTACAAAACCTCTATCACCTTAGAAATAACTAGCAGAGACGTGCCTATCAATTCCAAACCCTCATTAAATCACATGTACCTGTAATGTAGTGGAACTGATAAATGAGCACCAACCACTGGGAGATTAAAGTGAGAAAGTAGAGATTTAGATAACACAGCCTCAGGAAATAACCAGCCAGCATAACCAGGTGCGACATAGACTAGTACCCGCAGAGGAACAGAAGGATGGGAAGGTCAAAGAGATCCAGGAGAAAAACGCGCTAATAGAGAAAAAAAATTCATAGCAACCAGCGCTCATAAAAATTTGTGAGAAGCAACTGCTGTTGTTATATTCCGGGTAAAGAGAAATAAATATGAGGAGGATGGTGATGATGATGATGATAATAATGGAGACGGTGATGATGATTATGCATTTTAATACCTGGAAATAATCGCTCTAATCATCAATGAATATCTTTCAGCTCCCCATAAAGCACAGGCTCTCAACAACACGCCACGCCTGCCATTCCTGTGCCATCCATTAAATGTCTTTACATCTTCTTTATCCCTCATATATCTGTCTCATGGAACAGCCTTCCTCACCACCTAAAAAGCCTACCTACACAATATTCATTTATCAAAGCACTTTTCAAACACTTCCTCAACAGAAACTGCATTTGCCTGTCGACATCTCATCCATAGGTCAACATTTCTTTTCCTCTTCCGCTCGTTTTTTTATATTTTTTTAATGTGAATAATTTTTTATATCCATGTAATATTATTATATAATGTAATGTATGTGAGAATGTACCCGCATACCACTGTACTTTAGAAATGTGAATGTTTTCGTTTGCTTAAATGGGATATGAGAATAAGCAGATTTACATTTTTATTATTAACTGCTCAGACTTTTCCTGCTACAGAAGTGCGTAAGACAGTGTTATTATTAGCTAAACAAATACAGCACATCAGCAAGAATTTCTTAATGAAAGTAACATTGATTGGTCTCCAATGTTCCAAGATGCTGATTGTTATGAGTAAAATTCATAACAAGTGTGCCTAATAATAGTATTAGCTCAGCGGGGCTTTTTGTTTGTTTATTTTATACGGGTCACGGGAAAAGACGGGTGAGCTACGTTAAGCCGATATGCTTGGCTGGCTCTTGTGAGACAGGTGAGACTGGTGGGACAGAAGTGTGAGGCAGAGAGGATTGTGTGTGATGGCGAGTGGACGTACGTGTGTTGAGCTGCTGCATTTTAAAGTGTCTAAAATGGAGTTATGTGATTACTAATAAAATAAAAAAATCATATTGAGAACAAAACGACAGCCTTCTTGACATGGACTGACTGTCGATTACATGCCATTATATTGTTGGCCCTAGTTGTATTACTTGTGGAGCTACGTGCTGTCCAAAATAAACTGTATTTTGTCCACGTCGCCAGTTGTGATTCAAATAATTCTGAGTGGTGTTTTCTGGTTGCGGTGTCAGAAAGATTTACTACCCTAGACGTTATCTTGGCCACAGGAACCATCCTGTTACTACCATATTATCATCAAAACGACACGTAACACTCATGTTATCGTGATGTAGGGAATCAGTAAAAGAATTTTTTTTTTAAACGTACTTAGGTCAAGAGAACAATTCGAACAATGTCACCGAGTGTAAAACAAAACAAAACAAAAAATATGTGAACGGTTAACGTGCGTAGGAAAAAAAACAAGATTATTTTAAAAAATAAATAAAATAAAAAATAGTCCTTTTTCGTTGCGGTAGCGCAGTAGTTAGTGCACTGGCTTCCTAGCTCGGTGGTCCATGGTTCGATCCCCAGTTGAGGTGGGATTTTCTAGACCGCAAATGGCTCCGGGGTCGACCCAGCTTCACGAATTGGGTACCAGAGCAACTCTGGGAAGGTTAAGACGGCCAGCGTGATGCTGACCACATCACCCCTAGTGTGCCGATGGTCAAGAAAATATGGGCGTAACACCATATTCCCAAAATGTTTCAATGGGCGTGTAACGGGATCCTTTATCACTTTACCCTTTTTCATTTGGCTAGTCTTTCAGAATTTATGGAACGAAAGAAGCGTCCATAACACTGACAATAAGGAAAATCTCTAAAAGAAGAGGAATACAGAAAACACGGTTTCAAGAAGCAACATTTCTTTAAAGAGAGGAATATAGAAAATACTATATCAAGAAATAAAAGTTCTAGAAAAATGTATATATATATATATATATGTATAAAGGTAAAGGATCCCGTTACACGCCCATTGAAACATATTGGGACTATGGTGTCAGGCCCATATTTTCTTGACCATATAACACTGTAAAAAGAAACTTGATTTCTGGACAGAGTAGAAAGCGGATAACACCATTACAAGAAACAAAATTTATGGAAAGAGAAAAAAGCGGATAGCTCTATGACAAGAAGCAACATTTCTGAAAAGAGAGGAATATGGATATTTCTGTGAGACAAAATAAGCAAAAATTTAACATCAAACTCTAACCACTTTGATACGTCACGTGTCGAGTTTCGACATTTCGCTTACATTTACTTTGAGACATGATGCAAGAAATCAACAAATTTTGTATTTTTTAGATAACATATGCACAACTTTCCAAGGCTTCACATATTTTGAAATCAAGATGCTAAAATTAAAACAATTATCCCCCTAATTTAATCTTTTAATTTTGGTTTTTTTTTTAAGTTGCCTTTTAAAGCCACTCTTTTGTTGTGAGATAATCCACATTTTAAATTTTACAAGTGCTCAATGAGTCTTTGACCCGACCTGTCTCTTGCCCTATTCGACCTCTAAACTGTAACAGTATGGATAACTCTTCCGCACGTGACGGACAAAAATACAAAGTGTAACTATAACCTCTAGTTACTATTATTAGAGTATTCACGAACACGTGATTGTGTTATCACTGTTTACTGTACATACAATTACCCAAGATCTATTATGCTTTAACACCCTAATGGGATGTTTGAGCACACACGAGTTTATCGTTTCTTATCATTTAGAATGTAACCCATGTAGTGTTCAGGCCTACGCTCAGATCTGCTTCAATGTACATGTCTCGATATTTTGCTGAACTTCATTCCATGCCTTTCCTGAATACAGAGCATTCCCAACTAAAATGTGAGGCATGAACAACAGTGAATCCCAATATTATTTTCTGGCCTGCAATTCAACTATAATTCTTCAAATTTTCTAGTCGAACAACATCACCAACCAAGAACTGCTGACTTGGAACCACCAAGAAGACATGCGCACGATCATAGTGGTTAGCAGCTGGAATTGGATTGGCCACATCCTCAGTAGACATTGACACCATTACCAGAACTGCCATGTTATGGACTACAGAATGAAAGCGAAAGCGAGGTTTGTCAAAAGCGACCTGACAGAGAACTGTGGAGACATAGGTAAGTATAAGTATATGAGGAGAACTGCCGTAAGACGGGGGTAAAACAGTTGAATGGGGAAAAAAAGGGAAAAAAAAAACCAAAAAACACACACACAAATAGTAATACGTCTTACAAGAAGGACAAGAAAAATCTACGTTGCGGCCGCAAGGCCTTCGTCAGGGACAGACAAACAAGAGACAGGAGGGAAAGAAATGAGAATTAAATAGAGAACAATAAACTATAAAAATAAGAGAAAAAAACTCCCTTGTGTCCAGTCACATGTGAAGCAAGATGGCTGCCACTAAACCGGAAAGAGGAAGTCGATAGTATATTAAAAACAAAAAAATAAGAAATAATGAAAACAAGGACTGGAAAGAGCGAGAAAAAAAAATAATCAATAAATAAAAAAAATGAAAATAATAATAATAATAATAAATAAATAATACTATTAATAATAATAATAATTAAATAAATTTAAAAAATAAATAAATAAAAATAAAAAATAAATAAATAAAATAAAATTATATTAAAAATTAAAAAAAAATTTTAATAAATAAAATAAAATAAATAAATAAACAAATTAAAAAAAAATAATAAATATATATATTAATATATATATATATATATATATAATATATATATATATATACTATATATATATATTATATATATATATATATATAATATATATATATATATATATATTTATATATATATATATATATATATAATATATATATATATATATATATATATATATATATATAGGAAGTAAGGGACAAGCAATTTTAAAAAAGCGCGATGGCATCAAAGTAGACAGTCATAATACAACTGGGACTCGATAGAGAAAGGCGTCTCAGGCAAAAGAATGTTGGGTATTCAAACCGTGTGGTTTGAGGCATCCCATAAGATGGATGAGGCGTTGTTCCTGGCGAAACCGACTGTTGGCGTCCGAGGAACAGGGTCTGATGGCTGTCACCTGGATGTCAGTGGCACCGTGGTGGTCAGGGCCATTGAAGTGGATGGCCACAGGTGTGGATTTAAACTGAGAGATGTCGTAGAGGTTTCTGCAGAATCGGTCGCCCAGTCGTGTGCCCGTTTGGCCGATGTAAGTAATGGCGCAACATTTGTATATAATAGCATAAATGACGTTGCGTGACTCACATGTGAAGCCATGGGTGATAGTGAACTTGGCGTTAGGAAACGAGACTGAACGTGTTTCGATTACGTACTGACATGTCTTACATCGTGTACGGTTACATGGCTTGGTTCCAAAGTGGCCATCGTTGACGGTTTTCAAACTGCTGTGGACTAGGAGGTCCCTCAAATGTTTATCCCGTCTATATTCCAGCAAAGGTGGCTCACTAAACTCTTACCTCGCCGCTGGTTCAGCTTGGAGGAGAGGTAGGTGGCGATACAGGATCCTTTTGACAGCAGTGCTGTGAGGGTGATAGGTCATTATCAACTTGACTCTATCAGAGGAGGTTTTTTGGCGGGGTTTGAGGGCCTCTAGACGTGAGATAGGGAGAACACGCTCTAAGGCAGAGGTAAGAACATCTTCTGGATACTGTCTGTTACGGAAGAAGTCCAACATTTCTTATGCTCGGCATAGAAAGTTGTCATCATCTTGGCATAACCGACGGAGGCGGAGAAGTTGTGAGAAAGGAATATATATATATATATATATATATATATATATATATATATATATATATATATATATATATATATATATATATATATATATATATATATATATATATATATATATATATATATATAATTTTTTTTTTAACCAATTTTTTAATTTAATTTTTTTTTAACTTTCTATTTACTTATTATTATTATTATTATTTTTTTTTTTTTAAATTTGTTTTTTTATTTTATTTTATTTATTAAAATTTTTTTTTAAATTTTTAATTTAATTTAATTTAATTTAATTTATTTATTTTTTATTTTTATTTATTTATTTTTTTATTTTTTTTTATTATTAATATTATTATTTATTTATTTATTTATTATTATTTTTTTTTTCATTTTTTTATTTATTTATTGCTTATTTTTTTTTCTCACTCTTTTCCAGTCCTTGTTTTCATTATATCTTATTTTTTGCTTTTAATATACTATCGACTTCCTCTTTCCGGTTTAGCGGCAGCCATCTTGCTTCACATGTGACTGGACACAAGGGAGTCTTTGTCTCTTATTTTTATAGTTTCATGTTCTCTACTTAATTCTCATTTTCTTTCCCTCCAGTCTCTTGTTTGTCTGTCCCTGACGAACGCCTTGTGGCCGCAACGTAGGTTTTTCTTGTCCTTCTCCTTGTAAGACGTATTACTATTTGTGTGTGTGTTCTTTTGTTTTTTTTCCCCATTCAACTGGAGACATAGGTGCAAAGCATAAACCAGAGCTGAGGCACCACACGAAGGATGGCCACCGACCGAGCAAAGTAGAGAAAGTTTATTGATGCCCTAAAAGACGCTACCAGGCGTGATGGTCACTGATTACTTTGTCAGTCGGCCGATGTGATAAACGAGCGCAAAGCCTTATCGCCATGTTTTTTCCTACATTTTTCTTATTTTATTTTGTCCGACATTTGTGCTCTTTCAAGCCCACATTTGGTATTTCATCGTTTATGATTACTCGCAACCGGTATCTAGAGAACCACATTTGTTCTTTCTTCGGGGTAAAATAAATTCTTTTGATATTGTCCCCATACCTGGCATCATCTTTTGAAGCCCACATTACCTCGTGATAAATCTGGTGAAACACATCTGGTTTCATCAAATCAAACACTTGTGGACTATTGTTAACTTTGAAGCGAGCGCGACTGACACAAAGGATTAGTCTCTTTATTGCTCGGCCGCTGTCCATACAAGCGTCGGGTCCCCCCCCCCCACCCCATTGGGACAATGGCGCGGGGAGACGCCCAGCTTAGCCAGGTGAAGAAGTCTTCTCATTTTGTTTAAATAATCCGCCATGTTATACAATACGCGTCTCCACAAAAGGACTTGTTAGCATGCAGGCGACAATGGACATCGTGTTTTGTAACAGTTAGCGGACAGGTGAGTTTGTCCAGCTGGCCAATCAGCAACACCATGCAGTCTGACAAAGACTGATAGGCAACGCAAACGAAAGTTAGTGGCATATAGCACAACCCACTTCAGCCCGTGACATGTGCTGACAAGGGGAGCAACCAGATGGCCTCTTAGCTATTGGTTGTAGGGGCGGAGCCACGTCACAGGCAAGAGTTGTGGACATATGGGTTTCTTATGAATATATGCACCTCGCAGTTCGTTAGGGGGATCAGTCCAGTTTTTTACATTGTGGTGTAGAGAATAAATCTCTAAACGCCTAGCCTAAACACACGTGTTTATTCAGAGTGGATAAAATAATTCATATCTGTGGTGAATTGTGTTCTTAAAGGATATTGCGAAGGGAAAAGAAGGTTAGTAGATCGTATACAGATTATTAATACTTTTTCTTATTCTTTATTTATTTTAACCTCACAGCTAAATGTGCGAAAGATAGAGTTTCAATTAATTCTTTTCATAAATGATTAATAAAATCAGAAGATTTTCCTCTAAGATGATAGGATAGGAAGTAATTAATAGTTCATACTTCACCATCATCATCACAGTCTTCCATGCGCATACACTCTCATGCGCAAGATATTTAACATCATTAGAATTGAACTCAGAGAGATCAATAGTGAGCAGTAGTATAAATGAAAGTCAACCAGTGATGTTAAGTGTGAAAACTTACGAAGACTTTTGTGTGTCTTCAGTTCACCAGAAGTCTGAGTCTACACGCTACGTGTTGGACGTCTATCCAGTAATAAGCTATCGAAGTGGACATTTGGATTGCAGAATTCGCCATATGACATCCTTCATTCCTCAATTAAAAAGGAATATTTCTCGCCCACAATTCAGAAGGTGGACGCAGCATATTTCGTCACCTTATATTGCATGCTGACAAGTTCAATACATATTTAAATCAAGTTCAAATCACTCGAAAGCTTACTACATGATTCAACCTAAAGCTCACAGTTGATTACGTGTCCAAATATCAAGTTCAGCCGATTGGAAGCTTGCCATCTGAAGTCACGCTAAAGATCTCAAACGTTGAATCTCATATTTATACCAAGTGCAACACACTCTTAAGCGCAATCTATGCAGCAGACTGCAAAGTATACTTTATGAATCACAATTACATACTCAAGGTAATGAGTCTACATATTAAGAACAGTTCGTGAAGATATCCAGTCTGGCTATTAACCTTAGGAGATTAGACAACAGACATATACATACGACAACTGTTAACTGTTGATCAACGCTATAGAGATACTTTGTATTTATTATCAACGTTCTCAGTACAACAGAAGTTTTCATCAGAACGTTCTCGACGTAGAGATACCCCACTCGAAATAACTTTTATCAACTTGGGACATTCTATGCATAAATGTGAATCATCCTATCAGGGAGAAGCATTTAGAGACACATGGACTGTGTAGATTACTCACCATTTTGGTAACACTTATCATATCACATCATCATCATTTCGCTTTACACAAGTTCATTCCTCTATTTAATTAACTACAATACTAATATCTCATCTGTGTGTTTTGTGTGAACCGTCATGTACTATCATCACATTCTAATCACCACTAACCCGATATGTGTAGATATTTAATTAATAAACGCAATAATCGTTTGATCATTATCTAGTTTGTTAATGTATCACTCGTGCCGTCGGTGTTAAATGTTTACATATAGGGAAATTTCTACACTCAGATGAGGTTGGGTTTTTTTTCTGTTACGGGATCTAAGGGCAGAAGCTAAGGTCGTGGGGAAACAGAACTCTTTCCATAATTCACTATAAAACACTGTCCAGTGGAAAGCATTCGCATTCTCTTCTTCTTGTCCCTATCTCGAATAGGTCTTTATTCTTTCTTAACAAGCCAATTTCTAGAGACCTTCTACCTAATATTTGATAGGCTATTCCTGGCGAAATCTACTGTCGTAGTTGCCCCAATACTCACAACACGACAGCCGACAAGGACCAAAGAAGAAGAGGAATTCGACCATAGCTATAGAAAAGGTGTTAAGAATAAACGGACCGTGCACGGTGAAAGCTAAATTTAACTCCATTTAAATAAGCACGCAAGTCTGTCAAGTTTTGTTGGGGTTTTTTTTTAACAATATCACATGATAAGTTTGACTATAAAGATCCAATGATGTTGAAATGGAATGAAAATGAATAAAATGGCATCAGGACATGCAGCAGAAAGATCGCGCCCTAATTCACCCCGTTATTTTTTGGCTTGTTACTTGCTTGTTGATAATATTTGATGGGACATGTTTATTTTATTTTATGTACTATCTCTTGTCATCAAGATTCGAGATTTAGAAATACATTTCCCGTCTACTTTCAGATACAGTGAAGTTCTGATAAGCAGAAGTCAGTTGAGTAATTTAAAATACTTCAGCTTATCCGAATTCCTGCTTATCAGGAGTTTCTAGCAAAGAAGACTTCTAACTTGAACGTGCAAAATTGCTTCGACTTAACCGGAATTCACCTTAAGCGAGTTCAGCTTATCCGGCCTGCACCGTATTTCCCGGGGCTACTTGAAATTATCTAAGCTCTTCTTTAGAAAGAGTATGACACTTGAGACATTGACATGTATATGGCTTAACGTGTTAAACCGGAATAATGGAACATATCCAGGTTGAAAAATGTAACATTTATAATTAAACCACGGTTCTCTTTTTTTCTCGTTACACTTTATGGCATGCCAAAAGATCTAATTTGACGTCCAACTTATTGACACGAATGCACTAATGGAGATAATTTTGTACTTTTTGAATGGAATACAGAAGGCAAGTGCAGGAGCGTGTATAACATAAAATCTGTTGTAAAGGTGTACAAAGTAATTCCGCAGAATCACACGAAAAAGTGTAACGTGGGTTGGCCTATAAACAAAAACGAACACGGAAAAAACGGGTTAAAAAGGACAAAGGAAAACATACCTTATATATATATCGCCAAGTTATTTGTGGTCGGCCTCTCTTTCGTTTTTCTTCCGGGGTCCATAGCATAGCTGCTCTTGTGATGGCATCATGGTCTCTTCAGAGGACATGGCCAACCCAACTCCAGCGTCTGCGAGTTATGATGGTGTGTATGTCCTCTTGGTTGCTCCGAGTAAGCAGTTCTTGGTTGGTGATGGTATTCGGCCAAAAGATTCGGAGAATTTTTCTTGGGCAGATTGTGTGGAAAGAGGACAATTTCAAGATTTCCTTCGCTGTTACTCTCTAGCATTCCGCACCATAGAGAAGCACAGAACGTACATTGCTCTCATATAATCTTAATTTTGTATTTGTGCTGTACTGACAGGACTTCCAGATGTTGTTTAGACTAACAAAGGTTGTTCTTGCTTTGTTCATTCTGTTATTGATTTCTTTGCTTGCTCCGCCGTCTGGTGTTACTATGCATCATAAGTATGCGAAGGTGTCTGTCTGTCTGTTCCAGTTTCTGATTCCTTACTGTTATGGGCTCAAGGTTGCCAACATTGAGGGTCATCAGATTACTTAGTTCTACTCAAATAATCCTTTAGCTCCCCAAGGAGCATAGGCCTTCAACAAACTTATGCCAAGTCTTCTTGTCCCGCGCAATCAGGTCAAGGTCTTTCAGTGACTTATTCCGTCGTTTTCAGTTCTGTTTCAAGTTCTCTTTTCTATGTGTTCTTTGTTCACATTCTACCTTTTATCCAGGGGATTCCAGTACACGGACTGCCTTGTAATGCTATCAACAGGTTTCCACAATGTGTGTCCTATCCATCGCCAACATCTTCTTCTCATCTCTTTTTCTACTGGCACTTGTTTTGTTCTTGTCGTCAGTTTCACATTAGTGATCTTATCGTGCCACTTCTACTAAGAGGTAAGTTTTTTTTTTTTTTTTTCGTCTTTTGTTTTTAAACTGTTTATTCAACATCACTATGCACTTCTATTGTTTGTTTAGTTCTGAGACATTTTAGAGCTGGCACATGTAGAACATTTGTTATTCCGAGTCAGTAAAATAACTCGCTATATCTTTTACCCCCGTATCATGACGGCTGTCAATGACATTAAGCTCCTTTGACAGTTATCACTTTGTCACAATATGTTTCGCTCCTTGCTTGGCTGGAATCTTAATTGAACATTGGATAAATGATTTGTTGATGAGTCTGGCGTGTTAAATAACTTACAGCCTATTGATATAATCATGGCAGTTAATCAATGCAGGTCTGAAAGAACTGTCAATTAATTTTTTATTTATTTTTTAAAGCAAGCTGAGCTTGCGATTCATAACGTCATCAATAGGAAAAATAACTAACTGTTCTGCAAGTAAATCCCAAATTAATAGAGGTACAGGTGCACCAAAAACACGTGGATACGAGAAATAAATACAAAAATAACAGTGATGAGGAGGACTTGGAAAGAACTTGAGATGATGGCAAGCGACAGGAAGGCTTGGTATATGTTTGTTGACGACCTGTGATTCTTGGGGAGTTATGAAGTATTGGCTGATTTGTTGTTCTGTAAGTGCAGAACATTAGAAAAACGGGGAGGATCTCAATTTATGAGTACAGTTTTATGGTCAGAATTAGCAGGTTATTAAATATTTTACAGGCAATAGTAACTTTTCAGTTTCTAAACCCAGAATTGTGAAAAGTAAACCACTATTGATACTATTTTCAAGTTTATAACTATCTGATAGCTTGGAAGTCCAGTATTTTTTTTTTTAGGAAGGAAAAATGGGGGAGGGGGGGGGGGGGGGGGGGGGGGGGGCTGACAGAATGATATTTTTCCATTTTTCTTTTCATGTTTTCAATTTTTCCTTCAGATTTTTTTTTTAATCATTCGTTTGCCTTTCACATTCCGCCTCGATCCATATTTCTCAGCATAATACAATTCTCCACCTCGTTCTTTATTTCATTTTCTTCATACATAGAGCTAAATTGTCAGCACACTTTGCTAAAGATATGAAGGCCATGAGGGCCTATAATAGAGCAGAAAATAATTATATCTTTCTACGAAACCCTTCCCTTCTCTATGCTGGTACTCCAAGCTAGCTAGTTTGTCAACTCGCTTTGCACATTGCACGAGAACATATTTTTTTATCTGGAGAACTCCAGACCCGGAGAGCAGCATGATTCCTTACCTCGGAAATGAGAAACCCTTTATTATAGCGGACATCATAATTGATGCATAATAGGTCGTATAACTGCCCAGCGGACTGTGTCTGGCTTAAGAAAGGATTTTTAACAGACTGATGGCAGGTGTAAATGACGCAAGGCCCCTATTACCTGAGTTTTAAAACAACGATGAGGAGGGTTGTATTCTAAAAAACCCTATTGGAGGGAGTCAAAGTTCCTGGAACAGCAGCGACGAGGATACAAATTTGCAACCGAAAACGTCAGACCACTTTCACTTTAGCAATTCCAGCGCTGAGCCATTAATCAGAGATCACTGTCTAGAATAGAATTCATGCCTATTTCTGATAGAAAAAGACACGAAAAAGCCTAGAGCGTATGTTTGACAGTTGACTACTTATGTTTACTTTACCGGACAGACCGCGGGGAATGATCAAACTATTATGTAATGACAGAACTAGTATTATATACGGCTCATTCCTCCGCCATTACAGGTATACTATAAATTCATTAACCTCATCGGACAGAAACAATCAAAATGGTTGTTTCTTACTGCTAAAACGGAAGGCCAATGAGGCATTGCCTGTAGAATTCTTACACACACGGGGACTTAACGGCTGATGCACTATTTGTTTATTTCCCAGTTCTATGTGGTCTAAGGTAGTGTTTAATAATACGTTCGTGTTTTGATTCTCCTTATTGAGGGAGGGGGATACAAACAATATGGCAACTTGCCCTGGGACTGGGTTGGTGGGTGCATGGGGCGCACCTGGGTTGGGTGGTGGGGGACCTGGGGGTTGTGAGTTGCGACAGATGGGTGAGTTGGGGGGGGTGTATGCCCTTTGTGAATCTGTTTTTGGAGTATTGTGTTTGAGCTTACTGGGGTTGGGCAGTATTATCTTGAGTTTATGGTTTATTGCGAGGAGTGGGAAGGGTGGCTGGGGGCTCGTTGTTTTGAGGGTTGGGTTGGTTGGTTATGTCGGTTTGGGCAGTTATGGGTTGTTTAGGAATGCGTTGTTGGCCTGGCGTGGACGGTAGGGGGGGGCGGGGTGGACCTTGTTAGGGGGGGGGTAAGGGCGGAATGGGGTTGGGGGGTTGAGACTTTTGTTAGGGTCGGGTTTCGAGGTATTGGCCCCGCGGGTTACTTGGGGCTGGGAGGCGCCCTACGTACTTTTTTCGGGGGGTCGGCTTGTAGTGACAATGATTATGGAGCAAGGCTACACACACATAATGACCACATATCTTCACACAAATTACAGGTGTAAATTTCAATTGATGAGAGAAAATTAGTAGGGTCACTGTAGTTGATTTATAAGTGGACAACTCTTAAATATAGTCTTATGTACATCAGCTGGAGGGGTGAGGGGGGTGTAGGTCACACTTTGGGTGGGGGTGGGTATCTTGTGTCGGTACGAGGTGGTGTGGAACAAGTTGAGTGAGCGTGGAGATGGAGTGAGTGGTGCGTATTGTCAACTGACGTTGAGTAGTAGTGACGTGACACGTAGGTGAAAGCATGAACTTGAAGTTGATCTTGTAGGGGTGGGGAGGGGGGGGGGACCCAATGAATGTGAGGGGACATGCCTGAGGGAGTCGGTGATGAGATGTACGATGTGGTAGTGGCACATCAAGCACGTGAGTGCCACTAGTAATCAGACGAGGCGTGAACCTGAGTACGGGGTCTCATTGGGCCGGTGGACGTTTTTTGTGTGGGTTGAGTTACAGTTTAGGGGGTTGGTGTATCGTACACATACAGGAGGGTGATACAACATGCAGTTGATAGTATTCAGCATTCGCGAGTGACAATGTGCGAGGAACACAAAGTTAGTTCTGTTTGTCATGGCGTGGTACATGCCTTCACACACTAAGTACTGGTGGTGAGTTATCCTAGTGACCCTTCAGCGCTGCTTCATAGGGTGGTACATACCCAATGTGCACACGATCAAGTCAGGACATCGTCACTAGCTACGGAATTAGGTTATCAGCACACACAACGGGGGTGAGCGCTTACAACATAAATGATACATATAAGGAGAAGATATCTCTCACGATTTCCGAGCCTCTCGCTAGAGTAGTGTCGAGTGTGCTCTACTGCGGTATGGCTTTTGTAGGTACGTGATGCACTACAACTACTGTATGTGACGCGTGTCTAGAATTATGTACAGGCGGATAATAATATAAATTGCTAACAGTGCTATAATTATATTCTCTATTTACAGTGAACAGATGGTGCTCTATTACATCATAGAAATTTCTCTCGGAGAAAAGATTCAGATAAACGTGGACTCACATGTCAACGACGCCTATCGACTAGCACATGACTATTGCACATGGCGATCAGGTTGCTACACTGGGTGTCTAGTGGGCAGGGGACGGGATTGCAACATCAGCTAGAAGTCTAGGATATACACTGCTGCAACGGTCTTAAGTTCTATGGTTCTGTGTGGCGCCGACGGATGATTACAGACCTATAAATGGAGCTGTGAAGGTGGCTAATTAAGCACGGGAGAGAAGACTCATATTTATAGATACGTTGTCAACATACACTACTCTCTGAGTAATTTATCTTATTACGGGGCAGGGTCTGATGCTTATTACTCTTAGACACTCAGAGGAGCGGGTTCTATTGTATACTTAATGTAGGGATTGTCTGGGAGTGGGCGTTCAACTTTTATAAATTGGTGTTTAATGTGGGGGGTGGTGGACTACGAACACGGGGCATCCGAGTTAGACATGGACATGGTGGTTTGTCTGAGAGTTTGACTGGGTGCAGTATCGAACACACTCTAGAATCAATTGTTTAATCTACACACTAACTAGTGACATTAGCTATGCATACTTGGCACGTGTTGGGGGGGAAGTAGGTAACGCGAGACAATGTCAGTATATGCATCAGGTCTGGGTCTTCTTCAAAACAGACTTTTTAACAGTTTTGGTAGCATATTACGTAGTGTGAGTAGAAACGCATGATTACGGGAACTAGCGCGGCACAAGCTCTACACTCTCGAAGGAAAGTGGAGCGAGCTGTTAGGAGACATAGTAGATTTGTTAAGTTTGGACCGAGCGGATTCAAAATATGGCAAATCATTGTGTAGGTTTCACACTTATCAGTGGGATGTTACACAAATGGAGGGTTGTACAGTACAGAGTCACGCGGCCCACACATCTTTTTAAATTGATGTGCGAGAGTTGTAGGCACACTGGACACAGATACTCACAATGTGGATATGATACATATACTACGATGGGATAGGGTGTTTGCTATACATATGAATTATAGGCAAGCGCTATAATATGACCGTTATCCAGTTGCGTGACACAGACAATACTGTTAGTGGAGACGTCAGTGATAAAGTGACTCTATATATTGACACGTCAGTGATACATATAAGTGAGACAAGATGACACACATCGTCCAGTATTAGGTCTCATCTAGTTCTGGTAACACTCATTCTGTGGGACTTAGGAACATAGTTGATCTGTATAGTTGCGTTGAGATGTCGTCACAATTCTAGGTATGCTACACCAGAGAGCACACCCCTGTTGACGGGGGTGGAATCTGGCGCACAGGTGAGACCAGTAGAGAGTAGGTTACTAGGAGGTGCAGCACAGACACTATAGTAATCTACACAAACTGTACAGAGAACGATGTGTTGAAGTTGCATCTGTCAATGAAGTTAAGTTGTTGCAGGAAAATGGGCACACACACGGTAATCGGCTTGTCCCTGTAGTTCATTCTGCGTTTGACAATTATGGTGTGGAGACAATAATCAGTGTGTGTGTCACATAGAGACTTATTAGATATCTTACTACGTCACTCCCCAGGTGGTAGGTGATGGACTAATGTTTTGTATTAAACACACACGAATGCTATTGATGTGACATATTGATGTGATTCTACTTAAGCGTTATATAGGAGTAGGAGAGTGTGTTAAAGATAGGTAAAAATGTGTATGTTACGTGGTACTCTTCGATGACGGGGGGTATACGTGTGCGTAAGGGTGACTGTGTAAGTCTTATTGATTTTCACTACAGTGTTTATGATGTGTACTGTCGTTCATCTGGTAGACAGGTAGTGCTGTAGATCATTTGTGATCACATTTTATGGAGGACTGGTACAATCCTGGATTTGTGTGTATTTTATGTGTTGACTCATCTGGCATTTTACGTCTTACAGCGTAACAGTTGTACCATTTTGAACGAGGTCCATGGTGGGATCAGTATCTGACGTAAGTGGCACATTGTGTGTTGGGAGTCGGTGACACATGAGTTGGAAGTGACTGAAGACTCATGAGTTGCAGTAGAACAGTATAGGACAGTCACTACGAGTCTATTGGTTTGTACAAAGTATGGTAGGATGCCACTAGAGGGATGCACTTGGTGCGCATATATACGTGGATATGGTAGTCTAAATATACTAGAGGTGAGTGAGGAAGATACACAAACAGTGTCTACGAGTGTCCGACTCTCATATAATAGACACTGACAGTGGATTGTTGAGTGTTTATGACAGTAGATAGGTCGAGGTACGATGTACACACACTAAGGATTTGGCATAAGTGAATGATTGGGAAGACAAGTGTATGGCATACGGATAGAGGACACAACATGTGCCGGGTTAACGTTTTCATCCTGTCAGGATTGACAGGCGGGTACCACAGAGTTATAGGTCAGTAAGGAGTGGCGTTCTATTCAGGGTGGTCTGTGTGGTCGTACACTTGGATCACCCCTAGACGAGGGACAGGGAATGACATCTGTGGGCTATTATCACTGTATTACATTTTTAGCTATAGTATCAACTATGTTTGCGCGTAGCCTCTAATGGACTGGTTGGTATACATTGTCTAGAGTACTCTGATATATTGTAACAATTAGTGTGTGGTTTTTGCAGACAGTATGTATAAGACGAGGGGAAACAGTGTGGGGGGGACACTTAGGTACTGCGCGACTGATCAATTACTGAGATGGAAAAGACATTTCCACTCCCCTGGTGAGAGGATTATTTCAGCGATTAATGGATAATATTTAGAACTAACGATCTTCTGGTACTGTTGGTCAAGTCGGACTATAAACCTGGGAAATTGATTAATTAGAGATGTTCATCTTTATTAACGCTAGTGGTTGAAAATGTACTTAGAAAATCCAGTATATGAGTTTCACATTTATTAGGGGGATTGTGTATGGAATGTATAATGTTTTTGGTTTTTATGTTAATTATATGATTTATATAATAATTGTAAATTGATCAAACTTTACGCCAATTCCTGTCTCACAGACATTTTGATCAGACTTGACATGAATACATTAAGGCACTTGATTTGGCCACACTTACACGGGTTCTTGGGGTCAGTTACATTTTATAAGATTATTCATCTATGTATACCAGCGTGTTTCTGTATCATAAGACTTCCTCATTTAATTGCTTTTCTGGGATATGTAAGTTCCTTACAAGATTTGTCTCATCAAAGTCCGCGATCCTGATAAATGGATAATTATGAATTTAACTTTCTAGGCAAGTATGGTTTAGTGTTGTCGTTCTTTGGCAAGCGTTTTTTCTAAGTGAATGTTAGACTTGATCACATTACGCCCCGGGTTATATTGCCTGTTATAACCAAGCAATCTATTTGTTATGAAGTCTAATCTGGGGCTCCAAATCATTTCAAAACACATGCTTGTTGGGGTGGGGGTAATTTCAAAATTACTCAGACCCTGGAACCAATTTTTGCGGGCGTCGTGATGCAAAGGTCACGTCTAAACCATATTGTAGTGAAATTGACAGAGATACAACGGTAAAATACCTCCAAAGATAATATTTAAGGGATTAAAAACATATGCGTAGGCTGCGAGATAGTACATGATCGGCCTTGACAGGGGGTCATCACCTCATAAAAATTGACGTGCTTGACTGGGAGGGGGAACGGAGGTCAAAAAGGAAAAATATGAATGGAAGATTGCGTGAGTATGGATAAGGCTTAGGAGGACGCATTTGGGGGGGGGGCGGGGGGTGGGGGGGGGAACGGAGAAAAGTCACGTTTCCCAAGTTGACATAAAAAGTAAGCAACTCGACAGATCGGGGACCTTAGATTTGTTACGCCACCAGTCATTTATTGGACGCTTTTTGCGCGATACCAAAGCCCCTTGTTTTGAATTAAGCGGCTTAAACGCAGATGTTAAGTCTACTCAGGTGGTTAGCGGAATATTACAAATAAAATACAAATATAATAAACAAGTAACTTTTTTTCTTAATATTACATGTTTAGCGTAATTTTAAATATAAAATATAGATAGGCGGATCGGCCACTATTCTGAGCATCGTGAGACTAATATGTTCTTAATTTCTACTAGTAGCGGGATAGATAATATTTGAAAGATAATGACAAATAAGACAGTGTAGTTACAATATCATCTGACAGACTGTAGTTGAATGTAAAAGTGTTCGCTATTTTGCACCACCAAAAAACACGGACCTCGAGTGCAGCGTGTTTAAATCTAATTTGGTGATGGCAGGAGCAGGCGATATCTGCTAGGGTGGCTGTGTCTAAAATAAACTTTATAACGACAAATTTTGAGACGGGGAGAGCAAAGGTTGAGCGTTCAAATGAGATCAGTGGGTACTTTTGTAGAAACATAGTTAGAGACTTGTGACAGCTTAACAGTGGTAACATCCTGTACTTGTACTGAAGATGATGAGAATACTTGGTGATGGTACCAAAATTTTGGACTTTAGAAATCATAAGAGGCCTCGGCAGTGATTGCTCACAGACACATATATTATCGCTAGAGCGAAATGAGGGCCGATTTATCGAGACTCATTTAGGTTGGCTTTCAAGTGATAGACACGTAATTTTGTAGAAGTGTAGGTGATTAACAATAAGAAAGAAAGGTGTACATAACATTCAGGGAGATATTAAGCAGCGTCAGCTGAGTTTTGCTACGGATCATTTGCTGCTTATTTAATCACTCATGTACGGTAAGATTGAAATGTATTTCAGCATGATACTGATTGAATATTGGTCTTTATGTTTGAGTGATCTCTTGATATCTGATAAAGCTATATAGATCCCCCATCAGGGACTATTGCTTAGACGCATGTCGCAAGGGTCTAGGGACAACGATGTTGATACATAAACTCAGCAAGCGATTATGACAATGACAAGATAAGACCAAGTGTTAGAGAATCAATGAGAACATATTACTCAATAGTGTTCTCTTGTTAAGGCAGAAATGGATAAATATTTTTAGAATTATAGTTGGGACGGATTGTCATCAATGATGTAAAGAACATGTGTAAGATGTGTTAGGGAACCGTCTAGATACGACTTTGACTGTCTGCTATGATGTGGTTGTTGCTCTGTCAGTGTATTGAGCTTGCCGGTCCTTGGGTTAGAGAATCGATGTTTGAAATTGGCATACTTTGATTGGCCAGAGCTGCGAGTTTCTGTTGTAAACAAGCAGTTTGTCTATTCACGTTTGGTGACTTTATTTCAGAGTGATATCTGTGGCAGTACTCTATTGTGACAAGAGACACCACCATTATTGCCCTCGCCAGCACGAGAGAGGTTGGGACCACCTGATTTCTGCACCAGAGCTACAACTACAAGATGAGTGAGCCTCTGGTCTGCTGGACATTTCACCAACACCGTTTGAGTTTACTAATACCCCCCATAAAAAATTCCCACCATTTTCTCTGGACACTGTGTAGTCAATATAGACAGGTGTGATGATGAGGCCACCCCCAACAGCCACAAACATTAAATATCCTCCAAGTAGATGACTACTAGAACATTTTAATAATAAAACTAACTAGTATAGTACATATATATGTACACTATTGCATTTATGATATAATATTCCATGCATTTCTTTCATAATCTCTAAATCCTTTTAAGTTCTGGTCAACCTAAAAATTGATCCAGAACAAAATAAATGTAATATAATTCTTTCAAAAATTTTTCACACGTGAGTTAGTTCAGTGTATTTTAACATTTATTAATATTATTAGTCTTGTTAAATATCTGTGGGTATATCTATAACCTATTACAACACACTGCATATCATAACCCTAGACACTTTACGTAGCCACATTCATTAAAAAAAATTAAGTGTGAGGTCGTAGTGGTAGCAAGAAAGGCCTTCTGATAATTCTCAACTACATTTTATCTCAGGAGCCTTCACAGCTGGCCTCATACATTACATTTAGTAATATCACCATCATACAATACCATCAAACACCACTACATAAATTGGGGTCTTGTCCGGGGATAATTAGCCCAACAGTAATATTAGGATCTCCTGGTGGGAGAAATAAAAGTAGGGAAATAAATTGTAAAATTCCCTTTAACATTAAAAGTGTCCCTGCAGATAAAAGTTGGTGAATCTTCACAGCCAGTAATAATTAATTAGTTAACTGGTTAGTTAGAATTAGTTAGACTATAGTCATAAGAAGTACTTAGTGTATTTACGGGTTAGAGATTTAGCTTGTATATTATTATATTGTCTAAAAAGTATGGCAAAGCTGGCAAAATTTAGATCAGCTGCTGTGCTCACCGCGAAGGAGATGGGAATGGATGGTCAAATTTTAATTCAATACGTAACGGCTGAATGTGATAAATATATTGAACGGGAAGAAAGGAGGTTAGCTGAAGAGAAGAGGTTAGAGGCTGATAGAGAAATTAAGAGGCTGCAGATTGAGGCAGAAGAAAAACGACAGCAAAGGGAGGCAGAAGAAAAAAGGTTGACTGCCGAAAGGGAGGCAGAAGATAAAAAGGCCGAAAGGGAGGCAGAAGATAAAAAGGCCGAAAGGGAGGCAGAAGATAGAAGGTTGCAAAGGGAGCACGAATTACGACTAAGGGAGCTGGAATTACAAGGCCCGGCCCCTGAAAATGGTGCCAGCCCTTTTGCCTCAGATGCTACGCCCAGTCTGGGAGCCTCAAACTCAGCTATGGGGTTTCATTTAGACCATTTTGTTGAAAAAGACGATGACATAGAGGGGTACCTAGGACGTTTTGAGTTATTAGCTACTACATATGGGTTAGAGAGAGAGAGGTGGAGCTTAAAGCTATCACAGGGATTGAGAGGTACTTCTTATGAAGTATTTGCCAAAATGAACAGGGAAGACCAAGACAATTATGACATGTTAAAGCAGGCTTTGTTATTAAGGTACGAGAAGAATGGTGAATTTTATCGTAAGAAATTTAGAAATGCCAAACTGTTGTCTGGGGAGACATACCACCAATTCTCTGCTAGACTAGAAACCTATTTGGAGAAATGGACGGCTCTGGGGAAGACCCAAGATCTTAAAGAAATGATCATGATTGAGCAATTGAGAGAGTCCATGGCTCCAGACATGAGAAAATTTCTCATGGAACAAGGTGCAGAGAAGTTAGGGGAAATTTTAAATGTTGCTGAGAGGTATCAGGCAGCTCAGGCAGAGGTAAGTGGTGCTAAGAAGAAGCACATAGACAATTTTAAAGCTCCACAGCAATTTAATAAATTTGATAATAGAGAGCAGGGAAATAAAGGTAGGACAAACTTTGAGCGGCCAAGAAATGACTATCGCGACAGAAACTCACAGTTCAATGACCAAAAGTTCAATGAAAGAAAACCGTTGAACCAAGGAAAAAGATGGTGTAAATGGTGCAAGAAGGATAACCATAACACCGAATTTTGTAGAAGGAAACCTTCAAACATTGCTGCAATGAAGTCGGGGACGCGAAGATTAAAGGGTAATCCTAATGGACAACAGGAACCTTATCACCCCCCAGTTTGTGAGGATGTTATTTGTAATGGGGTCACCATAAGGTGCCTTTATGATACAGGTTTGGATTATGATTCAGTTGTGAAGTCTAGCCTAGTGGACCCAAGTCAGTATACCACAGAAACAGTGAAAATACAAGGGGCGACTAAGGACATACCACTCATGACACTTCCCATCGCAAGGATAACGGTGAAAACTCGCTATGTGGAAGGAGAAATCAGAGCAGCAGTGATAGATGAACCAATCTACCCTCTGATATTGGGGTGTAGATACGTCTTCTTGGGGAATCCCGAGAAACCTGTGATCATGGCGACAGTGCAGACCAGGTCACAGAAGAAGGAGGAAGAAGGTGAACCTATAAATGCTCATCCAGAGGAGATGAGGAAGGCGCAGGCTGAGGATAGGACACTCAAGCCCTGTTTTAAAAAATTGCCCAAATGCCACACACCTCCGAGCAAGGGGGAATATTTCATGAAGAACAAACTATTATACAGGAAGACAGGAACTAGGTCCACTGGTCACGGACAGTTAGTTCTTCCCAAGATATATAGGGCAAACTTAATAAGGAGCTTACATGTTGGAAAAGATGGTGACCATGAGAAAGTCAGTACCATCTGCCAAAAGATTGCTCGAAAATACTATTGGCCCGACGTAAATGTCGATGTTGAAAACTTTGTAGAAGCATGTGGCGTATTTCATGAGGGAACACCCACAAAGGGAAAATATGTGCAGGACCTAGAAACGCCACGGGGCAACTTTAGGCCTGAAAGGAAAACTAATTATACTCGGGTAGACAAAGTGGAATGGGAGCCCCCTTTTCACACCCAGTCTTCACTTGAATGGATTAACATGGCCACTATGCGACGAGTACAAAGAAGAAATTTTACCCAGGATAAGATGACAATCCCTCGGTCAGACTTATATAAACTGGAAGAACAGACAAGAGAGCGAAGATCTCTCATAAACAATCTTAAGTGGGGAGACAAACCCCAGAAAAAAATTGGTAGTGGTCGATTTGTGAGTGATGATTCTAGGAAGAAAAGTCCTCATTATGGAGCTTCTAATGGACGGGACCCGATGGGTTCCATGAAAAATAAGTATGATAAATTAAAGATCCAGATGTAACTCTATTAAGGACCTGGACAGATGAGAAGGCGGAAGAGACTGTTACCTCATCGTATCAATATGTGAACGAACTGACCACTCGTTTGAAAGCTGGATGGAAACTGGCAAATGATAATTTGAAACAAGCCAGGAAGAAACATGCAGCATATTTTAATAAGAAGGCAAAGGACAGGGAACTGGCAGTCGGAGAGAAGGTGCTGCTTCTACTACCGGGAAGCCAGAATAAATTACAAATTGGTTGGCAAGGTCCATATACGGTTCTAGAGAAGGTGTCTAGAACAAACTATAAAATTGACAAAAAGGGGAAGGAAAAAGTTTATCATGTAAACCTGTTAAAGAAGTATCTGGACAGACCACTCCAGGAAAGCACCCCCTTATTGACCTTGGCTATTGCAACCCAGATGCAAAAAGAACCACTCACCTCACATGAATACCCATTACATCCTTGTGAAACAGCAGCACAGGTAAAAGTCAGTAAGCACCTGACTAAAAACCAGAGGGAGAGAGTTCAAAAGGTTCTGGAGGAACATACAGATGTATTAACAGATAAACCAGGCCATACAAATTTGCTACAGTATGACATGAAACTGGTAGACTCAAACCCAATCTGTATGAGAGCCTATTCTATTCCGTTCGCGAAGGAGAAGGTACTGAAGGAAGAAATAGAGTATTTGTTGAAGGAGGGGATTATTTCGCACAGTGAATCATCTTTTAGTTCTAGTGTCGTTTTGTTGAGAAAACCGTCTGGGGAACACAGACTGTGCATAGATTACAGGAAACTGAATGCTGTCACAGAAGGACAAGTGGATCCATTACCAGACACAAAACAGTTATTTGCCAGACTGAACAAGGCAAAATACTTTTCAAAGGTGGATCTTAGTAAAGGCTATTACCAGATCCCAGTGAAGCCTGAAGTGAGACCTTATTTGGCTTTTTAGCACTTCGGATGGACATTATGAATTCAATATGCTACCATTCGGACTGAAAAATGCTCCGAGTGTGTTTTCAAGGATGATGCGCAAATTGTTGGATCCCCTGAATAACCCATGTATCACAAATTTCATGGATGATATTCTCGTCGCCACCGAGACATTTGAAGAACACATTGAAGCTCTGGAGATGTTGTTTGATAGACTTCGGGAGGCGAACTTAACTGCTAGGCCAACAAAATGTTGTATTGGATGCAAAGAGTTGGAATTCTTGGGACACACTGTATATCAGGGTAATATGACCCCTGATCCTAAGAACTTGGAAAAACTGCAGAGAGCACCTAGGCCACAAACAAAAAAGGACGTGCGATCATTCGTGTCGTTATGCGGATTTTATCAGAAATACATCAAAAATTTTAACGCTATTTGTGCTCCTCTGACTGATCTGACTCGCAAGGGACTTCCAGATAAAATTATTTGGACTGCACAATGTGAACTAGCGTTCCAAGAGTTAAAGGAAAAACTCACTAGCAAGCCTATTCTCAAACTGCCTGATTTGACACAGGACTTTGTCTTAAGAACCGATGCAAGTAATGTAGGACTCGGAGGGGCTTTGTTGCAAAGATCATCTTCACCTGATGGGGAACTTAAACCAGTCGCTTATGCAAGCCGTAAATTGAATGTCGGTGCAGATTTCCTCAGTCGGCACCCCTGTGATCAAAATTAGAGTAGTGGCAGACGTGAGGAGTAATTTTACCTATGTGTATCGCTGGTTTTGGAACTTGCCATAGGCATGTTTTCAAGTGGGGAGATGTGTAGTGAAATTGACAGAGATACAACGGTAAAATACCTCCAAAGATAACATTTAAGGATAAAAACATAATGCGTAGGCTGCGAATAGTACATGATCGCCTAGACCGCGGGTCATCACCCTCCATAAAAATTGACTTGCTAGACAGGAGGGGAACGGAGGATCAAAAAGGAAAAATATGACTGGAAAGATTGCGTGAGACTGGAAAGGCTAAGGAGACGCAATTGGGGGGGAAACGGAGAAAAGTCACGTTTCCCAAGTTGACATAAAAAGTAAGCAACTCGACAGAAGGGACCATAGATATGTTACGCCACAGTCATTTATTGGACGCTTTTGCGCGATACCAAGCCCTTGATTTGAATTCAGCGGCTAAACGCAGATGTTCGAAATATTACAAAATTTAAAAAGTACTTTTTTTCTTAATATTAATGTTAGGAATTGTAAGAAGTTTAGGGACGCCATACTATAGCCAGCAGCTCAGCTGAGTTTTGCTAGCAATTCTGTGTTATTTATTCATAATCTGAGCTGTGAGTTTCTGTTGTCAACCAAGCAGTGTCTATTCAGTTGGTGACTTACTCGAGTGTATCTGTGCAGTACTTGTGACAGAGACCACCATTATTGCCCGCCAGCACGGAGAGGTGGGACCACCAGATTTCAGCACCAGAGCTACAACTACAAGATGAGTGAGCCTCTGGTCTGCTTGACATTCACCAACACCGTTTAGTTACTAATACCCCCATAAAAATTCCCACCATTTTCTGGACACTGTGTAGTCAATATAGACAGGTGTGATGAGGCCACCCCAACAGCACAAACATTAAATATCCTCCCAAGTAGATGACTACTAGAACATTTTAATAAAACTAACTAGTATAGTACATATATATGTACACTATTGCATTTATGATATAATATTCCATGCATTTCTTTTCATAATCTCTAAATCCTTTTAAGTTCTGGTCAACCTAAAAAATTGATCCAGAACAAAATAAATGTAATATAATTCTATCAAAAATTTTTACACTATTGAGTTAGTTCAGTGTGTTGTAACATTTATTAATATTATTAGTCTTGTTAAATATCTGTGGGTATATCTATAACCTATTACACCACACTACATATCATAACCCTAGACACTTTACGTAGCCACATTCATTAAAAAAAATTAAGTGTGAGGTCGTAGTGGTAGCAAGAAAGGCCTTCTGATAATTCACAACTACATTTTATCTCAGGAGCCTTCACAGCTGGCCTCATACATTACATTTAGTAATATCACCATCATACAATACCATCAAACACCACTACACATATATGGCAATCAAACATCCGATGCCTTGTGTACAAACTCACAAACGCAACGGTAAACTCTCTCAAAAATGTGTGCAAGATTTAACATCTTATTACTTTATAAGTCAAACAGGAAACGATTAGGTCATCCGTGTATGTCCAAAATGTGTCACCCAGACAAGTAATCTCTTATCTGTCGCGTACCCTGGCCTTATCATCGATTGACCAAATACGCTAGTGCCGCACCCGATATTAACCAATGTGACGAGGTGCTTTATTTTTCTATTCTTCTCAATTCCATCATTTTAATTCTTTAAGTGTGTAGACATTGTATCTTTTCCCTCCTAACCTCTTTTCTGTGCAATATGGACTGAAGAGACCACCAACACTCATAATTGCTCAGTGCATTAAATTTCACTCATCCCTTCAGATCTCTTGTCAGTATGAATAGACCAGGTGTGTTCATTAAATCTCCCCTGCACACACATTCCAGTGCTGTCACACGAAAATTGGATGATAGTATCATTTTCACTCATCCGTTCAGACCCTGGCCAGTATGAATAGAACAGGTGGGTTGTTAATGAACGGTAACAGATGCAGGGACAGCTGCGCAATAAGAGAAGTCTCAAATGAGATTGCACACCACAAATGAGATTGCACACCACAAATGAGATTGCACACCACAAATGAGATTGCACACCACGGTAAAGTACCGTATATTCGTGACACAGAATTCTATTGAGAAGAGTGCCCACGAGTTAATTAAACTAAGATGGAAAATGGGTGTGCGGTCCCATAAATCTGTTTCTAATAAAATGGGATTTCACTGCTTCTCAGTATTTAAGATTTCACTAACCATTCTCCGACACTGCCATCAAAAACTTTATATATATTGATTACATTCTTTTACATGTATGTAATATCATTATAGATGGTTGTTTTTCATTAGTTCATTAGTATGCTCCCTAATATAACTGACTAGGTTGAACGGGACGTGCCTCGCCAAAACGAGGCAAAACCTTTTTTTTTTTTAATTTAAAAAATATTTACAAAAATAAATAAATAAATAAAATATAAAAAATATTTTTAAAAAAAAAACATCTGCCTTGAGTGTCATAGTAGAGTAGTTTCTATTTGATGAATTATCTCCCCTGGATGTCATTGTTAATTATAATCTTATGAATGAGTTAGCTCCCCTAAGTTTGCCATTGACTGGAAGTTAAAGCTTATCTATAGATAGAGCATATTTGCTAACATTTGGGTGTGCTAAGTTAATATTTCATGCTCTAAATTTGTAAAGCAGTAATGCAATTCCAAAGTGTATTGAGATAAAGAATTAAATGCAGCTGATGCATTTTAACAATAATAATAATAATATTAATATTAATACAGAAGAATGAATGGCTTTAAAAGAGTGTATCAGTTCTGGATATTGAAGAGAGCCAGAAACATTGAATACTGATTGTAACAAGAGATTTGATTTATTACAATACTTTAGTGAACATGGTAGAGATTAAGCAGACACCATGTGTTATGAAGGACTATTAGTGATTGTGGCTAACTGTATATGTAGAAGATGTCCTTGATGACATATCTGATCTTTTGACTTAAGCAAACTGGTAAATACCCTTATGATGTGTAGTATGCTTACATGGTATTTGTCTCACATGCATAAATTGTAGGGCAGCAGTACAAAAGACATATTGGTCTGTACTGTGAATTCTGACGGACTGGTGACACAAAGTGAATTTCAGTGAGATTATCTTGGACAGTCTTGGTACTTATTCATACTTTCATTTTCTTCCAACTATCTATCAATACAATCAGCCAGCCACAACCAACATGGTTGTCGATTAATTATTTCAGCCCCTCCTTGCAAAGCAGGGAGAAGCGGGTAACAAACAGACATGACGACTTATCCTGAGAGGAATGTAAGAAGGAAAATATGAAATATCTGCTTCATAGCAGAGAAAGTAAAAAGGTGCTGACCATAAAAAACGCAATTAGTGAGTTCACCAATTGTAACTGATTACTGCCGTAGTGAAAGAGAGAACGAGAAGAGGTCGCCCCAAAATCCATCTTGTGACACTATCTATCTATTCACCTACCCACCTACCTACCTACTTACCTATCTATCTATCTATCTATCTATCTATCTATCTATCTATCTATCTATCTATCTATCTATCTATCTATCTATCTGTCTGTCTGTCATTTTTCTATTTCTCTCTCTCTCTCTCTCTCTCTCTCTCTCTCTCCCCTCTGTGTCTATAGTCTATTCGTCAACAGCGCCACACGTTTGTTTACCTGACTCAGGTATGTGCATAAAATTATTTTGGTACACTATATTATTCATTACAAATGTCATGAGTATACACCATATCATTCGAATTGCAAAATAAATTTAAACATTATACATATGTATATATAATATGTATATTAATGACATCCTCTTATGCACTATTAATATATGCTTATATTTATTGAAATGCACATTTTTTTCTGTTTACAGCATGACAATATATTTTATTACAGTCCTTCTTTTTAAATCTGCACTCTTTTAGCACAGGTATTTCATTTAACCTGTTATTGTTTCAAAAATGTTTCACCGTGAGTCAAGCTATTCCAGAATTTTATGAATCGAAATAAGTAAAGACGTAATTAACAACAAGGTAGTTAACGAAACTATTTCTCTTTCTCTCATTATGGAATACTGAACAACCACTGCACCTGGACTCTCTTAGAAAGCCTACAGGGAAATTTCCATGTGCTTTTGCGATGATAGTTTGTATAACAATTTATTTTATATGATTATATTGCCAGCTCCAGGAACAACCTCATATTGGACGTTATCCTCTTAGTCATGTATGTGCGGGGTAGTAGGACTATTCCTTCTTTGCCTCCTCAGAGACTGGGGAAAGGGGGGGGCTACACTGGGCAGTTAACGATATCTGTGTATTTAAATTTTGCAGCTTCATTAATTTTTTTTCCTGAATTTTTTGGAGCAGTGTTCTACAAGCTGCTGGACTAGATCAAGGGCTCTCAACCTTTTTCTTTGCTCATGGCCCCCTGCTGAGCCTTAGACACTCCCCCTTCCCTCATAGTTGCTGTTAGCTGGACAAAGGTACTGTACCAGAAATATGACACTTACTGTGGTTCCCCCCCCCCCCTTTTCCCTCCAGCAGTATACTATGGCCTCATGGGGGAATTATACAGCCCACGATGAGAACAACTGGTCTAGATGGCATTCCAGCAACGACCATGACAACAGACATTAACAATCCTAAATAGAGATTACAACATTTAATGTAGACTGGAGAATGACGCTACCATGTTTCGAACCCGGTACCTTTGCCGCGAGAGGACAACGCTCTAACCACTCTGCCAATCGGACACACGCGGGTTATTTTGAAGTGCTGTAAAAAAAATAACATGTTGAAATCAGTGGCGTAACTACCGTGTAAGGGGCCATAAGCGCAAAACCCCTCAAGGCCCAAGAGCTTCTTTAATTGATCGCTAAATTTTATACTTGACTCATGTTTCTAAGACTGAATACGCATTTTAGAATGTACCTTTCTATAAAAATTTGAAGGACGTTCATTAGCTTATGAAATAACCCACATTTGACCAAGTGGGAATTAATACTTGTTTTATTATGAAACTATTAAAGAGTTATGTATGCTGGGTCATATATGGGCCGCTGGGCCTTAAGGGGTTTTAAGTGGGGGCCCGCCTTTTGTGATGGGCTCAACAATTATAATCAATATATGGCACATTTTATTTTCAAGAATGCAGCTACTTACTTCATCCTTACCAATACACTTCGGCCTCCCACGAAGCATAGGCCTTCAACAAATGTGTGTCAGGTCCTCCCGTTCAATGCCATGTGCTCAAGACTTGTCTTCCATGTCTTCTTGATCATTTTCATTTCTGTATTCAGAATCTGGGACATGCTGTGACGTTAGTTTAACACAGGAAGAAAGGAAATTAAAAGGGTCCCCTTCGATCACTGCTTCCCGGGGTCTAGTCTGTGCTGCGGCCCCCCGGTCGTGCCCGATCCCCTCGGGCGTTAGGTACGTCATTGGTTGAAGCAGAGACAAAACAAACAACTGAAAGACTTTCACCTTGCAATTATGGTAATAACACTTAGCAAACGAGGGAATAGAGAATGCACATTTAGCAGGCATCAGTGTTGCCACTCCTAGGTGGATACACCTACATCTAGGTTTTTTGGTTCCGTCTAGGTGTCATTTTCCTCATTAGTTGAAGAACACCACCTAGATTTCGCCCACATATAGCCCAAAGTAGTCCAAAAAACCGCCTAAATTAGCCGGTCGCCCAAAAGTAGCCTAAGTCTCGGTTTTTTTGTTTTTTTTTTTAAGGTTCAGGGTGGCAACACTGGTCGTCACTATTCCTTGATAAACCGTATGGAGTTAACAATAACTTCAGACTGAGTACTACTTTCTGTATCCATATTCAAGTTGAAAATCACGTCTGAAAGAGTACGAAGAAGAGAGAAGAAAGCGAAGAGGAAGAAGACGAAGTATTCGTCTTGTGAGGAAAGTCCTGATGATTGTGAACACTTTCTTGAGAAAAATATGCCACATGAAAAAAAAAATATGACGTCTAAAGGCTAAAGAATGGAGGAAAAATATCTAAAAGCTGCCTTTGTAAACTGTAAATGACCTTCTATAAATGGATACATAAGGGCATTTCAGAGAGCAGTGATGTTGCGATGAAAAAATGCTTTGAGAGAAGTGAAAGGTATGTATAAATGCTGAACTGTTGTTTGTGCGAATGTTCTGAGCTCCTGCAACCGTTAAGATTAATATTAAGGATAAGCCAGTTGTGTATGAATATATTCATTCTGTGTCTTTTTTACACACTGGTTGTCGCCAGAATGGGAATTTTGAGGGTGGGTTGGAATACGGGAAAACATTATTTACTTCGGTCAACGACCTTTGGTATTCGCAAGTGCTTTTTTTTTTTGTTTGTCCTCTTCTCGAAATTTTTATCTTTTATTGCAGTGCAGAATTCGAGAACAGTTGGAATGAAATCCTGATTAAAAACTAGTGACTCCTACCTTTAAAAAAGTCTCTTTTTTAAAATCGCTAAATGACTGGTTTCTTTTGACCATCAAAGTCTTATCTTTATCGCCTCAAAACAGATGTATTGAATAGCAGTTAATATAAAGTTCAGCCCTAAATATGTATATTTCTCTTCTATTTATAGTATTTGATTGTCTGTTTTTGGGCGTGTCTTAGTAATTTAAAAAAAAAAAAAAAACAATCTCACGATAAATAACCTGTTCACAAAGTTCCGGGACTCATTTTTTATCCGGAAAACCGTTATAAGGAGCTAGGTGATATTAACACAGGGCACGTGTCAACCACGTGCCACTATATGTACCAAACCTGAAATTTGTAATTTCGCGCATGCGCTGTGTGGTAGCGTATAAGCGAATGTGACCTAGTAGTACTCGTCGCGTTTAAAAAATGGACGGCAAAATTCAACAACGTGTGTACATTGATTTCTGCTTTCGTCTAGGAAAAACTGGTTCCGAAACTCTCGAAATGTTGCAAACAGCTTTCGGAGAGTCCTGTTTAAGTAGATCTAAAACATTTGAGTGGTATTCCCGTTTCAAAAGTGGACTCCGATCCTTTGAAGATGGCCCCCGTCAAGGGAGACCCTCCACCTCCCACACCGACGAGTTCGTAGCATGTGTGCAAGAAATGATACGCACTGACCGACGTTTGACTATCAGAGAGATTGCTGATGATATTGAAATACCAATTGGTACGTGCCATAAAATCGTAATTGAAGATTTGCACATGAGACGGGTGTCAGCGAAACTCGTGCCACGACATCTGACTGAGGACCAAAAGGACGATCGGTTGTCCATTTGCACTGACCCCCTTGAGATAGCAAAAAAGTACACAAATTTCATGTCCTCAATAATAACTGGTGATGAAAGCTGGGTGTACGGATATGACCCGGAAACAAAGCAAATGTCCTCCCAGTGGCAAACGCAATCATCTCCTCGGCCGAAGAAGGCACGACAGGTCAAGTCCAATGTCAAGACCATGTTAATAGCGTTTTTCGACATTGATGGCCTGGTGCATCATGAATACGTCCCTATAGGACAGAGTGTCAATGCTGAATTCTACAAAACAGCCCTGCAACGCCTCCGCGACGGTGTGCGCAGACATCGCCCTGAGAAGTGGCGCACAGGCAATTGGCTTGTTCATCATGACAATGCACCTGCACACAGGTCTGTCACCACAAAGGCATAAAACACAACATTCCATTGCTCCTGCATCCTCCATACTCACCCGATCTTGCTCCGTGTGACTTTTTCTTGTTCCCGCAACTTAAGAAAACAATGAAAGGTCGTAGATTCGATGACATGGAGCAGATTCAAGCCAACGCGACGAGACAAATGAGGGCTATTCCGCAAAGTGACTACCAGAGGTGCTTCCTTCAGTGGCAGGAACGTTGGAATAAGTGTGTACACTCACAAGGGAACTACTTTGAAGGAGATAGAACAAACTAGTATGTAAGTCTACTTAATCAATTCCAAAAAAAAAAAAAAGAGTTCCGGAACTTTGTGAACAGGGGAGTATATACCAGTGAAACGCGAGGTGATGGGGAAAACTCGCTGATAGTATTACAAGGAAGTCCTTTTTCTGGAATCCCAAGGGTAAGTGGGAAAAGAGCACTACCTAAAACATACGTGGGAGGAAATAGGAGACAGCCAAGAAAGGGATAAACAAAATTTTTAAAAGAAGTACACGGAACGACCTTGAACCATGGCATAAGACAAAATGGCTAGAAGCTAACGTATTGCAAGACTAAACTCTGCGGGAAATTAAAGTTATGAACGAATTTGCACACTGTTGTGAGAGTCTCTTTGTTGCTGTTTATGCTTTATTATATCTCTTATGGTTTTTTTTTTTTTTTTTGTTATTCTTATTTATTTTGTAATAACTCTTACCTTACATTCAGTGGCGTAACTACAATGCAATGGACCCCAGGATATATGACCGTTCCACAAAGTTAACAGGGTCGGAATGGCTAAGAGGTATCGCATCCGCTTCGAATTCTAAATGTACCGGGTTCGAATCCCAGCAGGGAAAATAATTTATAGACATTTTTTTCAAAACCAGTGATCTTAATGATGTCATACTCCCCCATGCTTAGCCTTCTCGGATAATGGTGAAAAAATAGGAGGTCCCGTGTGCAAGTTGTACACGTTAAAAATTTCACGGCAGTTGGAAATCGTACTGAGTAGGCCATTAGGCCGCTGCCCTGGCAAAATTTAAAAATTAGAAACTTACCCACCACAAGACTATTTATAGAATGTGTGATTCTTATATACACAAACTGAGATTCTTCCCGGTGCTACGAGGTTCGTACACTGAGATCCTCCTTGTGTGATCTAAGGGAGGAGGTCAGAGCACTGATAAGTTGTCCGTGTGCAAAGAAGATAGTCCTTAAAAACCCAAACCAAACCAAATCAAACCAAACCAAACCAAATCAAACCAAACCAAATCTATTTAGAAAATGAAACAGGCCAAAATTTAACATTCGGACGCACACAGGAAATCATCTTATGTAGGGAACGAAAACTCTGGGGCATGATATAATGTTTAATATATGAACAAAGGAAACTAAACTTAAAGTCTCTCTCTCTCTCTCTCTCTATATATATATATATATATATATATATATATATATATATATATATATATTGTTTTCGATCTTCCTGTGCCCATTGGGTGCTGGTACCCCAGGGACGTGCCTGGTCCAATAGGTCTGTAGCTTCGCCACTGCGTACATTCCAGAACCCGGTTAAAAGTTAAGTCGTGGATCGCTCATCCTTGCTATCCGTGTACGTGATCGCACGATCCAAGGCAGGCAAGTCAGAAACTTCTGTGCACTATACCTTGAGGTCACCAGACCAACATCTGCTGCAACTGTATTAACTCCCACGTAACGTCGTGGTGACACTGATATTACTGCTGACGTAGTATATTTGTGGACAACTGGGTGTCGTAAAACGTGTGTGTAAACACACTTCTTTGTTAATACACTATGTCGAGATACAAATATGCCAGCCAATCAACGTTCAGCAGACTCTGAGACAGGACAGATTAAATTACACGAAGTATACGCCATCTTGTTCCCCAAAGATGGCGGCAGACAGAATAAAATTAGGCATAAGCCCTGTTTTTCGGGATTCGGTCACGGAATGTACCAAACCGCCGAGAACCAACCAAAAGGCTTCCGTACGCACTGGCACATTCTCTGCGTCTACCTATATAAACGGGCGCGTTTTATTAAAAAAACACAAACACAAACACGAAGGCCAGCTCGACCGACATACTGGGGAAGATAAAGCTGTCAAGACTGATTTACTTGTATTGCTTACCTGCATGAACGGGCAGACTTGCTTCACTAAAGTCGAGTCAATCTGGCTTGTATTAATCTTAGAGGGTAGGTAAACTTACTATAAACATATAGCAGAATATGCCTACATCATATATAATGATTGTATTTGTTAGTATCATTTATAATACCTACACCTGCAATGATGATAGGAAACTCTTTACAGAGCGATACAACATATAATATCACTTTAGTATTTGAGTTTTACAATGACTGTATTATGTATAATGATATTTCCTGGTATGATTGCTGAAGACGATAACCAGCCTGAAATATAACCTATCAGTCCTTTTTAGGGCTCATATAACTCCAACCTGAAATATAACCTATCAGCCCTTTTTAAGGCTCATATAACTCCAACCTGAAAATAACTTATGACTATATCCTGTATAATGATTGTATTTTATAGTATCATGCGTAATGATTGTGTATTACTGTTGAAGAAGGAAACCAGCAGAAAATAACCTACACTTGTATATATTTCACATAGGATTTTACTTTTACTATGAATGTATCAAGTATACTGATTATATCTTAGGGAATTAGGTATAATGATTGTATTTCCTGGTATGACTCCGACCTATATAACCACAACAATATTGTTAGGGTATATTTTACCAGCCAGTATAGCACTTATCAGAGATGGCCTGGTATATTATAGGTGGAAGGAAACGGTTGTATCATACGGTGTACAAATTATTGCCTGTATTCATGTATTGAATTATCAGAAAGAATGTTTTACAAGTAGACACCTGTCTTATCTCGCTATTGCTAAATCATACTGAGCCATGTTGTCATTCATCCTACATGCAGACACCTGAGACACGCTCATCTCATATACACTGGAAATAGGTGGGCTTGATGGCAGAAATTAGCCCCTATTTTTCCTTGTTACCGGTTTTATTCGTGTCATCCAACCTGAGGTCGTATGTTCGAGTCAATCCAGCTGCCTGGAACCTCGCAGGAGCACAGTGATTGTACCGGAGCTACATCTTTAGTCCCCCTCAGTCTTGGGTGGGCTAAAGGAACGATCATCAGCGGGTGTTGTGAGCAACAAATTAACAAGGACGGAACTGTCTCAGGAGATGAGTACACATTAGTACCATTTCCGTCGGTAATTGTGAGCAATTAACTGTCAAGGAAGAAAAAGTGATTTAGCGTAGTGAGAGATAAGATTAACAGCACAGCTGATAAAGTTTCTATAATTGATTAACAGCACAGCTGATAAAAAAAATTTTTCCTATAATTTGGAAGACGTTGTTATATATATATATATATATGTGTGTGTGTGTGTGTGTAAATCATTTGTAAACTTACAAATCCATTGCATTACATTTTTCAACATCCACCCTTCAGCACAAGAGTAGATAGTGTATATACCTAATAAATAAGGAAATTTGTATTTGAACGACTTGTCAATTTTTATAATTGTTAAGTGAAATATGTTTCCTTGTTTTAATAACACAGTTAGTTACACAGCGGGGTGGCATTTTATGACTGTCTCCACTCTACTAATTTTTTCGAGATCAGATCATTCACAGCCGTAACTAATTTGTGATACCAGTAGTTCTCTCATACACTGGGACTTCACCATTTTCCTGCAGAAATTCTATTTCTGTATTGTCAGTACTATACTGATCTTAGAGCCAATAAAAACCTCACGCTACACTGGGACAACCGCTCAGATATGAGACTTCAGACTATCTCTGGTTCGAAGACTGGCCATACTGATATCTCTGTAAAAGAAATTTTTGCCTTAACAGCGAGTGGCGTTAGAGGTTAGAGCGTTTCCTCTCTATGTATAGGTTTCGGGATTAAAATCAGGTCGCGTCACGCTTTCGTCTACCAAGGGGCAAAAATGGGTACCACGACTCTGATATTCAGTTAGAAGAGTATAAGGTACTGGTCACTCATCTTGCTTCCCATAACTCTTGCGCTTGAAGAAAAAACTTTCCACAACACTCGTGTTTTCACAAAGAACTTTATTGCAACTTCCCACAACTCTCGCGTTTTACCCAAGAAACTTATTGAAACTTCCCATAACCTTCGTCTTTTACCATATAAATCTATTCAGACTTCCCATAACCCTTGTGTTTTATCCAAGAAGCTTACCAAAATTTCCCAAAATCCCTCGTGTTTTATCCAAGAAACGTATTAAAACATCTCATAACCCCTGTGTTTTACTTATTGAAACTTCCTATAACCCTTGTGTTTTACCGAATAAACGTATTCAAATTTCCTATAAGGGGCTATCCATAAAAGACGTCCATAGGAGAGAGGGGAGGAAGGGGTATGTAAAAAGTGGACAACTGTGGACATGGGGGGAGGGGGTATTTAAGTTGAAAGTGGACGTCCAATTCACAAACCACGTGGCAACTCTCACTCCTATACAAATCTATCAAGAGTAACAAACCCACTTATCTTCGAAAGCTTCTTACTGTCCAGCTAAACCCAAATAAACGTTCTTCGGATTGTGTCCCTCTTGCCAGGCCTTCCAATCCTTCTAGACTCAAAATCTCCAATACAAAGTGGTTTTAACTTCTATGCTCCTGTTCTCTGGAACAAACAACCTTAGTATATTAACTCTCTGGGAACCGACATCACAGTTATTGTGATTTCATGATTACATTTTTAAGTTTTAAGTACAGGTAGGTGATTAAAAAATTTAAGCTTATGTGTTTAATCAAGACCATGTGGAGTGGACATCCACAACGTGGGAGGAGGGGGGTCAAAAGTGGACAGAGGTGGACATGGGGGAGCGGGGGGTAAAAAAATGCCAGGATTTTGTGGACGTCTTTTATGGTTAGCCCCTAACCCTTGTCGTTTTACTCATAAAACTTATTCAAACGTCCTATAACCCTCTGGTTTTACTCAAGAAACTTATTCAAACCTCCTATAACCCTTGTGCTGTCCCCCAAGAAACGTATTCAAACTTCTTATAACCTTTGTGTTTTACCCAAGAAACGTTTTCAAACTTCTTATAACCTTCGTGTTTTACCCAAGAAACGTATTCAAACTTTTTATAACCTTTGTGTTTTACCCAAGAAACGTATTCAAACCTCTTATAACCTTTGTGTTTTACCCAAGAAACGCATTCAAACCTCTTATAACCTTTGTGTTTTACCCAAGAAACGTATTCAAATTTCTTATAACCTTTGTGTTTTACCCAAGAAACGTATTCAAACTTCCTATAACTCTTGTGTTTTACCCAAGAAACGTATTCAAACTTCTTATAACTCTTGTGTTTTACCCAAGAAACGTATTCAAACCTCTTATAACCTTTGTGTTTTACCCAAGAAACGTATTCAAACTTCCTATAACTCTTGTGTTTTACCCAAGAAACGTATTCAAACTTCTTATAACCTTTGTGTTTTACACAAGAAACTATTCAAACCTCTTATAACCTTTGTGTTTTACCCAAGAAACGTATTCAAACCTCTTATAACCTTCGTGTTTTACACAAGAAACGTATTCAAACTTCTTATAACCTTTGTGTTTTACCCAAGAAACGTATTCAAACTTCTTGTAACCTTTGTGTTTTACCCAAGAAACGTATTCAAACTTCTTATAACCTTTGTGTTTTACTCAAGAAACGCATTCAAACTTCTTATAACCTTTGTAATTTACACAAGAAACGTATTCAAACTTCTTATAACCTTTGTGTTTTACCCAAGAAACGTATTCAAACTTACTATAACTCTTGCGTTTTACCCAAGAAATGTATTCAAACCTCTTATAACCTTTGTAATTTACCCAAGAAACGTATTCAAACATCCTATAACCCTTGCGTTTTACCCAAGAGACTTATTCAAATTTCCCATAACCCTCGTGTTTCACCCAAAAAACTTACCAGAACTTCACATAACCCTTGTCTTTTATCCAAGGAACTTATTCAAACTTCCCATAACCCTCGTATTTTACACAAGAAACGTATTCAAACACTTCCCATTACCCTCGTGTTTCACCCAATAAACTTATTCAAACTTCCCATAACCCTCGTGTTTTACCAAAGAAATTTATTGAAACTTCCCATAACTTTGCGTTTCACCAAGAAACTTATTTAAACTACCACGACCCTCGTTTTTACTCAAGAAACTTACTGAAAATTCCCATAACCCTCGTGTTTTACCAAAGAAACGTATTCAAACTTCCCATAACCCTCATGTTTCTCCAAAGAAATTTATTGAAACTTCCCATAATCTTGCGTTTTTACCCGAGAAACTTACTGAAACTTCCTACAACCCTCGTGTTTTACCCCTTATACTTTAAGGAAAAAATTTTATGCAATTTTTCCATAATTCTCGCTCTTAACCAATGAACGCTTTTAAAATGTCCCATAACCCTTGCGGCTAGAGAAAAATGTTAAAGTAAAGAAAGTAAGTAACCAAGAAATATTAGTTTATGCCAGCGGTTTTCAACCTTTTTGAGTCCATGGCTCCCCTGACCAACTACATTCTTTCTGCGGCTCCCCTGTGGGATAACTGGTAAAAACTCTAGCGATGTTTGGACATTTAGCGTAACTTTTTTTTTTTGAGCAGGAGAGCTTTGGAAAGGCTTTTAAACAATGTAATTTTTTAATGTAATTTTTAAAAAAATGCCATTGGACAATCTGTGAAAAAATTACTCGTACAAGAAAAAATATACACAAAGTGCACTTTGAAAATCCTTACTATAAAAAAGAAAACAGCACAGATAAAGTAATTTCTTTCTAACATATTTTTTTAGCTTTTGCCTGACAATCATTCACTGCACTCATCATTCAATCTCCATGACAAAAAAACTTTTACAGTCAAACTATAAAAAAAATATGATGAATAAAGTACCAGTCACCTCAGTGTGAAACTTGAGCTTGCTTGTTGTTACACAGCTTGTCAAATCGTTGCACCAATTGAGATACAGCTACCCTCCTATCCTTCTCCACATCAAGTCTGGATCTGAACCTGGTTTTTATGACAGCCACTGTTGAAAACCCAGCCTCGCAGAGATAAAAGGTTGCAAAAGGAATTAATATCTTCAGTGCCTCTTGCTCAAGCTTGGGAACTCCTGTTTCACTGAATACCAAAATTTTGGCAATGCCATGGATGGAAACTTCACTTGTAGTGAAGAGTATGATGAACGTTCTATCAGTTCTTCCTCTTCTGCAGTACGCCCGAAGGAGCATCACTACTGAAGGGATTTTGAACCCACTGAAACCTGTCACAATTTTCAGGAAAGTATTTTTCAAAATGAACACTGAGTTGAGATACGTGTCCTTGAATTATAGAAACAATATCTGCACTTTTTAGTGATATCCTCAATACAATCGATAAATTAGATAAAACATTATAGAATAAAATCAAAATAAGGTAGAAATAAAATATTGGGTTGCGATTAGCTTCTTCGCCCCGCCTGCAAACATATCGCTTTCGATAGGCCTTACTGTAGGGAAAATAAATATACAGTAACATGTTTGAAACAAATCGAGCGTAATTTTTGTTCTAGACGGAAGGAGAGACACGAAGGAGGGGAAATAATAATTAATGACATATTATAGAAAAAAACCACGTCATAAAAGAAAAAGACATGAGACTACAACTACAGATATAGGAAAAATAATAAAATAATTGATAAAAGTAGCTAAAAATCATACACATGTTAAAAGAGATATAAATAGAAGAATATTCTCTTACTGTAAAATAAAAGAGCAAATAAGCCTCCTGCATATTCAACATTAAAACCTGATACTAATTCAGATTCTCCTTCGGCAAAATCAAAAGGTGCTCGATTAGTTTCGGCTAATGATCTAACAAATCAAATTATTATAATAACTGGCATTAATGTAAATACCGGAAAGTTATTGAAAGCTTCATATCACTGAAGAGTAACTATTAGAATAATAGGAGTAAATAGTACCAAAATTATACTAATTTCATAAGAAATAGATTGGGCTGAGGCCCGAAGTGCTCCTAAAAATGCATATTTGGAATTTGAGGACCATCCGGCCAATATAAGTATATAAACATTAAGAGATCTTAGACAAAAAAAAAATAATATACCATATATAAAGTGTAAATTATGATAATAACTTGGTATTAAAACTCATAAACATAAACTTAAGGTTAGAGCTATAGACGGAATAATTAAAAAAATAAATTTATTTGAGTAAATAGGTAATATTTTTTCTTTAATAAATAATTTTAATGCATCTGCCAATCTAGTGTGATTCTAATTCAATTGGGGATAAACCCATCTCGTCAGGAGTTATGAGATTCGGGTAAGATTTAGGCTAGTATAGCCACCAGAGATATTTGAACAGATCAAGGGTATCGTAACCGTCATGGAAGGGTATGGATGCCCAAAGAAAATAGGTAGGATTGCCGACTAAAAGAAGATGTGCAGGAAGGCACCGAAGTGAAATACTATGTATAAGGAAGGAAGACAAAATATGTCTAGTGGAATTCCTAAGAATAAAATATATGAAGGAAATAATAATTATGCTATGGAAGCACTAAAAGAAAGATAAGTCTTGATGATAGCCTAAAGAATTTTGAAGATGCATGGACTTATGCAGAAATAATTTATGAAATGCCAGAATCGATGATTTAAATGAAACTGTCAAATTGTATTAAGAGCAATGTGTCGCTCATATAAGTTCCTGTGTTGAATAAAGTGAAAGTCGTTTAAACACAGAAGTTTTCGAGAAATGATTTCCAGTTGGAAGCATGAGTTTGTAGAGATATAACCAGTTAATATTTGATGACAGTTAGTCAGATGAAAAGACTTAGAACACAAAGAACAGTTCGATTACGAAGAAAAAAACTGTGGCCAGAATTTTGGTGACTACATTTCAGAACAGTAATACAATATCCCTAGACATCATTCAACATACTGGAGCCAGAAGGAAAAGTTCGCTAACAGATAGGACCCGAAAAATTCATGGGGTTTCTCGTCCGGTAGTCTCCACTACAAATATATGCTACATTAGTCAAGCTTTTCAATAAGGAAACAGCTCCAATATACAAGGTATTGAAAATACTTTATCAAGAACATTTATCGTTTTAAGAAGGTCAAGGTCAAGGCGCAACCTTATAACGGCAAGAAAGGATCAAGGTTTGGAGCAACCTAATTAAGATGGGAATATCGCCAGAAACAATTATCATCAGCTGGAAAAGGGTCGTGAACTGAACATTTTGAACTATATTTCGTTGACCTGTAAATTTTTAATCGGCAACACAAAGCAGTGACGTCATAAGAAAATGTTCCCAACTGCCAAAAGTCAAACAAGCCTCGACAAGGAAACTCAGGATTTCACTCAAAATAATTCAAGATCAGCATCCTTCGATCAACACGTCGAATAGATCTACGAAGCATCGAAGATTACAATACCAGCTTCGCTAGAGAAGGGTACTTTCCAGGATCTGGGTGAGATCGTTCCTTCGTAAAATCAAACAGTCAAAAGCCAGGACTGAGGAAGATATTTTACCACTGCAGATAAGTTCATGTTCAATGTCGAGACGTATTATCTGATCATCTGAACACCCATACGTCACCTTTTCTTGCTGATCATAACCTTTTATCATTATATTATACGTTTATCATCCTTATATGTATTGCGGGATTGGTTGGTAAAGCTTAATATTTCTGTAACTTCTTCGGAAGATCCAGAAATGTTAATGATTCTGTAGGGTTTTATTGAATGAATTGTCAAAGAAGTCCAGTGATTACACTGTGGAGTATTTGTCTTTGGTAATCCATTGAATATATTTAATAATTGTTTAGTTGTATCGTGGAGGTATCGCGTCTAATTTGGTTAATATTCTTATTTATGTAATAAGTCATTGTTTATTCGTGTGTTCACTACCTCCATCTTGTCTTCTTGTTATATCCGAACATGACTTTCTGTAATTGTAAGTCAAATTTTGTCTTGTTTGATTAATTAATATTTTGATACACATTTTCTTTATTTATTTATTTGTTCGACTTAGTTTCTTTTTATCTGTTGTGGAATGTTCGGTGATTTGTAAACAATCATTATCATCATCTTTGGCTAACTTGTGCCATTCATTACCATTGTATGTAACATTGCTCTTACATGAATTGAATTGACATTACGTTAAAAAATATATTGTTATCGATATTGATAATTAAATAATACTGCATAAAACATAAAAGTTTACCTATAATCATGTCATACTTAGAAGATTTCAGACAGGAAGGTATAAGAAAAGGTTTATCAGGTGCGAAATTAGATGATTATGCAGAAACCAAATATGATAAACATATAGCCCACTTAGACAAAATATCAAAACGTGAACTAAGGGCACAAGAAAATGAATTGAGAGCTAAGGAGTTGGCTCAGAAGGAAAAAGATCGTGAACATGAATTGGCCTTAGAGATATTAAAAATGGAGGCTGCTGCTCTGGCAATAGAAAAAGAGCATAAAATGAAAATGGAATCTGATGCTCTGGTACGAGATGCAATAGAAAAAGAGCATAAAATGAAAATGGAATCTGATGCTCTAGTTCGAGATGCAATAAAAAAAGAGCATAAAATGGAAATGGATTCTGATGCTCTGGTACGAGATGCAAGGGAAAAAGAACATAAAATGAAAATGGAAGAGAAAGACAAAGAAATTGAACTAGCAAAAATCCTGTCTCAGGCTTCCGGTGATAACTTTGGATCAAATAATGATCATTTGTCGTGGATACCAAAATTCAAATTGCCTAATTTTATCGATACTCGAGATTGTATCGATAGTTTTTTAGAAAAATTTGAGATGAAAGCCAACGATATGAAAATACCTAAATATCGCTGGAGCAATTTATTATCAGATCATTTGACAGGAAATGCCCAGAAATGTTTCATGCAATTAGATCAACAAAGTCGACTAGACTTTGATATGGTAAAGCAAGCCCTGTTAAGAAAATTCAGGTATACGGAAGAAGGTTTTAGGGAAAAAATTTCATGCAATTTTACCTGATAAGAAGGTTGACTTCGGAGAATTTATCTCCTCCATAAAACTTTATCTCAATCGTTGGATTGAGTTAGCTGAAGTCCCTAAGACTTATGAAGGGATAATTGATTTAATGTTAAGAGATAAGGTTCTTTAGGCATGTAGTGCCGACCTAACAGCTTTTTTGCAGGAAAGACGTCCCAAGACCATTGATGAGTGTGAGAAACTAGGTCGACAATATGTCGTCACCCATCCAGACAGAGATATCAAGAAATCTGCACCAGATGATTCATTACCAGTGGGTGCTGCCTATCATGACTATGGAGACCACCGTCAACGTTCTAAAAGTTCGGATGGTAGAAACAGGTTTAATTTTAGCTCCTCCAATGGAGGAAGGTACAATTTTTCAAGAAGGTTTTCACCTGCTCCATATGAGAGAAATAGGTTTCATAATTTCTCTAACAGGGGTGGTGGATATCACGGTGGTAGATGGAGTGATGATATCCATTACAAAGAGTATAGACAATCGTCTAATGAAAGACCACAATGGAATGATAGCTTTCATGATGATCAAAATAATAATGAGGTAGACAATACTAGAAGGGCTAGTAACCAAAGTGGTAAACGACATGAAAGCATAAACAAACGCCATGCCAATGTTTGCGCGGAACATAGTAGGAGTGATACAGATCATGCTAATGCATGTGTGTCCTATGCATCCACCAATGAGAATGTAGAAACACATCATGCCAATGTCGCTGTGACAGATACCATAAACGATGAGAGCTGTCCAGGTTGTAAACCTTTATTTCAACCTAATGAGAGAGTAATATTGAGTTGCGGTCATGCGTTACCCACTCTAATGTCAGTCTCTGCTACTGATAAATTGGATGTGCAGCATGGGTTTGTGAATGGTCAAACCGTCTCTACTATTCGGGACACGGGATGCACAACGATTGGCCTACGTCGTTCTTTAGATGACGACACAGCTCTTACTGGGCGTTACGTAAAGGGTGTTACATTTGGTGGAAATATTGAGTTATACCCAACAGCAGCTGTATCGTTATGTACACCATTCTTATCAGGCCAAGCTGAAGTATGCTTGTTGCCTGAACCACCAATTAATCTCATAGTGGGAAATGTGGCTGGTGCTAGGGAATGTTCCCAGGCTAACATTGAAAAATGGACTCACCAGCACCCATTACGCACAAAGGCTTCAAGTACACATATCCATAATACACAAATTAGTTGTACACCAGCTTCATGCAATACCATTCGACATTCTCATCGTCGATCATCTACATATTCTGCTGAGAGAAATACTGGACGTATTATTCTGGTCCGTAATGTTCCTTCTGGCACCAAATGGTGGTCGCTCAGAAAAATTTTTCTTTATGCGGGACATGTTCAACACGTTAAGTTCGCACATAGACGCAATTCTTCCACTACTGTGGCATTTATTCGTTTCCGCTCTACGTCTGATGCCAACAGAGCTGTTAAGCTCATACATATGTCATCATATGCTGGCCATATACTCGATGTTCGATTACATCGTCATCTTTGACATTACATTGATTACTCCATACCACGCACTCTATTAGTTGCGTTCTCGTGTGCATTACTTTTCTAGTTCAGATGTTTAGCACTACATCTGTTGCTACAATAGCTCTATCAACTACACTTCTTGGCTCTTCGACATTCTAGTGCATTTTTTATCTATTACTATCCTATACGTTTGGACTTACATCGTCTTTGTTTACTATGTTTGCTGATCAGTCAGAATCATTAATTCCTTGAGCACTTTACTTTTCTACCTTTACCATTGTCTGCCTTGACGTGCAAAGGTGCACCATTAAAAATTCAGTGGTCAGATAATGCTAATCGTTCGTTGAATATGATAAAGTCTGCATTTTCAAAGCATCATATTCTATCGATTACTGATGCTCGAAAAATCTTTTTTCTCAGAACGGACGCTTCGGGGACAGGCATAGGTGGCTGTTTGATGCAACGTTGGGACGACAGGCTTCATCCATGGGTCTATATTTGATGATATACATTGATACACCGATCCCATGTGTAGGATTTATAAAGTCAAAATAGTGTAAAAATAAAAATTACTGGAGGTGTGAGGTTTCGTTTTCGCTCACGCCAGCAATAGTATGGATTTTAGCAGACAGTAGCTAAGAATAAATAATATTATCTTTCCCTAACGGCCTTGAAACTATTTAGAGCATTGGGACACGATCAATCCGGTTTTTACCTGGAGGGAGTGAGAGAGGAGCGACAGAAGAATGATACTTTTGACACGTGTTGGTTTGAAACAACACAATTTTGTAAGCGAACGCGCGTAGTATGGTTGGGCAGGTTTGAATAAAAAGGCGGAAACGCCACATGCATACCGCTTAATATAATCACATCGTGGGAAAGGTTCAAACACACAGACAGCGCATGGCCTGCCAAATAGTACAGTTTATGACGTAACAGACTAGTGGTTTCAGTTTGAACAACGGGAGAGAGGGGGAAAGCTGGAGTATTTATAGAGAAGTAGACATTTACGAATATTATGGAAAATATATGGAATTCTTTATTACAATGGATATGGCCATAAAACTTGGTTAGTTTAATAGAATATCTTCTCCTGAGTAATAATATGTTTTAAAATACAAATTGCTCCAGATAATAGTAGAGATATTGACAAAATACTATATTGGTTCGTAGAGACTAACAAGCAGACCCTCGTTTTTGCATTCACTATCGGTGACAATTTTTTGCACGCGTTGTTAAAAAGAAGCAGAAGACCGACAGACAGAGGTACACGAAAATTGGCTGTAATTTTGCTAAGATCGGACGGACCGACAGACAGAGGTACACGATAATTGGGATGTAATTTTGGCTTTCTTTTCAAATTGAAGTCAGAATTGGGAATCGTCCGATCTCATTGGCCAACACATTTAATATTACTGGACAATTTGACGGCTCGACGCCATTTGAACTTATACTGTCCCTTAGCCAGGACGATGTACTGAAATATGAATTTTAACTAAAACTAAAGTAACTACTTAAACAAATTCATAGACAAGCCGGCAGCAAAGCTGAATCTGTGCCATGGTCATCGTTCCTGTGTTTATTCATTGAATTTGTGGTAAGACAGAAATTATTAATATTTTATTTTAAAATGTGAGTGTGAGATACTGCCATATGACAAATATTACGACTGTAAGTACTTAGACTAGGTCCCTAGCAGACCTATGCAGGGCCAAGAGGTTGATTTATCTTATAACAAACTACCAGAGATGTAGAATACACATGTTTTCTTAGGTGGTCAGGTGTAAACATATCACCCACCTTATTGTATGGAAAAAGGAGATTAATGAAAATATTGCAGATGCAGTGCAGCCCTTAGAGGAGAGGAATGTGAAAAAACTGATACACCTTGTTATGTGGATGAGTTGGGTTGGTCAGATAGATCTAACCCAGGTCTTTTATTTTGCATGTATTATAATTTGTGGAAATAGTAGATTAAACAGGATGTAAACAAGGAAACATAATTTCATGTTACAGGGTTTTTGTCTGGCACTAGTCCGGTGCCAGATTTCTGAGTGAAGAATTTGAGAAGACGTTGTATTCCAGTAGTGATAGGTGTACACGCTGTCTACTCCATTACTTTTGGACAAGTACAACAGTGGCCGTTGGCCGGAGTGACAACTGACAGCTACTACATGTGCTAGATAAGTATATCATCTGGCACATGACCTTTCATCAACAAGAATTAGTGTTTCCCTAACTGACATAAATAAAACTATTTACACCCCAGAAGTTAAAATTAAAAGTTGTGAAATAAAGACATGGGAGTGATTACAGAATCCCGACCCGCCATCCAGTGTTAGTTTAACAGTAGTATTAGAAATTTATTAACACCATTATTAGATTTTAAAAATATGTGTTTGGACAAATTGTCCCTTTTGTTTAATCGATTTGCCTATATGTATATAAATTGATTACCTTTGAGTTTGAAAGTCCTGACCAGAAGAATACTAGGTTCAGGACAAAATAAAATTGTAAAAAATAGTTTAATACCAAAATTTAAAGCATGGTGTTAGTTCAGTTGATCATAGAATTTAATATTTGTTTGTGTGTGTATGGTTAAGTATTAAAGTACCATCACACCACAGGTTCATAACCCTAGACATTAGACGTAGTCATCATACATACTAGTCAAGAATAAGTCTGAATGAGATCATAAGGTGGTAGCAGAAAGGCTCCCTTAAACTTCACCCTAAAACTTGTTATACTCAGGGGCCTTCACAGCTGACCTCATTCAGTACAATATAAATACATAACAACAACATTTCATAACATCTAAATCCACCACATATATTGGGTAGCTCGCTCCGGGATTTAAATTTACCACACTATATCTGCAGGAAGCTTCTACCAGCAGAACAACGCTACGCAGCTGGCGAACGGGAGTTAATTGCCATTGTTTGGTCGATCTCCAAGCTTTCAAAATATCTAATTGGCCGAAAGTTTATACTACAGACAGATCCCATGCCGCTGACAGCACTGAAAACCAAGACATACAACAACCCAAGATTACACCGATGGTTCTTATTGCTGCAAGAATTTCATTTCGACATCCAACCAATTCGTGGATCCGATAATTGGCTAGCGGATCTGCTGTCCAGATGGTCTGATGAAAATAACTAAAACTAGGTATCCTAATAGAATGTCAGATCATGCACAGTCATTCAAAAGAATTGGAGAAGATGAACAGATTGTCATATTAATTACAAATGCAAAAGTGTTATGGCTATTCACGCTGACTAGTTACTATACAGAAGTGGACATTTAAATATTTGACTTAATATTCCATGGTTCCTATGAATATAACCTAAATGAACTGGAATAGTGACATTATTCCGAGTGTTGACATTTACTATACTGTACAGCATGTGCAGAGGTTCTATTGCATTCACAGTGAAAACATACAGACTCACTCGCACATAAACTATGTGATAGTATACATATTGACATAGTGAATTCTATTTCAGGAAAGTGAGACAAACTTTATAGACGATAATTAGTGTATTTATTTTCATCACTTATAACTTTTAGTGACATTTTATTTGCACTTTCAATTATTTAATCGAAATTGATTGGGTTTGATCGCAGTTAATTGGTCTTTAATCGAAATTAATCGTTTTAATCGAAATTAATCGGTTTTGATCGGGATTAATTGGTGTTTACTTAATATTCTATTCAGCGTCCACCCGAGGTAAACGCTTGCGGGACGAGGGGGTCATGTTGAGTGCGCATCATGGGGCATAGCGATTATGTTAAAGTGGAGTTGGAGAGAGATCGCTTTGCACCATGCTGTACACTCACCAAACACAAAATAAATGCGATCATTAACTATGACTACGAAGTAGCGTAAAATGACGTAGAGGACATAGTGACAGGATTCCATAGCGTCGGCTTGTGTGGCAAGGTCCACTTATAGCAGTGTAGTTGATTCTACTCTCAAAGTGTTTATATTAGATGTAGATTTCAAGCAGAAATCTAGTGTGATTCTAATTCAATTGGGGATAAACCCATCTCGTCATGAGTTATGAGATTCGGGTAAGATTTAGGCTAGTATAAGCCACCAGAGATATTTGAACAGATCAAGGGTATCGTAACCGTCATGGAAGGGTATGGATGCCCAAAGAAAATAGGTATGATTGCCGACTAAAAGAAGATGTGCAGGAAGGCACCGAAGTGAAATACTATGTATAAGGAAGGAAGAATAAATATGTCCAGTGGAATTCCTAAGAATAAAATATATGAAGGAAATAATAATTATGCTATGGAAGCACTAAAAGAAAGATAAGTCTTGATGATAGCCTAAAGAATTTTGAAGATGAATGGACTTATGCAGAAATAATTTATGAAATGCCAGAATCGATGATTTAAATGAATCTGTCAAATTGTATTAAGAGCAATGTGTCGCTCATATAAGTTCCTGTGTTGAATAAAGTGAAAGTCGTTTAAACACAGAAGTTTTCGAGAAATGATTTCCAGTTGGAAGCATGAGTTTTTAGAGATATAACCAGTTAATATTTGATGACAGTTAGTCAGATGAAAAGACTTAGAACACAAAGAACAGTTCGATTACGAAGAAAAAAACTGTGGCCAGAATTTTGGTGACTACATTTCAGAACAGTAATACAATATCCCTAGACATCATTCAACATACTGGAGCCAGAAGGAAAAGTTCCTTAACAATAATCGACCTTCGATGTGAAGACAGTTCATGATAATTGTCACGGGTTGCCTCCCCTTGCTCTGCGCAGTAGTGGTTCAACAGTGGCCAAAACCTAGAGTATCTAATGTGGGTCTTCCAATGTGTCTACCTTCGCACAAGATTACGCTTGGCAGAGTTGTAGATAGAAGGATAATAGTGATTCTGCCTTGAGGGAGTTTTCACAAGATATTTCAGAAATCAAGAACAAAGCTGAATTAGATCTGAGCATGTAAACTTTTTATCTGACGCGCCGCCTTTTGTGAAGATGTATATTGTATGATTTAGCTCGTTCAAGCCCCCAGCTGATTTATTTCTGCGAAATTCCTCTTATTAGTATTATTGAGGGAAGGCCATTAAGCAGCTCTAAAACAAAATCCATGGTGATATCACGAGAAGAAAGAAGACATCAGATTAAGCTGGGAGAACAGGTTCTGGAGCAGGTCGACCACTTTAAATACCTCGGAGCTATTATAGACCGAAAGGGAGGCATCAAAGAAGAGTTGGCCACTCGAAAAGCAGCAGCTGGGAGACTTTTTCAGGCCATAAATCGAGGATTCCTCAGCAAGAGAGAGGTTGGTAAGAAAACGAAGATGGCTGTATACCGCTCCGCCAATGTCCCAGTCTTGACATATGGATGCGAGTCATGGGCAATGATTACAACCCACAAAAGCCAGATCCAAACCTCAGAAATGAGGTATCTGAGGAAGGTGGTTGAAGTAACAAGAAGAGACATGGTCCGCAACCAGATCGGCTACCGCGACAAGCATGAGAAACAAAGAGCCAGGGATCCAGACCCCCAGGACGACCCAGAGTCCGCTGGGAGGACAACATAAGACAATCTTTGAAGGACCGAGGACTAGAATGGAACCAGGCCAGGAGGAAGACAGCCGATAGGATAGTCTGGCGCTCTCTCTTCCAAACCTCTACACCTCACGGTAGAAGGGGAACGACTAAGTAAGTAAGTATTATTATTGTTGTTCTTATTGGCTCTTATTGGATTCACACGTGTGCCTTTCGCTCTGTAATAATTAATTCAAATATGAATGTGTCAAAATCAGCACATACAAATTTAATAATCCATTACATTAACACTAGTAAATAAATATGACTGGTGATTATGAAAAATAATTAAGTTTCTTCACAGAAAAGTCTTTAGGCTTGATGAATTTAGCAAAATAAAGTTGTCTTGGCCTGTCAAAATTAGGACTTGCCAAAATACTGAAGTGCTGTCGTACCAGATAGGTTGTGAGTTATTTTTGTCCCGTCTGAGTAGAGTGGATGGTGATAAGTACGTGAGAAAAAGGTGTGAGAAATAGATTTCACGGGTGAATAACCTAAGGAGATGATATATCTCTGGAATGAGTACGTTTCTCTAGTCCAGCCTATCTATACGACTATAATTTAGTACAAGAACACCTTGCACTCCTCATACATATAAATATACGTTTAACTACACACATACACAGCTATGTGACAACAAGACACACAAACGTAAAAAAAAACTACGGATAATTGGGTATTGGTCTGACCAACACACAAAGGTCAGTTTTCTTTGTTGTTTATTATCATTAAACTTGACAACACCAAATATCTAAAGAAATATCAAATAAAATAACAGATTTACATACATATGACATAGCAGAATAAATGTTCCCTCCCCCTATTGAGAAAAGAACCCAAAAAGTTAATAAGCCCAAAAGTTAGCACTATGTTACAGAGTTAGACAGTAAGGAAAACAAGTTCCTATTAAATGCTATCCAGTAAAGTAAACAAGTTTAAGCAAAATCCAATGTTGGTAAAGTTCCTGTAGCAAAGAAAAATATTCACTCTCTCTGTCATACAGTGGCCACTCAATCACGCTTACCTACTCTTGGTGATCTCCCTTGGAAAAACAATTATCCTGAATATACAAATGCCAGGTTTAATTGCCAAATCGTCCCCAGTCCATCCTCTAACAAATCAAGACTAGTGAGGTGAACGCCGATTCGGGGGTTTTAATTTTCCCTGGATGAACAAAATGTCACCGGGAATAGTTAGTGTAGCAAAACGTGCTCTTGAGGTTCACAGTTAAAAAAGAGGAAAGTACTTCCGGTATTGGGACACATCTGTTTGCTAAAAATGTTACATATGATGATGATAATAAAAATTATCAATGACAACGGAAGCTCTGCGGCAACATGTCCGTATGATCTCAGTTTTCTTGTACAACATTTCGGTATTCTTCCCAAAACGATTAAGATCCAATATAGTTCCCAGCAGGAAATTGGGCGCACTAACAACACGATATAGCTAGACGTGTTGAAGCTCTGCCAAAGACTTGCAAATGAGAAATAAGTATATAAGGCGAAACCTTAAGGAGCCAATTCTGGCCAATTATTCATGCTCCAACTAGGGAGATATATTAATACATTTTTGTGTGTCTTCCCACTACTTGGGACCAAGACCCATTACATTATTCATCTGTAACGTCTGTCCATGACAATGGACTTTCGGATCTGCCTCCAGTTTGTGGTTTTTTTTCCTGGTTAGCCACTTATCGCCGCGATAAACCGCGCCATCCCTGTTTAAGAATCGTGCACGGTTGTAAGCAAATAATTAAACATACAATTAACTTAGAAGCGCTCAAATGTGCGTCTACAAAATACTAGACTCACATGTGAGGATCTCAAACATTTAACTCCCCCGCTAAAATAACTTAACCACAACATTAACCATTCAGTAAAGAAAAGACCGCTGGACACCCTTGATCAGGTCTGCTAGGGATATAAGAAAACAATTATGGAAAATGCCACTCCTCCATATAGCTATATATATGCACACAGATGAGGGACAAGACGATCTCTAATCCACTCCGTCAGTCCTGATTAAAGCTAAACGGCACAGGTGTTTTCCCTTACGCCTATACGGTCAGCTTTTGCTAGAGCAGAGATTAGGTCAGATGGAGTTATGCAACTCTCTCGCACCGGCAGTAAGCGTACAATGTTAATTATTATTCAATTATCCACACGCGCACTTACATAAATATTGCCTGTCATTAATAGCTATTAAATTGTCGGCGTCTGTTTGTCATCGTATGATATTAAATAATAGGCACTTATAATAAATACGCACAATGAAATAAAATGTGAATTATTTTCTGTCACTATCAGTCGCGCCTAGCATATAAATCAGTCAACTAAAACCGTCTCTTCTTGTGTGAGAAAGTGGGGGGTGAAAATTAACATTATAACTTGACATCTGATATAAAATAGCTACGCGTTATTTTATTTCACTGGTTTTAACAGCTAGAACTCTAAGTGAATTATAATGGTAAAAGCTTAACACTTTTAATCACGTAAACACTAATTTCTATTACCAGAAAATCAGAGGGAAAATCCCCACGAATGCTATTAACACATCCTCCACAATGGTTCTAGCACTACGTGCTTAAACTATCCAAAATTTCTGAGAGACAACTGATAGCAGGTTTAAGAAAACACAGTTTATATCTCGCTATATTTCTCTGATCTATAGATGATGTTACTTTTCGCACTATTGTTAGTAACGGAGAATCAGAAACATGAGTTCCCCAGATAAAGGTTTACGCCCGTCTTCCGTTGAGCGCTTTCGCCCCGACATCAAAAGACGAGTTTCTCGAAGATTTTGCCCGTGAGTCTACTTCAAAGCGTACTCGGGGAAAGATTCTGCCCGTGAGTCTACTTCAAAAGATTATGTGTTATTCACGTGCGGCCTGTTAGGTATCGTATGAGTGACAGATAAGCATGCGTGATAAGACGCGGTAAACAAATCTGATTCGCTACCTGTTATGACGGGCAGGACACGAAAATTTGTAAACTTCTTTTGCTTATGTTCAAAGGAAAGAGGCGTGACGAAAAAGTGAATAAATACAGGCTGTAAATGCCTGGTTTTGCCAGCAAATCATAGAACGCTACGAGGTCTAAAAAGACTGTCAGATTACTGTAGGCTCTTTTTCCATTATACGTCACAAGTGCCGATGCTGATTTTCCGTAAATTCGTCTCTGTGATGAGGGGCACGTTTCCAGATCAATCAGGAAGTATCAAAGCAAGAATATTCAGGTGTCGATCTCAAGCTTCGAACCACAGTCTAGTAGTAGAGCAAATGTTCTCTCCGGGTTGTACCGCAAATAGTCGGGTCGCCTCGTACTGGTACCACAAACTTTAAAGGAAATAAAAGAAAAAATTCCGCTGCTTAATATCTTTTTGTCCGATATTAATCAGGCGCCTTTTCCCGCTGTGCGTCAGCCATTTGTTTTCTCAGATAGTTTACTCTTCCTGAGCATATCACTCAGAGCATGTAATGAAAAATCCCCAGTATGTCAGTTAATTTAAGGAAAATTTTGTGACTGAACAGCGGCAGGGGCTTGTGCCGGAAGGAACAGATTAAATTTACTTACATTCACTAAACGATAATATACATCTATTCACAAATTGATATAATCATCACTCACTCCTTGAAGTCTGGGGTTACCTCTGCTGTTGGTTATTCCGTGAAACCTAGTATGAAGCGATCACCAGCGCTTGCAGTGGTGGTTCAAGAATGTATCATTTTCACATGCAGAGGTTGCCAGTCTTGTATGAATTTTAACACCACTAACATGTCAAATTCACATCATAAAAAGTATGTTACACTCACCTCAATAATCGAGAAATTTTAGACTTCTTGCTCAGTAGAATATACTTGGCAACTTAACACAGATACGTCGAACATATGTCTGGGGTATTATTTCTATTTCAGAATCCCTGTATGACTTGTGAGTAGTCCTGTAGAATTCCGGGTTCCATATTAATATTGGCGAGTCTACTACTGATGTACAGACATGCTCTTAATACTTTTTTCCGGTCATATAAATTCAGAATCCAACACTATTCTTTTCTATGGCAAGGTCCGAGCTGTCTACTTTGACGATTTCAGAAATGCAGTACCGTACGTCAAACATTTTCTACGTTATATCGTAGGTTCCCGGCCCACGCTTCCACCTGGCGTTTTCGACAAAACTCCAAATCAGCACGATTGTTTATTGGCGCCTCAAATGCCAGCCAGTACATTAAAAGTAAGTGTTATGAAAACATTTCCTCATGTAATATTTTCCATGACTCATACGTTTGAAAAATTCAAACAGTCACCCTCCGTATATGGAGTTGTGATATTCGTAAAATGTCTCAAAGTTGACATATCACACTTCCTACTCACTATTCCAACTGTCTTCCGAGATTGCGTTTATCTATAATCACATGTCCCAAACAGTCGAGTTGGAAGTGATTATGCAATCTTAAGCAAACACTTCATCCTCGCCTCTACCTGGAGTAATTGTGGTATTAACACGTTTAGTTATTAAATTAATCTCTCAGGGATGGGCGATACGCTTGTCTGGACATACGAAGTGAAGTGTGACAAATGGAAACAATGACTCTAGTACGGAGTGCAGCGAAAATGAGAAATAATAAAAAGGGGAGAGGGAGAGAGACAGTGAGAGAGAGAGAGAGAGAGAGAGAGACAGAGAGAGAGAGAAAGAGAGAGAGATGAAAATGCAAGAAAAATTGAATGGTCCAATTTCGTGACAATGATGATGATGACAATGATAAGTAAACGATAGAAAATGTCTTAGAAATTTAAAAAACATATATATCAAGAAAATCAAGAAAAAGAGGAAGAAGAAAAATAAAAGAAGAAGATCAAGAAGAAGAAGATGAAAAGAAGAAGAAGAAAAGAAAAAGATGAAAAGAAGAAGAAAAGAAGGTCAAGAACAAGAAAATAAGAAAATATATATATATATATATAGGATACCGTTACACGCCTATTGAGGTATATTGGGAATCCGGTGTTAGGCCCGTATTTTCTTGACAATCGGCACACTAGGAGTGAAGTGGTCAGCATCACGCCGGCCACCTTAACCTTCCCAAAGTTGTTCTAATACCCAATTCATGAGGCTGGATCGACCCCAGAACCGTTTGCGGTCTCAAAATGTCCACTTCAACTGGGGATCGAACCACTGCGCTACCGCGGCTCCCATATAATATATAATCCAACGTCTGTCTGTTACCTCAAATCTCGAGAACGGCTGTACCGATTTTGATGCGGTTTTGCCCAGCTTATTGGACATTTCTCTGGGAAATGGTTTAAGCTGTATATCATCATGGTACGACGTCAGAAGGCTGAGCAGTGAATTTTTCTTCACTCCATTTATTCTTATCTCGTGGGACAAGGGACGTAAAAACTATACCGTTTCTTGGGTTAACGTCCTTAGCTTACAAATTGTATAAGTCATAAATTTATCCCTTTACGTTAAATTTACAAGAAGTGCGTTGCTTTCTGTTATGCAAGTTTTCTAAACCAGGATTCCTGACAAGGAAATTTTGAATAATACTCAGCTATGTAGAGTTGTTACTTAAATTTACAAGTGCGTTGCTTTCTGTTATGAACATTTTCTAAACCAGGATTCCTGACAAAGATTGTTTGAATAATTCTCAGCTATGTAGAGTTGTTACTACCAATTTCGTTTACACAGAAGCCTTCATTTAAATTATTTGTTCTAGAAGATTTATGTATGTTTTAACATAATAATTGGTTAGCGATTCATTTGGATATGGAGAAAAGGCAAGTAGATTTATTTGTATTTATTTCAATTACTATTCTGCTGGGCAATATTAGGTACCTACCTCATCCTTGGAAAAAACTTTTTTTGTTTAAGTAGATTGCTGGTTGTGGTAGCGGGAAGAAAGTCTGCATACCAAGAATCCAGATGATTGGCCGGCGTCGACTTCAGCTATGAATTCTTCTCGCATTACCAAATGTATGTGACATTTTCTCGAGTTAGCATGCCGGGGTCAAGTGACTGTAATACTAATGTCGTCTACAAAGAAGCCCTTACTTAATTCTTTTTTTTTTTAACTTGCCAAGGGAATTTCGCGCATGTTTTATATTTTATTCTGCAAAAATGGCTTTGAAGTTACAAGAAGCGCAAAACATTTTTTGAGGGAAATAATTACTATATTTTATTAAGTACTATTCTCCTTCCTTTTTATGTTTAAGTATGCAAGTGAAACTACGCGTGTGTGGCTTTATAATGTATCCCCTTACAGCATTAATTTATACAGGTGTAATATTTATACAGGAAAGGGCATTAGTAGTGTACGTGCGTACATTTATACATAAGAGCGTGAGTGTGGAGGTACGTATGTAAAAGGTAAAGGAACCCGTTACACGCCCATTTAGGCATATTGGGAATATGGTGTTAGGCCCATATTATCTTGACCGTCGGCACACGAGGGGTGATGTGGTCGGCATCACGCCGGCCACCTTAACCTTCCCAGAGTTGCTCTGGTACCCATTTGGGGCTGGGTCGACCCAGGAGCCGTTTGTGGCCTAAAAAATTCCCGCCTCATCTGGGGATCGAACCATAGACCACTGCGCTAGGAAGCCAGTGCACTAACCACTATGCTACCGCGGCTCCCTGGTGCGTATGTGCTTGAATGCAAATGTATGTGTGTGTATATATATATATATATATATATATATATATATATATATATATATATATATATATATATATATATATATATATATATATATATATATCTGATATGTTATAAACAACTTGAGGTACGCTGGTATACAGTCTTAATAGCAAAAAGTGAAAAGGGGCTGCAGGAAATAGTTGATACAATAGAGATATAAAATACCTGGGCACATTAATAATAACGGATGAAAGATGCATCTTAAAAGTGAAGAGCAGAATAGCTCAGGCAAAAACAGTGTCGTGCTGGAATTAAACAATTCTGGCACCTGCCAGTTTTAGACCACCTCCATTTCCTTCTTGATTTTATCCCCTCCCACTATCACCTATACTTGCTACTGCAAGCTTTTTTCTGACGTGAGTCATGTCAGTCTTACGTTGGACAGGCTAATTTCCACCATCTTTTTATGTAGACATCTGTGACCAGAAAAAGGCTGTTTCGTGTCTCTTTCTTGTGGGGACCGGCGAGTTCCCTAAGTCCTTTGACACAGGAAAAAAACCGGACACTGGAGAAAGCCTTCGCCTTCTCATGCCTCTTTAATGATGGTCGGCGTAAATCCTTTAAACATGTCCTGAGTCTCTGTGACTGGAATCGTTAGAATTTCCCTGAGTCTTTGAATCAGAGAAAATCTAGCAACCCAAGAGCGTCTAGGCAGTTACGCAACTTTTCTGGTATCATGCAACGCCAGGGAGAAATTTCTCTCGAGTATTAAGTCTTTTACTTCTGCCCTGTCCCGCTGCACAAACGCACGCTTGGACACCTGCAGACGTGATTTTAGTATAAAATGAGACTCCTATTATTCCTCATTGCCTTATTTATGTTTCTGGAACCCATGGTCGTGTAAAGAGGTTGCCGTCTCTGTACAAGCTTGCCGGCTGCAAATTGTAGTTTAGGAAATTCTTCATATCGGTAAGAGCTCTTTTAGTAACTAGATAGTGATTTATTTATTTATTTATTTATTATTTTTTTTTTTGGGGGGGGGGGGGGGGGGGGAAACTAAGACATAATCGGAGTTAGAGTACAGATATAATCGTTCATAGCGAGAAGGCTCAATATTTTTGGCACCTAACCTAAAGCACTAAGAAGTTACATTTAAAATGTTTTGTAGGAAAGTGTGTGTGTGCGGGCTAATTACAAGTTTCCTAACCCAAATGTAATTCCCATGAAATACCTGTAAATATTGATATTTATGTGTATATCAGCCCATTTAATGTAGCCTATAAGGAACTTTTTAAATTGTTTGTATTAATTTTGAGAGACGCCTGTGCTGGCAGCATTACTGCTCGCCGGAGCAAAGTTGGGCATGAATGTTTACATACCTTCAGCCTAACGTAAACGCTGAATGGGAAACAAGACGATAGAAGAAAGGGCATGGTCGTCGCTGAAAGAGTGGAGCCTACATGACAACAACCTCCAGCATGAGAATGAAGGTAGAGCCAGTTACTGCAGCACTAAGGTGGCTGTCTGAAACTCCATCGACCAGGGCCGGTATATTGTCAGACTCTCAAGCGATGCTTCGGAAAGTTCAGAACGGATGGCTGCGAAAGGAATGGAAAACATCAATAGAATCCTCAAGTCTTCAAAACCTTGTGTGTCCGGGTCATGCAGGGGTACGTGGCAATAAGAGAGCTGAAAGACTGCCCTCGAGAGCACCCACAGTAAGGACACTGGACATGGATAAAGGAGAGAAACTAAGGGCAATTTATGATCGCCTGCTGGATAATGACACTGCAGTGGTTGAATCAACAAGGCTGAGACTGTTGGAGTTTGGCATCAAACGTGGGACAAGCAGAAATGGACTAAGAGGATGTATCCGTCGTATGTGGTTATAGAAGGGCGCGTTAACCCATAACCTAAACTCATTTTTATATAACCTTTTGGATTCCGGGTTACCTTACAGAGTTACTGGTAGCTAACCCGCCTCTGAATTCAGCCCCATAGTTCCGGATCGTGGATTAATTGAGATCAAATTCTGGAACTCGGCAGCAAAAGAGAGGGCAGAGTTAAGGAGACATAGTGTACTCCCTTTCAACAACGATCCTCCAAGGAACAGTCGAAGGTAAACGGAGAAGAGGAAGGCAAAGAAAATCCTGGGCTGATAACATCAAAGAATGGGCAAGACACGGTTTTTCCACACTTGTATGCATTGCTAAGGATGGAGAGCAGTAGAGGACCCTGTCTGCTGATGCTTCCACCACAGCACCCCTACGACCCATGATGGGTTACGGGTTGAGATGATGAGTGTACTGAAAACATTAATTTCTTTGATTTTGAAAAGGCTTTTGACAGTATATATTGACAGTCTATGGAAAATACTGAGGGCATATGGAATTCCAAGCTGCATAGTGTCAATCATAAAACCCTCTATGCCAACTTTACGTGCATCGTAGGGCAGAGCAGCCTAACCTTTGAGGTGAAGACAGGAGTACGACAGTGATGCCCCATATCAACCGCTCTATTTTTCACAGTCATAAGACTTTGTGATGCGACAGACAACAAAGGGCAGTTCAAGAGGACTTCACTCTATTCACATTCTACATCTAATTCACATCTACCGTCTCTGTTGTCGCTCAGACTTTTGTCTTGTCGCAGACAGACTCTATTTCACCGCTCGTGACAAGCAACATTCTATAAAATTAAGTATTTTATGCAACAATTCTTTGTCATTGGAAGTAAGAGAGTTCTTCAGTGTTATATAGAACCTATCCTGACATGGGAGTAAGTCATGGACAAATTAATAAGCAAGTAGGGAAGGGCACTAGGGCCACAGAGATGTGGTTTTACAGAAGAATGTTAAAAATACCATGAACAGCTAAAAAGAGTAATGAGGATGTCCTGAAAGAGGTCCCTGCGCAAAGGAAACTTATTTTACAAGTTAGAAAAAAGCAGTTCACTTTTGTGGGCATGTTATGAGAAGAGGAAAGCTGGAATATATCGTAACAACAGGTCAGATTGAAGGAAAAAGTGATAAGGGAAGACAAAGAGAGCAAATACTGGACAGTTTAACATCGTGGCATGGAAAGAAGTCAACAGCTGAAATTATAAATTGTACTGGAGACAGGAAATTGTGGGGGGGGGGGGGACCACACATGATCTCCTACGCTACTACTGGGCATGGTACTTGAAGAATGGTAGACTAGACACTAATGTGGAACTGATGACGTGAAAGAGACATTGTAAGAAGAACCATGTGGAACTGATGACGTAAAAGAGACATTGTAAGAAGAACCAGGCTTGACGAAGAAGACGCTAGTGATGAATAGAACACACACATTGAGCAAACTTGTTGATAGATTTATCAGGCAATCCATGTTCCGGAATCCACAGGGTTAAGAGGCAACGAAATGTGAAACGGGGCGACGAGAGGTGTTAAGAAATTGTAAAAATTGCGGTTCTGACTTTTTCGGTTCATTCCTTAGTATGTCTTATGTAGTTTTACTTTTCCTTCCCCGGACTGCAACCTGGTCGTCGTTAGCATAGTTGGCACTCCCATTTGAGTGACTGCATGAATTTGTGTACCAGAGGAACTCTAAGAAGGTTAAGGTGGCCAGGAACATCACCTCTAGTGTGCCGATGGTCAAGAAAATTGGGCATCATATTGCCAATATGTCTCAATGGGCGTGTACAGGATCTTACCAGGAAAAAAATATATTTATCTTTGCAGTATGCCGCATTACAAAACTGTCAATTTATTTGTTTAAACTATGACTTCTTGTTTCCTACCTCGCATTCTAATCTTTTTATACTTTGTTTGTAAAGAATGAAAACTATGTCTAAGTCAACAAGAATTGTGTACAAAGAAAAACCCGTCACGCACAAAAACGAAATCGAAGAAATCACTTTTATAACCAGAACTAACCTGCAGAAAATCAAAATTAGTATAATTATAATTATCGGGAGGAGAACAGTAATGATGACATGTCAGTGTTGGAGATGGGAAATGAAATGTCAGTGTGTGCGTTAAAGTAATGTCAGTGTATGTGAGATGATGTAATGAAATGTCAGTGTGTCTGCGTTAAAGTAATGAAATGAGATAAAGTCCCAAAACCCAGTTACAATTTCACATCAACATAATCCAACAGATTTATACATTTACTTCTTCATTTTGAATAGAAGTACTTGTATTGTTTGACCAACTAAAACATAAAACAAAACATTTAAATTATTCCACATTTATTTTTGCACATAGAAAAACATATCTTTCTTTAAACATCACAATTCGCAACACTTGCATTATTTCACAAATACCTATATTATGTCCTGTCACCGTAACAAATACACGCCAATCCTTACTGTCTGTTCGGCGCTGTGCACACATGTGAGGTTTGGCATGTGTTTGTTGTCGACATCCATGTCGACGGGGGGTATCAAGTGAAATAATGTTCCCCAAAATTTTTTTTACTAAGTTGGCTAAATAAGTAACGTTGTCAAATTAAAATTAAAAGTAATGAAATGTGTGTATGTGAGATGATGTAATGAAATGTGTGTATGTGAGATGATGTAATGAAATTTTTTTTTTTTTTTATTCCTCGCATGAGGTTGCATATTTTTTCCTCGCATGAGGTTGCATTTGCCCCACCCATACCCGACCCTGGTCAAGACCACATGTCCCAACACAAGAAGATCCAATGACAACATGTGTCATTGTAGTGATCCTCTGTGTTCTCACACTAGGTACCTCATGACATGAAAGTCACTACTGTTTCCCGTGTGTAGACACATGATCCCAGCCAAAAGCCGGATTCTAGGCATTGGGTTGTGCAGCGTAAAAATACATACAATACATACATTGGAAACCCCACAATATGTGGGGAAACCAACTTTCTCGATGTAATGAAATGTGTGTATGTGAGATGATGTAATGAAATGTCGGAATTGGGAAGAGGAATTCTTAAAACGGAGGTCCGACAAACATTATAGGAAGTTGCGAATGTCCAAGAAAACACATTAATTATGAGAATTGTTGTTTACGAGTGATTTCCGTCCAAGATTCACTTAGACGAGGGTTTTCTACACTGATGTGCCGCGAAGGGTCCGCAGGTGTGCCGCTAGAGTTTGTGGGAAGGTCGAAAAAAAGCGAGGACAAGAAATTAAGTTTTCATAAAAGGTCGATAAGAATGAAAACACAGTTTAATTTTAATTTTCAAAAAAAAGGTACAACAGTAAAAATATTAAGTGATGCCACATTCCCGTATCGGCAGTTGATAATCTTATTTGGAGTTGAGAACACTATTTATCCTAATTATAACCCATCAGGGGTTGAAAGGGATATTTTTCATCGTTAAAAATAAAAATGTAGTGACCTCCCCTTGTAATGAAAGATAACCTTTACCCACTCGAACATGGCCGAGATAATCTTAACAAGGGGAAGTCACTATAGCATACATGTCTACAGAGAGCTTTAACCGCATTTTTTTTTGGGGGAGGGGGGGGGGGGGGGGGGGGGGGGGGGGGAGGGCTGGGGGGGTTCTATTTCGTGATAATTATGTTGTTATATCTGAATTTGCTTGACTTATTTTTTATGACAGGGACAGATTTCTAATTGACAAACGTAAATTAGATGATGACAATGAATCAAGTGTAGCTGACACTAGTTCTAGCAGGTATAACACATAGTACAGTTAGTGTTAGTTCTGAAACCGCTTGCACCAGTATACTGAAGACAACTTGCCCTTCGGGTTCATTCATCTGGAGAAGAGCAGCCATGTCCTTTGATAAACTGGCAAACTAAGCGATGGTTCCAAGTAAGCTGAAAAGACATCTTTACACAAAGCACTCACATTTATTTTTGCAATACAAGAGACACTCCTGTTCTCAAGAGTAGAATAACAAACAAACAAACAAACAAAAAACACAAATAACACAAATATTAATACGTCTTACAAGGAGAAAGGACAAGAAAAAACCCACGTTGCGGCCACTAGGCTTTCGTCAGTGACAGACAAACAAGAGACAGGATGGAAAGAAAGTAAGAATCAAGTGGAGAACATAAAACTATAGAAATGTGGTAGGGTGGGCGAGAGATGATGAAGCTGTTGTGATATGTAATCCCTTTCTTGCACACTCGCAACCGACCCGAACAACAATAAAACTCTGATTCTAAGGCAGGGGCTGTATTTATTCATACAACCCTGTCAGTGACCCGGACCCACCAAGCAAACTAATGAATAAACATTAAACAGGTAAGCAAACGAAACAAAACACCCAGCCAGTGCTTAATTGCTAATTTGCTCTGGTTTTTTTGTCCATCTCCTACCCACACAGGGCGCCTCGTTTCGTTTGTTCTCTCTGGGCTGCTCTTGCAAAAATGGGTCTTTCGCCGGCTCACTCTCTCTTTATATAGGCTGCTAGGGCTAATCGCTCAACTTAGTGCGCGCGCTAATTGAGCCACGCAAATAACACACGCGATGCATGCTCTAGAAGGAGCGAAAACACAAATATACAACACAAATATTTCTAGGCTGTATTGTGGCCTAGTAATATATCTTCCTCTTGAAGATGTTGTGATAGAAAGGCACTGAACCACGGAAACAATGGCGATGACAAGATGGCGCTGTTACAGAAATAAGAGAAAAATATTCCCTCTTGGTGTCAAATGTTGGAGCCAAGAGACAAATTCAACTACACTGCATACATCACACTCAGACATGACAGAATAGATAATAAAATAGGAAGGGTCTTCAAAATAACTGACTGGGGATCACAGGGGCATCCTTAAAGTATCTGGCACCTGGGGCGGATCCTACATTCTTACAAAGAAACACATTTGCAAATATATTTTAAACAGCAAAAACTGTCATAATAGTTTTCGATAGAACCCCCTCCCCACCCCCCTACTGGCTGTCACCCGGGGCGGACCGCCGCCCTCGCGCACCCCCCCCCCTCCTTAGTACGCCACTGGGGGAATCATTCAACACAGAAAATCTTGAAGGAATAAGTGTTACCATAGATAGTGACAAGGAAGTACTAAAAAAAATAAACGTATACTGTCCCAGTGGAAATTTACAAGTAAATGATTTCAAAGCAATTAGAGTAAAACTACATCCAAAAACAGTAATAGTAGGAGTCTCCGCCCAACTGTTCTTTTGCCATCTGCCAGTTGTCCGTAGAAGATATCTTTCTTGATGCGACCATCTTCCATGCGGTGGACATGGCCAAGCCAGCAGTTAGTCTGCGCTGTCTAAGCAGTATATACATGCTTTGAAGGCCAGCAGGTGACAACACCTCGACATTTGTCACTTTATCTTTCCACGAACTTAGTAGGGTGAGTGAGTGCACACAGCTCTGTCTTCTAGTAGGGTGAGTTAGTGTAGACACAGCTCTGTCTTGTGGTAGTTTGAGTTAGTGCACATATTTCTGTCTTCTGGTAGGATAATGTGGGACTCACTGCAACAGTTTTTTGGGGGGATAGCTGCTGCTACTCACTGCATTGTGAAATATATTGAGATCAAAAGAAATCAGGTCCAGCACAAAAAATCTGAATTTCCAATTCTAAATTTTCATTTCCAATGTCAAGTTAGTCCTATCGTATGGTTCTGTAACATGGAAAACAGCAAAAACAACTACCAAAAAGTTACAGACCTTCATTAATAGATGCTTACGTCGACTAGAAGGATTGAAATGGTATGACAAGATCACTGATGTGGAACTGGTGACAAGAACCAAACGAGCGGCATTAGAACAAGAGATCAGATGGAGACTATGGTGATGGATAGGACATACATTGAGAAAACGTGTAGATGTCATTACCAGACAGTCCTTGCTTTTGAATCCTCGGAGTAGGGGCGATGGAGGGAGACCAATGGACGCATAAAGAATAGAACTGAAGACATACATAAAGGGGATAAAGAAATGGAAAGAGCTTGAGATGGTAGCACGGGACAGGAAGACTTGGCGTAAGTTTGTTGACGGCCTACGATCCTTAGGGAGGTAAAAGGTTGATGATGATGATGATGATGATGGTGATGATGATGATGATGATGAATGTATTATGACATTAATAATAATAATAATAAATTCTTTAAGCACCAAACACGGCGCATAAGGCAGAAACCAGTGCTCTCCAGGTTGTTCGTTGTGACGCCACTCCTTTTAGCTCTTGCACATTATTTAGGCCCAACGTTCTTCCTTCTCTTATTATTGTTCTTCTGGGTGTTTCTTTTGGTCTTCCTTTTTTCCTCTTACCCTCAGGAACCCAAGTGAGCGCCTGTAGTGGTATTCTGTTGTTTTGCATTCGTAGGACATGACCGATATATGACCATCGTCTTTTCCTTATATAGTCGGAGACATATTTCTGCCTAGAGTCTTCTCTTATTTGTCGATTAGTCTTGAATTCTTTCCAACTGATGTTCATGAGTTTCCTAAGACATTTGTTCTCGAATGTATTCAGCTTGTTCTCCAATGATTTTGTTATTTTCCAACTCTCACAGCCGTATGTTAACACTGAGATAACATTTGAATTAAACAGACGAAGCTTGGTATGTATATTCAATGATCGTAATTTCCAAATGTTAGATAATCTATTGAAGGCGCTAGCTGCCAAAGCAATTCTAGTATGGATTTCTCTTGTTGTGTCACCATCCTGAGTCATTTTACTGCCTAAATAATTGAAACTTTCAACTTTCTGTAGTTTTTCCCCGTTCAAGATGATATCAAAGGTCTCGTTAGAAAAGTTCATAGCTTTAGTTTTAGAGGCATTTATTTGGAGACCTATTTTAACCGACAGATGACACAAATTATTTACTGCTTCTTGGGATTGTCTGGGTGTTGAACTTAAGAATGCTAAATCATCTGCGAAATCCAGGTCCCCCAGGAATTTTCCATTTGTCCATTTTATACCTAGTTGTTCATTGTGGGTATAGTTTCTCATAACCCAATCAATAGCTATTCCAAAAAGTAGTGGTGACATAATACAGCCTTGTTTCACCCCTGTTTCTACTGTAAACCATTCTGTATTCCCTTTATTTGTTCTAACACAACATCTTATGACATTACGTACTAATATACTCATGGAAAAAAGTAAGTGTGCAGCGCTCAACAGGGCACTGTGCGTGTGTTCTTGGGTGAACTCAAATGCAAGTTGGCACACATTTCTGTGTGAGTGTTTTTCACTTACCCGTGCAATTACAATTGGATCGCACTATTCATGGGGAGATAATCACGGTGCAAGATAAATCACGTGAAAAGTGCTGTAGGGGAGAATTTGTCACAGATAAAAGGAAGGTAAGTGTGTAGCTCTGATCACAAGCATGTAAAAACGTAATCGTTGAAATAGAGAGTACCAAGAGTCCAACAGAAACATCTTTTTTGACAATGCCAAGATTGAACCAACAACAGCGAGCAATCGCTATAGGGATGTTAGCTGCTGGAGCGACTATATTAGCTGTATCCCAACATTTCAATGTTCACAGGAACACTATATCACGCATTCAAGCTCGTTTCCCCCAAACTGGATGCACTGCTGATTGCCATAGAAGTAGCCGACCACGAGTTACCACCCCTGCACAAGACCGTTACATACACCTTATGCACTTGCGTAACAGGTTTATTCAGGCAACATGGACTGCCAGGAACATTCCAGGTTTAAGACCCGTATCGTGCAGAACAGTGCGGAATAGGTGGACATACACGGTACTGAAATCAAGATTTCATTTTTTCGTGGGGATGCCACACTGACTTTAGTTTTTATCTTTCTTTCATGACACTTTCACTAAAATCAAAGTGATCACTTGGTCTTTTATTCAATATTCAACCACATTGTGTGCCAACTTTTATTTCATTTCGTTCATGAAATCACGTACAGTGCCCTATAAAGTGTTGCACACTTACTTTGTTCCATGAGTATATTTGTTGGCATCATATTATGCCACAATTTTTAATAGTTACTTACTTACTTACTTACTTAGTCGTTCCCCTTCTACCGTGAGGTGTAGAGGTTTCAATAGTTACACGAATGTTAAACCTGACACATCCAATAGTCAGTCCAGTGGCGTCATTGGGGTTGGTGTCACCCGGTGCGGTAACTCATGGTGTCACCCCCATGGACCTCCTCCCGTACCAGACCATACAGAATCCCTAGTAATGTGTTTTGTACTAATGTTACTCGTAAATCGTAATTTCCGTATATCACTGAATGTAATGTCAATAGTAGTGACATGAACAACTAGCACAATTAAAATTACACCTTTAAATTACAATATCACACGCACAGCCGAAATGTATTTACATTTACATAGTTTCATGTGGTTAAAGTGAAAATTAGGTAAGAAAACAATATAATTCGAAGTAAATACGTAGATAAATTGATAGAGTACCGTACATGGAAGCTGGGCGTACGAAAAATGTTTTTGTGGTTATAACTAACTACGGGGATATTTTTATACAAAATTATACATTTCTGCTGAAACACTGCACAAAAATTGTATAGACAGTCATTTTGGTGCCCCTCCCTCTGATGGTGTCACCCAGTGCGGTCCGCACACCCCCCCCCCTCCTCCCCAAAAGTGACGCCACTGTTCCAGTCCGATACAGCAGTGTAAAATAGGTAGTGAAGAGAAGAGAATGAGGTATCAAAAACATTAAATTTGTTCCCCCCGCGTTGCCGATCAAAGGGACAATACTGAATTATCTGAACTTGAATTTATATTCAAAATTATGTCCCATGTCGCTCAAAATGTCTTATCGCTTGGCTCCCACACAGTGTTGCCAACTCGGTGTTCGTTTATTTATTTATTATATAGCTAGATCTAGCAAAGTGGTGACGAAATGTACTGTCAGCTGCTTGCGTGAAAATCCAATATAAAAAATAATAATCTTCAAATGTCAAATTAGTTCTAATGTATGGCTGTGAAACATGGCGAAGAACAAAAACACCTAAGAAGTTAAGATTTTCTAATATGCGCCCTTGTGTAGAATAGGATTGAAGTGGTATAACAAGGTCACCAGTGGGGAACTGATTATGAGAACCAGGGATGTGCTAATGGAACAAGAGATGAGAAGAAGACGCTGGTGATGGACGTGACACTTACTGAGGAAACCTGTTGATAGTATTACACAGCATTACTTGTTCTAGAGTCCTGAGGGTAAGAGAGAAAGAGGGAAGCCAAAGAACGCAAGGAGGAGAGAGCTTGAGACAGTCTTGAAAGATAAGAGGTAGTCATTGAAAAAAGACAGTGCGTTGACTTCACGGGACTGGAAGCCCTGACATATGCTTGTTCAAGGACAATTCTCACTGGGTGGGGTGGGGGGTGAGGAACTGACGGGTAAGGCATGAATGAATACCGTTGATTTTTTTTTTTTAATTTAATTATTAATTAATTTATATTTGAATTATCTTTGGCTACGGTTGTTTAAAATTGTCATATAAATATATCTACGTAATCTGACTTTCAAAAACGTATACACACCAGACCACAAGGTCTTTTATATTAGAACATACGCCCTAATATAACCGACGGTCTTTTCAACCCCCAAAAAATTGACTTCCGTTTTTACTTACTGAAAAATCATAAGACCTCTGCAATCTTAATTCAGTGCCAGTTCTGTGTTACCTTCTTCACTTCGCCTTATGGAATATTCGCCATTTTTATCATTTCTAATGATTGCTTGACGTTCGATCGCCAGAGCGGTTTGGTCGCTTGCTTCTTACGGCAAGGTTCCAGTGTTTTGCGTTCGACAATTTACTGGTAGCGTCACGTTCCAGTCTACTCAGCTGTAACTGGATACTTGATACTGCTCTTGAATTAGGGAAGGCAAAGGCAGAGAGAAAGGAAACTTGTCACCCCACAGCATAGTATAGAGAAATCTATAACACTTCACTCCCCTATCGCAGTATCTGCTATAGTACAACCTTGACTTTTGTTCACCTTTTAATACCGACTTTGCTCCGGGTAGCTCACGGGATTCTATGATAACATAAAGAATGAACAGAACCACTTTTTTCGTAAGAGGCGACAACAAAGAGGTTGTGCATATAACTGGCAATCTCATCTCGTAAAATGAATCACTACAGAAAGCACTTCTGTAAGAGAATGTGATTTGACATAGTGTTCCACATGTGAGTCATATGCAGTGGGGAATCTACACTACCTAATAAGCGGATACAGAAGATGGTGATTGTGACGTACGTCTAGTTTGACAAGTGAATTCTCCCTGATATGATGGATGATTTAAAGGGACCTTTAGCTTTTCATAACATTAGAACCCCTGAACATTTGTTGTAACCTTTCGTTTGCCAGAACTCATTCCACCGGGACTCATTTAGTAGTGCGGCACGAGATCAAAGAGACGAACTGAGGGATTTTAGGGGAGACTATCGGCGTTATCAAAGACAGTAGTGGTCCCTGATACGAGACGCAGTTGCTTGCCGCTAATTTCGCGTCTCGGTGTCAATCGCAACCGAGCGAACGGGGGAAAGCAGAAACGGGCAGCAGCGAACGGAGATACGAAGACCAGGGGGCGGCTTCTTCACTTGATTTGGCGGTCAGATCCCCAAAAGTTCGTGAGATCAAATAAGCTGTCAAGTTTATCATGTCCCACTCAACTTACATTCCATTTTAGCTAAATAGACCATGAAGAATAGACACGTTATCATTCGCTGGCCAGAACTTGATAGTAGCACTAGCGATATTTGAAATCTTGCTAGATTATCCCCTGGATTTTCATTTTATTTGCAGTGAATTCTATTTCTGTGCAAAGCGGTAATATATATATGGTGTAAAGTGATCAGTGGTCTAGTTCATTCATTATATTTCATTGGATTTTGTGTTAATTTAAATCTATTAAATTAAACCATCTCAATAGTTCCAGTTGTAAATATAATGATCTATCTATTATATTATTTCAAAAGATAATAGATGCTTAAATTAACTTTTAAAGTCGCGAAGGAATTTATAATTAATAAATTTAGTTAAGTCCTATATTTATAGATGTGTGTTTTTAACCACTAGAATTCGCGCAGTGTTTATTAAATACATAATTAAATACTCGAGTGTATTATAGGCTTAACGGGAAATTTATCGCGCGCTTAGAAGATTATTTGTTTTAAAGTATGATTATGTTGTTATGGGTTTTCTATCTTTTTCTCTAGATTGATCACCTTTTGCAATCCCAGCAATAACGAAATCTTTCAGAGTTTCCATACTCGGTTCTTAAACTTCCAGACAGTTTGATGAGACATTTTTTTTAAAGTAAATCTTGTGGTGGTCCGGTACGGCCTAGCTAACATAATTACATGAAAGAAAGCCTACCCAAGATCATTTGATTATTATCACCAAATTAAATCTGTAAGATAAACTGGAAGATGAACAGCGCCAGTAGCGATATCATGTTTACTGTGAGAGAGTACATAGTTTCCTGACTGTGAATGAGCCTAGTTTTCCCTCAATTGGATTTAATAAAACTATCATCACGCATTGAAGGAATTTTACCATAGCGGAGGATTAAAAGAGACCACTTCATTTTCACCCCTGTGCCGAACTGTGTTAGTGCCATCCCATAGACTCCTTTTATATATATATATATAATAAACACACGAGAACTCTTAGTCTTCAAGTCTTGCGATAAGTGAGAATATTTGTTACCAACAAACCCTCGCAAACATCTGGGGCGGGACATCGAAGGATTAGACAGTTCATATGTCAAAGAATACTTGCTGTTTTTATATACTTTTATGGATCGTCTGAGGCTGCATTCGGTAAGTGTGTGAGTATATGAGTGTGGATCCTCACGCGTGTGTATGAATGACAGGAAATTTAATCGTTTTCTTTTGTAAACCTGTTGTTAACTTTCTTGCCTAGTAAAATAATTTTTCTGTATTCCCTGCATTGTTCCTTTAAGGGGGGAGTTGCTAATTGGTTAACTCTGTTTAAACCCCCCCCCCCCCCTCCTTTCCATTCGCTTAGTAAAGGGAAGAACAGCTGGGAAGAACAGGTTTTTTTCTATCACCTATACCTAAATTTGGTAACACCTTTTTTCAGAGTAATTAACTTTACTGTTAGGTTGACGTACCCGTGTTCCTGATATTATCTATCTCTGGACTGGGTTTATCTTTGTCTAATAAGCGGGAAGGGCTTAGTCGATACCAATCTTCTTCACCCCTCCCAAATTTGTTATTTGCATTTGTGTACTTATGATAATTTATGTAATACCTGATATTTGTTAGTGATTGATGTTTAAAGTGAATAAAATCACATAAACTCACTTAGTACGGTGTTGGATATACCCACAGCCCAACTTTTCCCCTATTCGTTTAATATAGTTTGTATCTACATCGTCTGTGTGTGTGAAAAACACCAAATCGGTGTGCGCGCAAATGCGTGTCTGGAAAACTGGCAAATAATTGTTTGACCAGGAGAGCGGAAGAGAAGATTGAGAGAAGCGATTTGTCGTAAATAAGTCTGTCTTTACTCTCCTCCAGCACGGTTTTCGCAGGGTTTGCTGTCAGATTTTCAACCAGAGAGTACACAACGAAGTGGATTGGCCTTGAAGTTGGAATTGCAATGGGGTGTACCATCTCTCCGATACTATTCATGATGGCTATGCAGGTAATCCTCAATGCGGCTGAAGGAATGGCTATAGATCCAAAGCTCGGGGGAATGTGTCACATGCCACCGCTCAAAGCATTCATGGATGACACAACAATTCTGACATCAGATGAACATCAGGCCCGGAGGATGTTAAAACGCCTGGATGAACTAGTCAGCTGGTGCAGAATGAGCTTCAAACCCAAGAAGTCGAGAAGCCTATCAGTCAGGAAAGGGAAGATAGCAGAAGACATATTCGTGGTTTCCAACCAAAGAATCCCTACTGTTATTGAGGAACCTGTTAAAAGTCTTGGCAGGGTGTACGATGCCTCATTAAAAGACTCGAAGGCAGTGCAACAGACAATAGAAATGGCAGACAGAGGGCTACAGATCATAGACCAAAGCAGAATCTTGGGAAAGTTCAAACTGTGGTGCCTCCAGTTCATGTTGATACCGAAGTTGCTGTGGCCACTGCTGATATATATGAAATAAGCACAAGTACAGTCGAAACTATAGAGCAGAAGGTCAACAAGTTCATGAGAAAGTGGCTAGGGGTACCACCAGGTCTGTCAGATGTAGCACTGTACTGCAAAAAGTCAAAACTTCTGCTTCCTTTCAAGTCAGTTGTTGAAGAGTACAAAGTTGGAAAGGCAAGGCTTGCAATGATGCTACGCGAGTCAGCTGATGACGTGGTTAAGTCCATTCAGCCCACACTGAAAACAGGAAGGAAGTGGAGAGTGGAAGAAGCTGTTGATGCTGCCCAAGAGTCACTCAAACTGAGGGAGGTAATCGGATACACACAGACGAATAGACGGGGATTTGGTCATGGAGACATCCGCTGGTGGTCCAAGGCATCAAGCAGGGAGCGCAGAGACATGGTTGTTCATGAGATACGAGAGGCTGAGAATAATAAGAGGTTGCAAAAAGCAGTGCAGCAGGTCCAACAAGGCCAATGGACTACATGGGAAGGAGCCCTGCAGAGGTCCTTGACATGGAATGATATATGGCATATGGCACCTCTTAGGCTCAGCTTCGTTGTTAGATCAATGTATGACCTGCTGCCGTCGGCCACCAACCTTGTGAAATGGGGAAAGTCGGATGATGAGCAGTGTCCCCTGTGCCAGGGGAGGCAGACACTCGAACACGTGCTCTCAGCGTGTAAGGTGTCATTAGGGCAAGGGCGATACACCTGGCGCCATAACAAAGTGCTAAATGAGCTTGCTGCGACAATAGATCTAGCAAGGATGAAGGCGAACAGCAAACCCAGGCCGAGCACCGCAAATACATACTTTCTGAGGGCAGGAAAGTCAGCACACCCCAAACCGAGTAAACCAGGTAGCAGTTTACCATCTCTTCTTGATTGTGCAAATGACTGGGAGATGGCGGTAGACCTACCTGGACGAGGGGCATATCCAGAGAGTATCAGAAAATCGCGGAGACGGCCGGATATAGTGCTTCATTCTTCTTCAACGCTTCAGGTCATACTGATTGAACTGACCGTGCCATTTGAATCCAGATTAGATGAGCAACATTCGTTCAAAGCGGCCAAATATAGTGATCTGGCCGCGGATCTGAGACACGAGGGGTTCACTACAAGGGTCATGGCTGTTGAAGTGGGCGCAAGAGGGCTTGTGGCTGCATCAATGTATGATCTATTGAAACTGTTGGGGGCTGAAGGGACAGGCGAGAACAAGGGCACTGAAGAGGCTTAGTGAAACTGCCGAAAAGGCATCAGGCTGGCTGTGGAACAACCGCAATGGGCAATGGAAATCGTGACAATAAACGCTGCGGTACAGAAAACACCAGGAATTTTTCTAAGTCCACAAAACGCTGAGTTTTGTGGTGTACTAGTGAGCGGGCTGTGACTGAGGGGCAACAGGCGATGTATATTATAGGAGGTGTCAGAGTCAGAATTTCAGTGGCTAGGCTCGGCGGCTTCGCGATGGTGTCTCAGTGTGTGCGACGGAACGAACGGAATAATTTGTCTTCTCTTTGTTACTTTCACAATTGCCTCCACGGCTGGCGGAGTTGTGGATTAAAGTTGCTACCATAAGTGAAATGGGTTCATTTTCGATACAAGACAACAGGAGGCTGAGACGCTTGGGAGTCATGACCCAAGTGGGCCCGCCCCCTTAGAGTGTAAAGGAGTATACTGGGCCGAAACACTTGTCCGATGGGGGGACTTCTTCTGATGATCAGATTGCCTCCTGTTGTATCGCTCTGTAAAGAGTTTCCTATCATCATAGCAACTGTGAAGCAACTATTTAATATCTACATTTTCTATCACTGAGCTTTCCATCATCATTTTCCACTCTAAACCGGACCACTATTTCTACGACTCTTTTCTCTCAAAATAAATTTACGACAGTGATAATAGTTAAGTGAATACTGACTTTCTGCATGTACTTTTAAGTTCCAATCTACACCCTTTACCTTGTGAATTCCACATTTAGTTCTGTGTGTTGATAATTTTGTTATCTTTCTTTAACAGCATGGCTATCCAGTTTGATTGTTTGTTTGTTATTTTTACTTCAGCTGAGCGTTCGATAATCAGTGGTTAGAGCGCTTGCCTCTCGCGGTAAAGTTGCGTGTTCGAAACCGGTAAAGTCACGTTCTAGTCTACCCCGTTGTAAATGACTCTGCTCTTAAGTTAGGGAAAGCAAAGGCAAGAAGGAAAGCAATCGGGCACCCCAATCTCATATTATTCTACAGGTCCTAAGACACATCACTCCCCCTCCAATTCCACATAAACCTTCAGACAATGCAACGGTGAAGAACGTACGTAAGTACCATCTAGTAAGCCGAAATCATTTGTCCTATTTACTTTACCTACAGTGAACAACAACAGGATCGAAACTGAATCTTGTACTTCCTGGTACACCGACTTAAGTCATCCGAACAACGATGAATTGTATAGTTCCAGACTTATCACATGAGCACATTGCAGGAGGTATAATATCAGGTCATAACGTCTGTGCCCTGTATAGTCTCTGTCGCAAAGAGCGCATACAAACACACACACCACAAAATGTCAATAATTTTCGACAGTCTATTGGCATTAAGTGTCCTGTCTGCTTTTAAAGTTACACTTAATTATCTCTTAGGAAGACCCCCACCTGCTCCAGGAAACTCAATCTTTGTGGGCGGGATCAATGTGTCACGTGACGGTATCACTAGGGACAGTAGTATCCTTCGATTCTGAAAGTCTGATAAGTGTATTGAACTCTTGTGAACTGGAGTCAATGTTCTTGGTGGACATAAAATTAACTACTTGCAATGCACTAATGGTACAGTCTTAAAGCCATAAAATAAAAAGGGGCTACAGGAAATGGTGGGTACGAGAGGCGGACTGACACTGGTCGGTGCCACGGGAGGGAAAAAAGGGGTCATTGGCCCCTGATTATCGATTCCACATGGAGAAACTAAGGGCATGTAAATTGTTCTACTAAAGAATGAACCAGAGCTGGGGCACTGCATGAAGGATGGCCGCCATCGTGCAAAGTGGAAGCAGTTTGTTGCTGCCCTACAAGACGCCGCCAGGCGTGATGGCCACTGACGGCTTAGACAGTCAGCGGCTAAGTATCAAAGAAGAAAAGAAACCATTCTACTGCTGTGGACCCTCGGGCTATTCCGTATTCAGACCTATTCCGTATTCAGACCTATTCCGTATTCAGACCTATTCCGAAGTTATTTTAATTATGCAGGTGCACTTTCATGGAATAAGCTTTCTGCATTCACAAGTCATGGAATCTTGAAAATTCACCTAATGACAACTCTCGGTTTCCTAAATAATTATATAACATCATATGTAGGTTTTGAAGATAATGTTGCCCTGTTCAATATTAATTATGATAAGGTACTGTAAATGTGTGTAACTTTTATTGTACCACTGTTGCAATGTTGGGATTTTTATTTTACTGTATTTTATTTTGTTATTTTATTATTTAAGTAATTTTTAAGATAGATGTGAGAATAAATGTATTCAGTATGAAAGACGAGAGAAAGGAAAGACAGAATGTTAGATGGACCTGCGTGCCCAATTCTAAACCCTTTGAAAATAAAGTTCGTTCGTTCATACAATGTTTCCATTAGTATTTACTTGTAAACGTTATAGCTTTGTTTTTAATTTTAAATATGTGATTGCTTTATTATTTCTCTCTCTCTCTCTCTCTCTCTCCCTCTCTCTCTTTTCTCCTCTTTCTATGTGTGTATGTATATGTGTGTGAATGTACATGTATGTTTAACTACTCAAATCAATGACTTATTACTGAAGTTAAGAATGTTTTAATTTTAAAAACACTTTAAGAATTGTATTATTACAATGCAGAAATGTAAAAATGCAATAATGCCTATTTCTTTTTCTTGATGAAATAAAGGTTTTGTTCGATCGTTCGCTCTCCCTTGGTGGGTAGAAAACTGGCAGAAAACAAAAGGCATTATCATCAATCAATCCATCAATACTCTTTAGCTCCCAAAGGAGCATAGGTCTTCAACAAACACATGCCAAGTCTTCCTGTCCCGTGCCATCCGCTCAAGTTCTTTCCACGTTTTCCTCATCATTTTCACCTCTGTATCCAGTTCTCTTCTTCATGTGTTTTTTGGTCTACCGCTGTCTCTCTTTCCATGTGGATTCCAGAACAAGGACTGCCTTGCAATGCTATCAACAGGTTTCCTCAATGTGTGTCCTATCCATCGCCAGAGTCTGCTTCTCAATTCTTGTTCCACTGGCACTTGTCTGGTTCTTGTCATCAGTTCCACATTTGTGACTGACTGAAATGGTATGACAAAGTCACATGACACAGCATTATCATAACTAGCAAAAATACGGAGGTAATTGCCATCTAGAGAAATAGGCTTCACCAGAATGCACCATCAAAGTAAACTGGACATCATGATCCATTCATTCTGATCTCAGAGATAAAGAGCAGAATAACTCGAGCAAAAAACAGCATTTCGCAAAAGGAAATGCATTCTCTACAGCAAATCTTTGTAAATGTAAGTAAGGAATGTAGTTCTTCAGTGTTTTACATTAAGCCGATCCTATCACATAGAAATGAAATAAGGATAATCAGTAAACACGCAAGAGATCTTTATAGGTCTCAGAAATATGGTTTTACAAAAGAATGTTAAAAACACAGTGGACAGTTAAAAATTGTAATTCGGAAGTTCTGAAAGAGGTAGATGAGCATAGAATGTTTATATGCGTACATTCATAGGGAGCAATGTGGTCTTTGGGCTTGTTATGAGAAGAAGAAAGAATAAATCAGTTATGACAACAAGAAGATTGGTGGAAAAATGGAAGGCGAAAAAGATAATGAAAAGTTTGATATGAAAGAATGGAAACAAGTTGTAGCGTGAGGTTTTTATTGGCTCTAGGATCAGTATAGTACTGACAATAGAGAAATATAATTTCTACAGGAAAATGGTGAAGTCCCAGTGTATGAGAGAACTACTGGTATCACAAATTAGTTACGGCTGTGAATGATCTGATCTCGAAAAATTAGTAGAGAGGAGACAGTCATAAAATGCCACCCCGATGGGTAACTAACTGTGATATTAAAACAAGGAAACAGATTTCACTTAACAATTATAAACTTGACAAGTCGTTCAAATACAATTTCCTTGTGCTGAAGGGTGGATGTTGGAAGATGGAATGCAATGGGTTTGTAAGTTTACATTATATATATATATATATATATATATATATATATATATATATATATATATATATATATATATATATATATATATATATATATATATATATATATATATATATATATATATATATATATATATATATATAGTACAACAAGTCTTCCAATTATAGGGAAAACATTAAATCAGCTGTGCTGTTAATCAGTTCTAGCAAATTTATCAGCAGTGCTGTTAATCTTGTCTCTCACTACGCTAAATCGCTTTTTCTTCATAGACAGTTAATTGCTCACACTTGCCGACGGAAATGGTACTAATGTGTATTCATCTCTTAAAACAGTTCTGTCCTTCTTAATTTGTTGCATACAACACCCGCTGATGATCGTTCCTTTAGCCCACCCAAGACTGAGGGGGACTAAGGATGTAGCTCCGATACAACCACTATGCTCCTGCGAAGTTCCAGGTAGCAGGATTGACCCGAACATACGACCTCAGATTGGATGACACGAATAAACCCTCTAAGATTTATACAAGCCAGATTTTGACTCGACTTAGTGAAGCAAGTTTGCCCTGCATGCAGGTAAGGAACAATCAGTCTTGACAACTTTCTCTTCCACAGTCTATCTTCTGGCTGGTCTTCGTGTGTGTGTGTGTGTGTGTGTGTGTGTGTGTGTGTGTGTGTGTGTGTGTGTGTGTGTGTGTGTGTGTGTGTGTGTGTGTGTGTGTGTGTGTGTGTGTGTGTGTGTGTGTGTATGATTTGAATGTTGTTGTTGTTGTTTTGAAGAGGGGATGGGTGGAGAGCGGGCACTTAACAGCTGACCGTTATTGTCTCTTCTCGTTCCATCTTGGTCTACCCTGTTCAACCTGAAAATTGGTTATAATTGGGGTATTTAGTGTCATTTTTTGTTGTTGCTAATTTTGTATTTAATTTAAATAACTATTGTCTTTTGCAGTTGCTGATTTTAATTTATATTAGTATTTGTCTATTTTATTTTCTCTTTTGTATTGTTTATTCATAACTATTGCCCTTTACACTTGGTTTTAATTTGATTTAATATTGGTTCTTTTTGAGTTGTTGTTTTTTTTATGATTTGTTAGTTCTTGTTGCTTAATCTCTATTTAGGTGAATGTCTTTTCTGAAGTACTAACCTTATATGTTTTCCTTTGTTTTATGTATATATCTTTTAAGTATTGATTGAGCATCTCTTGTGGCATCTGTACTTAAAACCTTATCACCTGTCATGTTTATATTGTGATTTCTATAGTAAGTTTTTAATTCAAGCCTTTGTTGTTCGTACTTTTTACAGTGGATCAGGTAGTGGTCTATGTCATTCTCTTCCTGACATTCTTGGCAGTGTGTTTCCTCTATCATAAAGTATGCTGCACCGAGACGGAGACGCCACAGTTTTTTGTTCGATGGTATCTTTAATTCTTCTCTGACCTGGCACGTCCTTGTTGGTTCTTTCAGCAGTTTGAACGCGTTTTCTACTGTTCTTCCATGTTGTTTTCCATTCCTCGTTTATAGTTATCTTCACTTGGCTCTTGATCTCCGACCTTCCCAGTCCTGCTCTTATATTGTTTTTACTTATTCTTCCATTCTCCCTGTATCACTGAACCTGAAAAGAACGTAAGAATGAAATATTTCCTTAAAGGTACAAGTCTGTGATGAAGGAACTAACAGGACAACACTGACAGCTTTGACACACGACATACGAGTATGTTTTGTTGTAGTCCGTTCACAGAAACTAAGGAGTGCCTGACTTGTTTACTAACCCCACTATTTCACAGTAACTTCAAAGTACTTCATATCAATTCAATGAACAAAAGTTTCAATACTGTACCTTTAATCTCTGCTTCTCATTTCGGCCTTAAATCGTCGTAGATAGGTATTCTATCACAAAATGTATTTCACTTCTTGAGTTTTTGCTTCAAATTGTTAGTCGTTTCTTCTGTTTCATTGCGCAAAAGCAAACTGCATTAGTATCAGCATACAAAATGTCCTCGACTAACAACGAGATTCCGTTCCGACGACTCCGTCGTTAGTCGAAATGTTCGTAAATCGGAAATCACTATATAATATATGAACCGTAATCAGATACAGAAACAAATGGGATGCAGAGCATCCAGGTCACACACAAAATGATGCATATTACCAGCTCAACAGAAGAGAACAAGTGGTAGGTCGCAGAGCATCCAGGTCACACACAAAATAATGCATATTACCAGCTCAACAGAAGAGAACAAGTGGTAATCTTCAGACTCCGCACGGGCTGCAGCAGATTGAGATACCATCTAATCAACAAGCTAAAGATAGGAACTACCGATCAGTGTGTGTAACTATGGCACTGATAAAACGGCTACTGAAAATCTGTTTCAAAGATGCCCAACATATGTGGAACAGAGAAAACGCATATGGCCGACACCAGTACCATTCGTGGAAAAGCTCTACAGAGATGCAAATAGCCTCAAGCTGACTACTGCTTTCTATGAAAACATTCAAGTAGACATCTGAGAGTGTACGAAGAAGATGAATAACCGTAAGGATATGTTAACAAGTAACATGTCTGAATGCCAAAATATGTTGGTCAGTTTTGTTGTATATTTAAACAAATTGTAGTCTTTGTTTAAAATGAAACTAGCAATAACCCGTCAAACTTGACGGGTTTTTTAATTATACGACGGGAAGTCAGTAAGTAAGTTACAAATGGTTGTGAAAAAAAAAAATGAGATATGAACTTGAACACCGTGTATTAGTGCACTTACATTTCCCCTTTATTTCTCAACATAATCTCCACCAACATTGATACACTTATCCCATCGCTGTATTAGTGCTTCAAAACCTGCAGCATAGAAGTGCGTGCTCTGTTGTCTCAGCCACATTCGCAGTACTCCTCTAGTCAGAAGGCCTGGGCGTTTTCTTCGAATTGCATCCCGAAGCATCAACAGAACTTCACATTACGATGCAGCATTCACATTATCAACTTTTTTCTGGAAATGGGCCAACAGCATTCCGTGAGAATCCCAAAACACTGTAAGCATAACTGTGGTGGGTTTAGATGTTAAAAGGTTAAGTATTAATTGTCTACAGATGTGAGGTCAGCTATGCAAGTCCCTGAGTCTAATTGTTGATGAAGTTGTTCTCAGGGTACCTGTCTGCTACCACCCTACGACCTCAATCTGCTATATATTTTGAGCCGAATTATATGTTATGGTGTCTGGATGTTATGTGGCTAGGTGTCTAAGGTAATATGCAATGTAATGTTAATAAAAGGACAACAACTACACCTATAACTTAATGAACAAGTAATTAAACAAGTCACTGTGTAAATTTTGAATGATAATATTTTTTACAATTTGATTTGCCTGTATCTCAATGGCTGAGATACAGGACTGTTTAAACTCAAAATTTATTTACAGCAAAGTAATTTAAAACAACAACTGTGTCTGTTAATATTAATCTAAATTGTTTCTGACTGGAAGTGTTCTGATGAAGCAATAACTCCTATGAATGGACACGCTTCTGAGGAACGACTTGTATCATCATGTCAAGAATACTGATTGATATAATAATGATGGAGAGTATGGTTAAATGAACTAACACACGCCCGTGGACAATTGGGCTTAACTTTATTTTCGGGAACCATGTGATGTCCTTCTCACATCCACCTTCTGCACGACTGCAACTTCTGAAAACTGCTTCCGAACTCCTTAGATTAAAGCAAACAGGTATTTTTTGCCTCGAGCTTGCAGCTTCAGGAGTACGTATATTTGGTATGTGGCTCACTGATTGTTTCACGATGGAACCCTGAAATCAGAGGATTAAGGCCTCCTCAGTACATCATACACCTATCTCCATCTCTAAACAATTAAACATTATCAACAGTTTCAAGATCAGTGAAGTTGCTAAATAAATAGCTATCGTTCCTATCTGATTTGGTGCCCTATTCATCATCAGGTAATCTTCAAACATCCGTTTGATACATTCCTTGTCATAAAAGAAATTATAGTTAATTATATAAAGTAATGTGCAAACACTGTGACTTGCTGAAGACGGCCAGTGGTTTTCTGGTCTTACATCATAATAATAATGTCATATTTTATTTCCAACTATGTCTTTTTCATTCACTCCCACAGTTTAAGTAAGCCTGTCTGGCTTTAATACAAGGTGATAATCTTTCCTAATAACATTTGTGGCATGATACAAAGGTTTAGTTTGGCGCCTTTTTGGTGGTGCCTCTACGCATCAATAATGCATACACATTCATTAATACAAATACATATCAATAATAAGGGTTACATAAATGTTTATCTTACCGCATCAATGAAATAATACACAATTTGTAGGTTAACCGGCGATCAATGAGCACATTAAGATCGCCACTGGTGCAGAACAGCGAATGCAATGGTCATGTATTCCTTGTGTCTGACGCTAACACTACTTGTGAAAGTTAAATCTTCGAGTGGCAACTAGCGCTGGTTTCAAATCGTTTTTATTACTCCTATTAGTCTATTTTACCACAGCCAATCGAATTATGTTATGCCCACTAGCCTCTTTTTTTCAAAAATAAATTACACTTTCAAAAATGTGACGTCCCCCTTTTCCCCTACGGGCAAAGTTGAGTGAGGACATCAATGCGTCTGTCTCTCTGTCTTTTCTTTAAAATATTTATGTTATTATCTAAGCGTTTTTACTGTAAGATATTATAACATTATGGGTAGTATTATCTTCTAATAAACAAATATTATCATTTTATTTGTCCACTGTCCTTGCTTTTATTTTATTATGCATCGAGGTTTCATTGGGCCACCTTTTCTCTACCCTTCTCAATTTCAGTATCACACTGCATAAGCTATCTTTTCAAATATGCCTCCATGCAAATCCCCCACTTACATTTTCTCTCTCTTGCTTGTACGCGTTTTGCCTAACGCAAACCGGTTTCGTTAGATTTAAATTGTCACTACGGGTAGGAGACCAAGCGGTGCGGTTTCCTCTCATTCAATAGCAGATACTACTGCTTTATTTAACTTTAACTTTTTGGAAAAAAAATATGCCCTAGCAACGGCGTAACCAAGGCCAAGTAGTTTTATTCAAACTCCCAACCATTCATTCACGTTTAGTGTTAGACTAAGCAAGTCTGTGACGTCAGCTGTCGCCTGTCGTCCTAGTTCGAGATTCAAAAAACCAACGCTTGTCAAGGTTGCATTTTTCCGTCTCTCATTTCACTCCTCCGTTTATTTATTCTCTCACTCCGTTTGAAACTAACTATGCATTTCGGTCTGTCAAAAGGCTTTTATTTTAGTGGAAATTGGTATTGCGGAGAGGGGAAAAGCTAACAGTTTTGTGTATCGTTTACTATGGCGTTACTGCTTGTTAGAACCAACACTACTGCGGGCTATGGTGACGATGTTGACCACAACTCCCTATTTTATCTCTATAGTATTTGAATTTATAAGCAGTAATATTTTATCTATTTGATCGGGGTATCAGGGATCTTACTACAATAACGTTTCCTGCAGATGGCGAAACCTTGAATTTCTTGGCTGAAAGTGAACAAGGATGTTTCCATCTCATTGAATAATGCTTTGATTCAGGTTGGTAGTGATGCATCCATGAAACACTTCACACCTTAATCAGGAAACATTTCCTTATGAATATACTTTGCATGAAGTCCTTTTGCTCAAAACACCGCACAACAATGCTCTTTTCTTCGTTTGTACAATCCACGAGCACGGTCGCCATTTTTATCTGCTTTGCGCCTGCGCATGCGATACCTAGCAGTCTGCTACCTAAGCTAATCATAAAGCTGGATGATACTGTCACCTAATGACACCTTTAGAAACTACCAACTACCATTTTCAGCTTCCCCATATCAGTTTGTAACCTACTTACTGACTTCCCCTCGTAGTGTGCTGTTTCCGTTCCCGGATGAGCAGATAGAAGTACATTCTTAGAGAGTTTTTGGTTTCTAACCATTATACAGTGTAATTAAACTGTTCATGAGCACCGTCATTTGTACGCTTTTCTTTGCTGATTGTAATTATTTTCGGGAGAGTATATATAGTGGAAACAATACAATTTTTTCAACACGGTTGCATTCCTCAGCTGTGACCAACGTACACACGGCGAGAATTATGTTATTTTAGATTCAATTTAAAGTTCTTTGACGACAACAATTTGTGTGAAAGTGCGTGGATTGTTTTGAAAGAGTGTTCCCTGATTATAAGTGGTTTTAACAAAAACTTTTTTTTTCTTTGTCGAGCGCTACTAATTTAGTGAAAGAATAAAAAAATAAAAATAAATAAAACCAAAGTATTTGTTTTATATAACACCCACGCCGCGCAAGTTGCACACTACTTTGCGCACTTTTTTTTCTGGCGCGAGTTACTATTTTGAGTGAGACCGACCGACGCAACATACATCGGTAATTATGTTAGTTGTGTGTGGGATGGGATAATACAATGCACACATTATAACATACACTCGACTGTACTGTATAGACATGTACTGGATTGATTTCTTTTACAGTTGCCTCAAGCTGGCAGCATTGATAAAACCAGAATTGACGTAGAAAGTTGCAACCAATGTAGAGTGGGTTCTATTCCCAGCTCAGGCGGGAAAAGACAATAGCAGGCGGACATTTGGGAGTCATGACCCAAGTTGGCCCTGCCACCTCACGAGTCTTCTTCTTTGATCCATAACCACCAACCGTCAAAGCAGTCAGCAGCCATCACGCTTGGTGGCGTCTTGTAGGGCAGCAACAAATTGATTCCACTTTGCTCGGTCGGCGGCCATCCTTCGTACAGTGCTCCAACTGTGGTTCATTCTTTGCATCTCAGCTTCCACAGTTCTCCGCCAAGTTGTTTTTGGTCGGCCTCTCTTTCGCTTTCCCTCGGGGGTCCATAGCATAGCTGTTCTTGTGATGGTATCAGGGTCCCTTCTGAGGACATGGCCAACCCAACTCCAGCGTCTGCCAGCTATGATGGTGTGCATGTCCTCCTGGTTACTCCGAATAAGTAGTTCTTGGTTGCTGATGGTGTTTGGCCAAAAGATTCGGAGAATTTTCCTTAGGCAGATTGTGTGGAAGGAGGACAGTTTCGACATTCCTTCTCTGTTACTCTCCAACATTCCGCACCATAGAGAAGCACAGAAAGTACACAGCTCTCATACAGTCTTAATTTGGTGTTTGTGCTGTACTGGGAAGACTTCCAAATGTTGTTGAAAACAGCAAAGGCTGTTCTCGCTTTATTCATTCTGTTGTTAATGTCCTTGCTTGTTCCGCCGTCAGGTGTTACTATGCTTCCTAGGTAAGTAAATGTGTCTGTCTGTTCTAACTTCTGGTTCCTTACTGTTATTGGCTCAGGATTGCCCACATTTAGTGCCATGACCTCTGTCTTCTTCAAATTGATGTTCAGGCCAACTTGCTGGCCATACTTATTCAGTCTATCGGTTTTGTCTTGAATGTGTTGATGTGAATGCGCGAGTAGTGCAATGTCATCTGCATATTCTAAATCTTCCAGTGTAGAAAACGTTGTCCATCTAATTCCTCTTGGACTGCCCTCTGTTGTCTGGCGCATCACCCAATCTATGACTGTCAAAAATAATGTTGTTGATAAGGGGCATCCCTGTCGTACTCCTGTTTTCACTTCGAAAGTTACATTACTCGATCCAAAACTGCACGTTAAGTTAGAATAGAGGCTTTTTATAATGGAAACAATGCGGCTGGGAATTCCATAAGCCCTCAGAATTTTCCATAGGCTGTCCCTGTGTATGCTGTCGAAAGCCTTTTCAAAATCAACAAAGTTAATGTACAGCTGTCTCTGCCATTCTGAGCACTGCTCTATAATGTTCCTGAGGGCAAATATATGATCTGCACATCTTCTGTTCACCATCCACATTAATAAAACCACATACCACTTACTCCACCCCTCAAAAAATACCACAATAAATACCACCTTCCTTTAAAATCTTAATACACTCCCCCCCCTTTATTTAACCATTAACAAATCCATCCCAATCAATAATCCCCTCTACTCCTAACAACACCCCAAACTTCTCCATTCAAAACCCCACAACTAATTCCATAAATCACAAATTTAATCCCTTTTTATTTCAAAACTTCCAATCTAAAACTAATTAATCTTCCCATAACTAAACAATAACCAACCCCCCCCACCCACATCAACCCCCCCCCCCCCCACCAATCCATAAATTCATATTAAAAATATTCAATAATACCAATCCATCACTCAACCCAATTACCCTCTAATTCCATTATTCCTCCTACACCCTCCAAAACTATAAACCCCCCCACCCAACATTTCATCTTCAATCAAACATTCCACCCCCCCCTACACCCCTCATATCAAAACTCTTTTCCCCAAACTAATCATC